>OX421976.1:23418014-23423014 GCA_949128135.1 Parasteatoda lunata
AATCTTAGTGTACTAGAAATTTTTCACATTATCTGGAAAGTATCTTTCCTTATAAGAATGCGCGTTATATTTCGGTAGTTTTACTGAGAACTTCAAAATGTTTAATCTTGATATTTGTAGAGAAATCTTATTATTCTAGAAATTTTTGACTCTATCTGGAAAGTGGGAATATTTTCTTATAAAAATTAGCGTTATGTTTCGGTAGTTTTAGTGAAAATTGCAAAATGATAAATCTTAGTATTTCCGTAAAAGTCTTATTGTTCTAGAAATTTTTCACGTTTTCTGGAAAAGCCGCGATGGCTCAGGGGATAGAGCGCTCGCCTTCCAATGAGGCGAACCGGGTTCGAATCCCAGTCGATACGAATTCCGCATCCAGTTTGCACCGACCACAGAGCTGATGTGCTGATCCGCACAGAGCTGATTTTCAGTGGTAGACGGATCATGGGTTAGAGTCCCCTTGCTGTCAGGCTAACCGCGGGAGATTCTCGTGGTCTTCCTCTCCATAATTATCCATCCTCTCCATTCCTCTCCATTCTTCCGGGTTAACTCTATCAATAAGTCCTCCACGAAAGCAAATATCTCCCAATACTCGATACAGAAGTTCCCTTGTCTTCTGGATTGAGTTCAAAATTACAAGGCTACGGAGTTGAACATTAGTAGTCGTAAACCCATATAATTGGGTCAGCTGTTCAATGACGGTTTTAATATAAAACATTATCTGGAAAGTTTGAATCTTTTCATATAAGAATGCGCGTTACATTTCGGTAATTTTACCAAGAAACTCAAATGGTTTAATTTGGGTATTTCTAGAAAAATACATTGAATTATTATGAATGTTTCGAATCAAAAATCTGTTCAAAAGCCAAATACTTTTGTTAATTTTTAAAAATACTTTTTGAACTTTTATCAAGCTTTAAAAAAATTGCAACCACAGAAGCAAATTTGTTCATTAAATATTTTGCATTTTAATAATGGAAAACTAATTTCCTCATAAAAAAGTGCTGTATATTTTTCTATTAATGTTAAAATCACGTAAATACTGCAGAAAATTTGAAGACAAACAATAAAGCAAAATACATAGAAAAATATATCTGAAAGGTTTTCTTTCAGTTTATGAGAACGAAATGTATTTTAGGTGTTTTTCGGATCCTTAGGGCTCCAGGCGTAAAGGAAGAAAGAATGCTAGTTTTCAATTACCGTAACAGTCTGTTCCTTTAATCAAACCAATTATGTACCCAAAGATTGTTATGAACTCAAAATTGGCAGAAAAGAACCTTATTTTCTTTCCTTTCATTGCGGAAAAATCAATTTTCTTCTTGTAAAAACGCGGAAATTCGGCTCATCGCCAGAAGCATTGGTCCTTTTTATATTTTATTTTTGGCGATAAAACTCTTCACTTGGCGATTGTTTTATTATTGAAATAAGTAATTGTAAAGAAAAAAGAAATTTGATTATCAGTGGTTACCGACACTGTTGATACAGAAGAGAGTTAAAAAAAATTTGAATGTGTTGAATAAAATAAAAACAAAATTTGTAAGCATTAACAATTAAAATTCGCACAGGCTAATTATAAAATGTTCAATTTATTAGAAAATTAGGAAAAATAAAAAAAAGTTTAAAAATGAATTAAATTGTTTCGTTTTTTGTTCGAATTTATTCAAATTATATGTATTGTTAGAATTTGTTGCAATTAAGTAGAAAATTAAATTAGTGAAGCTAAACATTTTAAAACATTTATTTTTTGCAAAGAATTGCTGCTGAATAGATAAATTAAAAAGAAGATTATTAGGAAGTGTAGACTTTGAGAAACAGTATTAAGAAAAGATTCTTTTCTTTAAGAAATTACAACTGTAACTATACAAAAAATATTGAATTATAAGCAATAAAATTTTCTACTCAATTTAAATGGGAATAAAAATATTGTTTTGTTATATAATTAGCGAACTTTAAATGTTCACTTCTTTTCAAATTATTTAAATATTTAATAAAGTTTTATTTAAAGTTGATAATTTTTTTAGCTATGTTCACGGATCAAATGGTTGCAGAGGCGCATTTCAAAACCATTTAATTAAATCTACCTGCAATGCAACAAGCAATAATTTTAACGAATAAGAATGATTGATAAAAATGATTTCTTTCTCAAAAAGCGGGAAATTTTATGTTTTTCAACTTGGTTTAATATTGCAAACAATGCAAATGGTAGTTACTGTATTTGAATTACATAGTTGTTTGTCATCACGAAAAGAAAATAAAGTTTTTTTAGGGTTACAAACTACATGTATGGGACAGTTTTAATCTCGTTTATCATTTAAATTAATATTATTGTATTTGCTCTTTTATTGTTATAGATAAGTGCTTTTATTGTTTATTATTTAAAATTATTAATTAAAAAAAACTAATAGGAAAATCGTTATCCGACAAATTTCATCATTTAACGCATTTCCGCACTGTAAAAAATGGATAGTCAAATTTCATGAAACTGAACTCTTTTTTGGCAAAATAATTTCCAAGAATATGTTCTGAGCGAACATTTTCTTTTCAAGAAGAACTTTAACCTTTTTTTATGAGACTGAAAAGTAATGTTTTTTTTTAAAGGTTTGAAGCAATTTTATGATTTCGTGTTGATGGATCTCTGAGTTTGTTTCCATTAGTAGTTTTCAGACTGACGGAAATTTTCCTTTTTTTTTCACAAATCACCGAATGACTCTTTAAGTAGCCTCGCAGTGGACTGATCGTTAAGACACGGTTCCCAGCAGATCACCGAAGTCAAGCATCACTGGCTGCGGTTAGTGTGCGGGTGCGTGATCACTTGGATTAGTCTGCGTAGGACCGAGGGTGTGCGATATTGGTCCTCGTTAAACTGTTCTACCGAGATTTGCTCGACTTTGCGTGCAGGTCGTCGGGCTACCAACGCGGGGGTGCCATCCCCTCTGCAGAGTATCAGAATTGTGATCGCATGTCTTCGGATCATCCTCAGAGATGTTTGCACATTGGCAGCCCTAGTGCGACGTAAATGAACTACAGCAACAATAACAACGACTCGTTAAGGATCATCAATAACTGAGAAAGCTATTTTGTAGTTTGCATATAGGTTCCTCTTTTTGTGATCTTCTAAACTTTACTTGAAATTCATAGTTTTTTATAATTTTATAACCTCGTTGAACAGCCGACCGAATTTTTGAGTTTAGGACATCTAATGTTCAACTACGTAATCTTGAACTTTTGAACCCAATTCAGAAGACATGGGAACTCCTGGATCAAGTATTGGGAGAAATTTGCCTTCTTGGGGACTTTTTGATGGAACTAACCCGCATTTGCGTTGCATGAAGAGGAAGTGCACGAGAATCTCCCAGGGTTAGCCTGACGGCAAGGGGACTCTAACCCCATGATCCATCTACTACTGAGGATATTTCACGTTAGTATAATGGTCGCTTCAAGCCAGATGCCGAATTCGTATCTACCAGCCATCGCTGGGATCCGATTCTTTAAGGCTGGGAGCACTTTTATGATTTCGAGTTGATGAATCTACGTTTTCGTCTCCATTAGTAGTTTCCTTACTAGAGGAGAAATTTATCTTATTTATTTCTCAAAGATGACCGCATGTCTCAAAAAGTATCATCAATAACTGGGAAAACCGTTTTGTAGTTTCCATATAAGGTATAAATCATACTTATATAGTAAGCGTGAAACTTATAGGAAGCATATTTCTTATAGAGAATGTTATAGGTACAGAAAAAACACTTATAAGAAAACATTGCCATGGTTGTATAAACTAATGGCCAATTTAAGGCTCAAAATAGCAAAATAAACGAATAAAATTTGTTCTTTAAAAATGTCATTGTTCCAACGCATTTCCGTTTGTATTGTTTAAGCTGCTTGCTTTAAATGCCTGGAACAGGTACAATTTTTTTGACGAACTGCAACAAAGCATTACTTCTAAATCAGCTTTTTCCTTTCAAGGAGAAATGCAATCTTTTTTATATGAGAGCAAAAGGAAATGTTTCTTTAAGGCTGGGAGCACTTTTATGATTTCGTGTTGATGGATCTGCGAGTTCGTCTCCATTAGTAGTTTCCTGACGTGAGGGGAATTTCGTTCTTTTTATTTCTCGCAGATCACCGAATGTCTCTAAAAGTATCATCAATAACTCAGAAAGTCATTTTGTAGTTTAAATATAGGGTTCCCTTCTCGTGATCATCTCAATTTTACTCGAAGTTCATAATTGATGCATTCGAATCCTGATCGAGTTATCGATCCATCACACTTGCATGGATTTTCAATGAAACGTTTTGGAATTATTAAATTACACCCACTAGTTTCATTTTCCTTTTTTTTTCTATCTGTGGGTAAAATCACGCTAATGTTCTGTTGATTTATTGAAGAAGAGAATCGGTATTGATTTGAAAATTGTCTTTAATGGATTTATAAAATAAAAAAAAAATGCTTCTTCTGTCCAAGTTTCCGTTTCTAATCTTCGTAGATTGTTCTAATAATAGACGAAATCGTTTAAACTTAAGCTACCACGCAACCATAAAAGTTTGTTTCATAATTTATTTTAACGCTATATATGAGAAATTTTTTTTTCTGAATGACAAAAACAAAAGTTCATTAATATAAAATTTTTTGTTATCAATTTCTAATTTTCTTTTTGGAAATATCTAACAAATGGTTCTATTTTTCTATTTTAAATCTGCTTCGATTGTTCCTATTATTACGAATTATGTTCAGAGTCAGCTAAAAAATTGTTCAAAACCATACAGTTGAAATTATTGTTCTTAGAATTTTATTATTCTAATTGAGTAATACCAGTCAAGAAAACTTTGGTAAATCATTCTTCTCTAAACTCCATCAAGAACGCGATTTACAATTTCAACTTTTACACAATATATCATTGGTTAATTTTCAAAACTGGACATTGCTTGAAATGCATGTTTATGAAAATGAACGAGCATTTTTTGTAAGCAGACATAAATGAGCATAGCATTTCGTTCCTTTCTCCACA
>OX421976.1:23428014-23745514 GCA_949128135.1 Parasteatoda lunata
CATATATAATAAAGGGAATTTATTATATAGGTATTTGATTAAAAATAAAATAATCACGCAACGTAATTTATTTTAGTCCGCATTACATTAATCTTTATCCTCAACATTACTTTAAAAAAATACGAAGATTACTTCTTGCGTTATTTTCATTTCCTTTTTTTATTTTTCGTCGAACAAAGGAATTCGCAAGCGTGAAAGACAAAAATTTTTCGAATGTTATTGGAAAAGAAGTTTTGATGGAGTAAAATTGAATAAAATAAGTAAATAAAGAAGGAAATATTTGTTTTGTAAAGTTTTCTCTGAGAATAAAGTGTCTTCTAAAGGGAATAGACTTATTCCGATGTCTAGGAATGCAATTGTTGTGTTTGTACAAGTAAAATAAACACATAAAAAGTCCCTACTTGAATAGACTTTCTACTGTAGGAAAAAGTCTTAAAGAAACTTTATATTTTCTCTGTATATATATTTGTCATAGTAAATATTGTGTATTGTTATTGACTATAAAAAATGACATTGAGTTATATACATATATTGAAAGGAATAGCAAATATGCATATGCGGGAAAGTTTCATTGTGAAAATATAAAACATTAATAATGAACAACTTTTTCTTAAAGACAAATTGAATTTTGCATGATTTTGAAACAATGTTGCTACAAAGTTTATTTTTTTAATTTTTCTCACCAGCAGGCACTGAATTTTCTGTTCTTTGCTTCTTTTTTCTTTTAAATCCGTCGTTGAACAGCCGACCCAATTTTGGGTTTACGACTACTAATGTTCAACTCCGTAGCCTTGTAATTTTGAACCACTTTTGAAGACAAGAAAACTCCTGGATCAGTACCCCCAGAGGTATTGATTTGTTATGGGAACATGGAAGACTTTGCGACGCGACACACCTAACTTGCATCAGTCACCATTTACTACACGGAGAGTCTTTGGTCAGCGGGAGTTCTTTGCTTTGGAAGGCGCCGGAAGTGTTGCTCATTTTGTGTATCGTCATGAGCATCAGGTGACCAAAGTCGCGGAGGTGAGCACCATTAACCACGCCACACAGTCACAAATACCCGGGAAAAAAAAAGTCTAGTGCATAATTTGATGCATATGTTCAGAGTTTGAAATGAATGGATTATATTAAATAGACTAACATTTTCATATTTAGATGAAGTTCATTCACTGTATCTTTATAGTTAGAAATAAAGTTGAAGGTTTTTAATTGAAAATTCTTTATTAGCCAACAAATAATATCGATATCAAAAAATGAAATCACTTTAAAAAATGTAATAATATGCAAATCCATCTGTTGCAGAATTATTTAAGCCTAATAATTAATCCACAATCTCAGCATTGATACAGAACAAGGGTTAAATGGATTAGGAGTTTTCTTCAGCGTTATATTGATTATGGTTTCTTTTTTTTTTGTGGAACTTTTTCAATTTTCTTCCTTTCTAGATAAAAATGTTTCATTGTTGAAGCTTGAGTTGTTGATTTTTGTATTTTTTCTGGAACGAAGGTGGTCAAAAGCTTTTTAATGATACCATTATAGACCGAAACAAGCTATTAAGAGAATGATTTATCCAACACAATCAAAGCCATTAGTGTATAATAGGCATTTCGAAGGTTAAAAAAAAAGTATAGAAACTTTTACTCTAAGTATATGAAACAAAACTTTAATGAAAAATAAACTCTTTATCGGAAATATAAGGACAAGTCATACTTTGAGGACGCTGTTATTAGTCATTTAGTTTCATTAATAAGAGACGTCATTAATCACATGATAATCAGCCAATAATTAAAGACCGTGCGTTCAGTTTTTTTTCCGAATGACTTTTAATGATTTTTAATTTTCTTTAAAACTGATACCTAAAACAAGATATCTCCTTTAATTTTCTTTTGTTCTTTATAAATTATTTAAAAAACTTTGAAATAATTGAAGAAGTTATAAGGTAGTGTTTTTGATGTTTAGATTTTAAAGATTGTTATTTTTTTTTTAAGAATTTCTTTTATAAAATAAGAAGACTTGTTGATTATCTCTGTAATTTATGAACATTTAAATTATAATCTATCCAAGCTGCAAGTTGTTTTTTATTCAAAACTAATCGCTACGCTCTTAATGAAGCGAAATGAAATAGTTTTTACAATATCATAAAATATTCATAATAACTCCATATTTATTAAACAAAATAATAATAAATTCTTATGGGATTAGTTTTCGATGAAAAAAGTGGTGATTGGTGGCAACCTGTACATTATGAAAGTTCTTAATTTTAATGAATAAATAAGTAATTTTCGTCAAATTTACGCAATACCGTTACTTAACGCACTTCAAAAATTCTTACAGCATGCAAAGGGGGGTGTCAGGTCAATATTTAAGACAGGTTTTGGCTTGAGTAAGAGGGAGAAAAGGAAACAAGATAAAGAGAAGCTCCCCTTTTTAAAATTAGTTGTTTGTTGCCATAGCAGCATGCAACCCAAGTCTTTGTAGTGAGAGTAGTTCTTTCTAACTATAGTATAGTATAGACAAACTATAGTAAGCAACCTTACGGCAAACGTTATATTTGTTTTTTTTTCTTATTGACACAATAAGGTTAACTTTTTAATCATTATTTCCACAAAGCAGAACTATTATATAGCCACGTCTGGAAGAAAAAAAAACAGAAAAAAAGAAGCCAATACTACTTTTTTTCTCGTTCAAGATTGAATAACAACAAGCATGAACTTTTGCAAAAAAAAAAAAAAAAAAAAAAAAAAAAGCTTTTATTGCTAACCTTGTTTTTGGCAACTTTCTTTTTCCTTTTGTATGTTATGTTCTCAAATGCAACATTTTTTAATGCTGAGGTGGAGTGTTTTTGAACTTAATCTTGATATAAAAAAGTTATTTATGCAAGCTTAATGCAAGCCTCTTTGTGCGTAATGTAACATAGTTAAATTAAAAAATTTTTCAAATATGCATATTTTTGCCAATTACTTATAAACCTTGTAGGGGTTTGAGATAAAGGTTGCAGCAGGATTAAAGTCAACCTTACAATGCTACCTGGGATTAGCTATTGAGTTCATATCCGTAACGCATTATATTTCTTAACTGCAACGTGCAAATAACATACGAACATATTCTTTTAAATTGCAGGAATATAATTTAATTTAGTGTAAAATATAATTTGAAACTATTTGAAGAAAAAACCCGGCTTAATGATAATATATTAAACGAAACGTCAATATTTTTATTTATTAATATTAGTTGTAACGAAAATATAATTTTTTTTGTGCATAACTAACTTTACATCAATAGTATTCCATAAAGAATATTTCAAAAACTAATTTTGATTAAAAATGTTTATATTCTTTTACAATATATAAACAATAGTTCAATTATAGCGAAAGATTTTGCTAAAATTAATAGTGAAAAAAAAAAAATCAAAAATCGATTTTTTTTTCTTCATTCATCACTAGAATGATGAAGGATAATTATTTATGCGAAATATTTTTAATTTGGAAATGGTCCCTGTTTAATGGTGTGTAGATGATGAATTCTCTTTTATATTCCCCGAATCTCGAAGGTATGGTGAATGTATAGGTCAGGTTTTACGTCATATTTATCATGGCGGTAAAACTTTAAACAGACTTTTAGAATATAAATTATCCATTCCTATCAGCCGAACAAAAGTATTTTGCTAAGATTTAAACTCAGTGTTTCAAACGTTATTTTGATTTAATATTGTAATATCTTTCACTTTAAACTACTAAATTATTTTTAATAAAATTATTATGTTTGATTTATTAGAAAATTAATTATTTATCAGTATGATTTATATCATTTATTGTTTAATAATTTGTAATCTTTATTGTATTAAATGTTGCGATAATCACAATTTAAGAAAAACTCACGCCATATTTTCAGACTGAAAACTAGAGTTAAATTTATCGTTTAAAAGTTGCCTTAATGACCAAAAAAAAAAAAAGGTGAAGAATAAGCATTTCATTTTTATTCAATTATTTTAAAGTAACAATGATGTCCAAAATTACAGCATACTTTTTATACTGGACATATGTGTAAAACTATGCTAAATTGTTGAACATAAATGTATTTTGCAATCACAAATTTTAGCAATAACGTAATTTTGACTTTAACTCAAAAAATAAAGTCCGTGTCAAATATTGGGATAAACACTCCCTGTTTTTAAGTGTTTATATCCAGCATTATATCTTGCGCCCTCTGCTCAAACTGACCACAGTGCTGATGTAAAATATCTTCAGCGGTAGACGGAGCATGGAAAAGCAAATGCGGATTAGGAACATCAAAGCAAAAATCTCTCCCAATACATGGTCAAGGAGTTCTCTTGTCTTCTGGAATGGGTTCAAAATTACAAGGCTACGGATTTGAACAT
This sequence comes from Parasteatoda lunata, assembly GCA_949128135.1. Lineage (NCBI taxonomy): Eukaryota > Metazoa > Arthropoda > Arachnida > Araneae > Theridiidae > Parasteatoda > Parasteatoda lunata. Next base: position 23,432,396 of record OX421976.1, read on the forward strand.
TCGTAGTCGTTAATCCAAATTTGGGTCAGCTGTTCAACGTCGGTCATAAAATAAAATATTTAGTTCGCCACTTTGACGAAAAATTTTTTGGAGCAAAGACGAGGAAAGTGTTTCGTCAAAATCGAAAAAAGTTTCGTGATATTTGAGTATTAATTTTATTACAGTAATCAGAATGCAATAAATTACATTTTGTTCTCTTTTATTCAAGCTTTGCATTAGGTAAAGGAAGAATAATTTAAGGAGTTTCAAGAGAAAGATTTTTGTTTCCTTTTTTTACTTTGAATCCAACACAGAAATAGGTATGAATGCTGCCAACTTTTTTTAAACTTAATATATTATTGTGTGTTACTAATTAAATTGTAATATAGTAAAGGTAAAGCGTGAAAAATAGACAACAGAACGCAATAAATCACTCTCAGTGGTTATAAATTAATCAAGCACTTACTTCCATGCATTAGTAGATGCTTTTAACGTAATGATAAAAATAACTGTCTTAATATGCAGAAACACGTTTTTCTTTTCTCCAATTTGTAGTTTGTTCGTGTGTCAAATTACTTATGGTCAAACTATGAAAAAATAATGCATTATTTCGTATTATGTATCAGTACTAAAACCTGTCATTGTGTTTATGTAATCTGAAAAAAATTCTCCAGACCTCTTTTTTTTTATGTTATTTAATTTAGGATCAAAGCACGCGAGGTTTATTTTTAGTTTTTTTTTTATATTAAGTAATTATTGGCTTATGAAAGTATTTCAAGCTAATTAATGTCTAAAATAAACAGACATCAATTTATAATTAAATAATATCAATACAAATTAAAAGCATATAGAGTAACAAAAATATTGAAAATATTAAGTTTTAATAAATTAAGTTTATTTAAGTATTTCTAAACTATACAGACATTAATCTACACTTTAATAATCTTAATCAAATGAAAAAGCATAAAAAATAACAAAACATACTTAAATTGCTACTTTTAAAAAAATAAACGAAATTTGGAAAAAATCAATAAATAAATTAAAAAAAGACAAATATAGTTTCAAAAATGCTAAACTTAAAAAATAATTTTATAAAAATTTTTTAAATTTTAAAAGTTTATTTTGAAAAAAAGTGCTTGCAAAAATTTATAACAAGTTTTTTTTATAAAAACAAATATAATTTCATAACAGTATTTTTACTGAAGAGTTTCGCTTGTTTATTTATTAAGATGAAAAAGTAAATATCTGTGTTACGATTATTTACCAAATTTTTATTTTAAATGTTTAAAATAAATTTGCTCTAAATCTAAATGACGCATAATCATATTTATAAAAGATTTTAATTAAAAGTTAAAATTACGTTTATTATAAAAATAACTCAAATTTTCAGTAAAATAAAACTGAACTCTTATTACAATTTTTTCACCTACTTAATACTGTTTTAACACACTTTATTTTTAGATCATGTAATTAATCAAGCACACTATGGCACATATCAGAATATGGCACAATCAAGCACAATAATTATAAAATATTTTTATGCCATATTTTCGTCCCTATTTTGACAGTAAAAAACCCGAAACCATTGAAAGAATAGTACTTTAATTTAGAAAAAGTACGTTTTTGTGTCTGATTTTGTAACTTAAAATATCGTCTGCACAAATTAATTAGCATATTTGAGACCACCCTTTTTGAATTATTAAGATTGAGTCTTTAACTGAGTTATGATTGAGCCTTAACCTTAGAGGCATTTTCCTGCATTTACTTTTTTCTTATCATTGATTTTTTTAAATTTGTTAGTCATGTTTCACTTATTATATTATTATCATTATTATTGAAATCTACAATTAATTGCGCATTTTAATATTTCGATTTAATGATTGTTGTTGTAAAAAATCATTTTTATGAAATATGATTAATGTTACAAAAGATATTTTTGATTTTTTTACTTACAATAATATATTATTTGTACTGACTATGTTAGTAGCAATAAATCTACAAATATCAAGAAAATTATACCTAATTTAGTTTCTCGCTTTGATTAGTCGTGAAGGTATAAATACAACAACGTATGATAAATACATAATCTAATATCGATGTTATTGATGTAATGCAAACATTTTAATTAATTTACAGATTTTGCATTTTCTTATATAGCACTATATGCTATGCTAACAAATAGATTTCAGGATACTCCATGTGTCATAATTTATAAAAAAATAGCTATCATGTATTGTTTTATAATGATTTATATAAACATCAATAAAATCAAATTATTATGAATTATGAAAATCATGAATTAAATACGTTTTAGTTTAATTCTCTGTAAACACTTAGTATAATGATATAAATACAATTATTATATACGATAATTACGAATAATAACTATGCTTTAATAGATACAATTGTAACATTCAATTAATGCACTATACTAGGATTTTACAAATATGATTATTACAACTATTTGCTAATAATTTATAAATACAAGTAAATGTGAAAAACTATAAATAATAAATATGATTTCCATAACTGTATAATATCCTTAAAAATACCTTAGAATATCGTAGTAAATCATATTTTAGTCAAAATATATGAAAATATTTTGAAATCATTTCAAACACATATTTATTAAATATCAGTTTAATTTCATATATTTATTTATCTTAATTAATTAGACAAACTATGACATATTTAGAATTATAAATTATATTACACCAGTGTTTTTAAAGATACCCTTTACTTTAACATAGAAAAAGTATATTGTAAAAGTATATATAAAGTAAGTAAAAGTATATATACTGTACAATATAAATATCTTGTAATTTATTTCAATATGCGTATTGTATGTAATTAATTGATCTGTGAACGTACCAAAAGTGTAAGAGGCATATATCTAACTGCACAACTTTCTCTACAACTTTATCATTAGCTAAGATATCTCTTGTTTATCCGCCTTTACAGCAGCCAGCAACACGCGGCGCATTATGAATTCTATCGTAATGTAGTTAATGCAAAGCTCGAACGTAAGAGTACAAGTAGCATAATAAATTATACACCGAGGCCATCAGTTAATCACATGCTCACACCCCGAGGATAGTTGGTGCTCTTAGCATAATAAATGGGCTAAGATCTTGTTACTAATCATCCTTATACGGCTTCAACTTTCCACTTGTTGGTAGTAGATCGAATAATTCATCTAAAAAAAACAATAAAATAATCGGTTTTCTCCTGATATACTTCTATTTTCCTCACTCTTTTTGAATAATGCATAAGAAGAAACCTTAAAAGTCTTTTTCCTGCGCTATTCCATTAAAAAAAAGCGTATTCCAATTTTTTTCAAAGCAAGCTTAAAGCTAAAAAAAAAAATGCTGCAGACGACTTTTTTAGGGAAAAGAGTTTTTGCCGAATGGTAAAATTATTCAGTGAGCAACTGTAAAGAAAGTTATCACAATCTGATGGAATATTATAGCACTGCCATAAAAAAGTTTATATTTAAATTTTAAAGTTAAGTATACTCATTGTCAGCTTCCATTTAGATTAAAACGGTTTTAGAAAATAGGTTTAAGAATGCTTTTAATCACAGAATATTCATCAAACGATTTCGAAATTTATTCCAAACACAATGGTTTATTTAGAGAAAGATCTCTTTAATTTTAAATAGAAGTTTCGAGTTCTGTTTGAATTACCGCAGTTAAACAACAAAGCTAAATAATACTATTTACACTGTTTGGAAAATAGAATGGGTGATATTATAAATTTAAATCTAAAGGTGATATATGTTTAAGTTAGATTTATTTACATATAAATACATTTTCCGATGGTTTTCGAAGAAAATATGCCTTTATTTTGTGAAAGCGATTTATTTATATGCAAATTCAATTCTCAGAAAATTACATATAAATGTTATTGATGTGCAATTTTTAGATTTATTAATATAAATATATATTGTCATTTTCAAAGAGCTATTAGGTATTTTTGTTGTTTATATAGTGAGTGTATTTGCTTATTTGCATTGTTGCCTACAACAACTGAAGCTTAAGCCAAGAAAGCTAAAGAAGTCTACATTATCGAATTTTTGAATCCATTCCCATTTCTGAGAATATTTTGTAGCCACAAAAAATTAATCCAGATATTTTGTTTTAAATAAGAATTATAGGGAATTTTAGATATAATCTTTTTTCGTTAATAAATTTAATTTAAATAAAAGATGTTATTATAAAAAATGATTAATATGTATTGAAATGCAACTTTTAAATTTGTTGGTTCAAAGAAAAACGATCAGTTTAAAGAAGTTAGTTTTGTATATTTTTAATAAGTACATTTCTGTGTTTGCATGGAGTTACTACAATTCGTAAAATCATATCTTCTGCATTATTCAGTTGGGGAGCATTTTTTTTAACAAAAATATGGGTAGTTTACATTAAACCAAAATGTTTTTTTAATGAACAGTATATACATTTTCTAGAATACGATTTTTAGAGTTAATGTGCTTTAGTTAAAAAATTCGATTAAACCAAAAAACTATTATAAGTAATATAATTATAAAAATAAATATTTTCAATGCATTTAATGCTTGTGGTTGTTTGGATTTAAACCAATTCAGAAAAACTTTTTTTGTTTTTGAATGTCATTGGTTTTTTCTTTTTTACTTTAAACTGTGAAAGTTTTTAAATACTTTTATACTTTAAAATTTTTAGGAACTTATCAGAATTTATTAATAAAGGGATAATAATTTTGACTAAAAACAACACAATTACTGCGTTTCCAAGTTTTTATAGAAGTATCACCTTAAACTCCACTGAAATACAGTTTAAGCTGGAGTTTTTTTTTAAATGAGACAACTACATATATAACTAATTACATAAAATAATGAAGTACAAATATAAAAGGAGCAGTTTCTTAAATAGGAAATGTTTTAAGTGATAAGCTTAACTAACTTAAATAATCATAGAATCACAACTGTAGTAATAAAACTTTACTAACTTTACTTTAAGTTAAAAAAACTGATTTAGAAATTGAAATAAATATTTAAAATGTGAAGTTAGATAAACACTAAACTAAAGGAATCTAAGTACATGTAAGTATGTAAAAAAATATTTTTGCGGCTTTTTTTTAACATTCAACATTTTCCATTTTTACACCATCAAACATTAAAACCATTTATTTAAATTAATATTTATTTAAAATTTCTTTTCAAAACAGAAGAAAATTATTTTGGGTTAAAAAATATAAACTTAATAATATGATTTTATAATTTTTAAATATAAAATATAGTATATTATTATCTTTTACTTTTAAAATGCCTTGTCCCTTTTCATAGGCGGACATAAAAATCTATCTCAAGCTCACAGCAGATTTTCTTTGACATAAATTTGAGCTAATCTATTGTAGTTATATTTCGTAATTTTATTAGTAGTAGCATGCATAAATTGTTTGGTTGATGTAGTATTTTTTTTATTTTGAAATTTGCCTTGCAAGTAGTTTTTTGCAATGTAAAGAAAGAAAGTGGATTGCTGATTATTAATTAATTAGTGTGGAGGATACAGATCCCGTGGATTTAATTCATAATTAATTAAAGAATATATTAAGACTACATATATTAAATATTATTAATGCGTATTATCAATTATTATAAATGTGTAATATTTATTAATAAATTTATTTCAATTAAGAAAAAAATAAAATTCAACTTGAGAATGTTGTTTCTTCAAATCTCGTATATATTCAAATTTTGATAATTTTTTGCCTGGAATTTCGAATAACGTATCTAAATTATGCATTTTTTTATTTCTTTTAAATAAAATTAAATTTGCTTTCAAGGCAAATTTCTTTTATTAATTTTGCTTTTTTTTATAAATGACAATATCAAGACCCTAAAAGTTATTAAAGATGCAGCAATATGTATACCACGTTTTTAGCTTGTTACATAAACTATAAATTATTCACATGTTATGAATAAATTTCAATGAAGGATAATGAAAGAAGCTACCTGAATGCAATAAAGTAAAAGAAAAAAAAACAATAACCATTGATTCTTTGACACATTTTGCTCTGCAGAAATGTTTAGTTAATTCAATTTGGTATTAATTTGACATTTCTGATTACTTTGATGGTGCTCTTTGACGTTCGCGACTGATTAACTGCTGCGAAAATTAAAAATGACTACAACCGGCATGCAAATTACACATAATGGCATGTGAAGTTGTTACACAGTTTGTATATTTGAAACTTTCAGTGATTCTTTCAATGTAAATACAATAAATGTTCGCAAAGGAGTTTGTAAAGATAAATAAAGTTTTTATACTTTAAGATTTAAATTTGAAGAGATAATGACGATTTGGAGAAAGATTTTATTAAATGTTTATTTCGTGTGCCAAAGTTTCAGTGTGGTGTTGTTATTCAATAGAAATTAGAGAAAAAAAACTTTAAAACTCTAGAAAAATGGTTAAAAAACGGTATTAAATAATTTATCTTGTTTTAATTTCTTGATTAAGTTTATAATGAAGAAATATGAAACAAAAATAAGCTTTGAAGAATCTCAGTTCAGTTTCGAATTAGTACGTCTATAAAGGTTTGCATTATTAATAACAATTGAATTAAATTACAAATATTATATACATGCTATACTGTAAGAAAAGTCTTATAATAAGAGCAAAAATAAAAGCATTTTTAATAAATATTAATTAAAATTGCTCGACTCTAATTCAATAACTCATAGTATGAATTTAAATATATATTGTGAGTTTTATAATGAATTGAAAATGTTGCTTTTGCTTATAAATTGAATAATTATATTTCATTTTTGAGTATATCAGTACATATTTACTGCCACGTCGTTTATATTTTACTGCAGTTTGCAAAGAAAAATAAAGTTTTTATAGTTTACGATTCCAATTTGAAGAAAGATTTTCCTAAATTTTTATTTCGTGTATCAAAGTTTCTGTGTGGTTATTTAATATAACTTAGCAGAAAGAAAAACTTTAAAATTATGAAAAAATGATAAAAAAGTGGTATGAAATGATTTATCTTCTTGACATTTCTTTATTAAGTTTCTAGTGAAGAAATCTGAAACAAAAATGAGAGTTGAAGAATTTCTTTTCAGTTTAAAATTATCACGCTCATAAAGGTTTTGCATTATTCAAAACAATTTGAATTTAATTAAAAATATTATATACCTTCGATATTGTAAACAAAATCTTGTAAAAACAGCTAAAATAAAAGAATTTTTAATAAATATTATTCAAAATTGCTCTATTCTAATGCAACAACTCATAGTATGAATTTGAATATTGATTGTGGGTTTTAGAATGAATTGAAAACGTTGCTTTAGCTTATATATGAATTAATTATAACTATATTTTTTGAAAATGATTTTTTGAAATGATATTGATTTTGTGTATCAAATTTTCAGTGTGGTGATGTTATTCATTATGTTTCAGCAGAAAAAACTTTAAAAATCTAGGAAAATGGTAAAAAACGGTATGAAAATAATTTATCCTAACGTTTCTTTATAAGTGTATAAGGAAGAAATCTGAAGCAGAAACAAGCATTAAAGAATTTCAGTCGTTTTAAATTTGAGCGTTTATAAAGATTTCGCCTTATTAATGACATTTAAATTTAATCAAAAATATTATATGCCTGCTTATTGTAAAGAACAGTCTTATAAAAACAGCAAAAATAAAAGCATTTTACATAAATAAAATTCGAAATTGCTAGGCCCTAATACAATAACTCATAGTATGAATTTAAATATTGTGCGTTTCAGAATGCGTTGAAAAGATTCTTTCAGGTTATAAAGGGATTGATTGTGATTCAATTTTAGAAAATGATGAATCTTTTAGTATATTGGGAAGTGCTTACTGCTGTGTCATTTATACTTTTCTGCAAAATATTTTTTGTTTTTTTACAGTTTCTTTTTAAGAATTCAAGTATGTAATCATCTATACTTGGCGCTATTAGAAATAACACGAAAAATGAGAATTATTGCATCGAGTGCTTAGGCATTTGACAGAATGGCGAATGCTCCTTATGTAAAGAACGGAATAAGAGAATTATTACATACTTAGCCTAGTCATTATATAGAATGCCTGTAATTATTTTATTAGTATGCTTTGCAAGTGATATAATTAATAGATTATCTAGACCATAAGTGAAATTCTAATAAGACAGTCAGTTTTATAAGTATATAAGTTTTAAATATTGTTTTCAACTTAAATTTTAATAAAAATAATATCGTTTTTCAAAAATTCTTTTTTTTCATATTTCTTGAATGAAAGGGAAAAATTGGAAGATGTATGCAGCTTAATGTATATGCCACTTATTATAAATTGTTCATGTTGTTGCCACTCTAAACGCAATAGGTAAGAATAATTGTTTGTATTAGAGAGAGGTATCAAATCAGAGAAATTATGCATAAAGCTACATAAAAGTTTAAATAGTTTTTATGGGATATTTTTTAATTCATTGTTACATACTTTGATTAATTTTTATCGTCATGTTTTATTATCTTAATAAAATATATTAAATTCTTTATTAACACTAAACATACCAACACTTAAAATATACCTATTATTACCATAGCCGGTCAAATGACCGTAATTTATGTTTCTTGTATGAAATATGGATGTTGGGAAGGAAATAAAAAAACTTAAATGAAGTAATGAAAATAATTAAATGAAGTTGTATATTGCCAATTTTCTTTTGTACTACAAATACCAAGAATAAGAAATTTTAATTAATTGCTAAACGCATTTTTTACATATACAGGGTGTTTTCATTAAACATTTTCTGCAAACATATTTCTTCTAATTATTATCATTTCTATAAATCATATAAGTATTCTTATAATTATAAGAATATATAAGAATTATAATTCTTATAATTAATATTATTTTTTCTAAGAACTTGTGCTGTCTTGATTATTTCGACATTCTTCTGGGTAAAAACTAACCTTAGTTAGAAATGAAGTAAAGCTATCTAAATAAAATTTAAGCTACTTACCAAAACCTTTAGTTCTTGTCACTTTTTTTTACACAAAAATGTGAATCGAAAATTCTAGGTACGTTCTTGAAATTTGAATTCATAGTTATTCTGATTGAACTAACTACGCAACAATCTTTGCAGAAATGTACAACTAATCGAATACAATACGTTGAACACACGTTACATTGTAATTTATGAACCGATAACCTTATAAAGCAATAAATTGTTCTCCCGGTCAAATGACAGGATAAAAAATTTATTAAAAAAAGGTATACGACAAGTATTATTCGAAACAAGCAAAATACAAAAAAAAATTCTAATAGAATATTAACTGTATATAATTGTTAGGAAAAGTCATGAAGTCAAATGTGCAAAAGCGATAAGATGATATGCGGATTTTCGATGCAAAAGTTCTTAAACGCTCATTTGACCGGTTATGGTATGTTAAGTGTTCATGTGCAAAATGTCAGAAATTCCCTAATGAATACGTGTTGTGTAAAATTGTGTCTCAAAATTTAAAATAAGAAAAAAAAAATTATGTACGTTCTAATATTAAAATATTTAAATTTAAAATAAAATATGTGCGATATAATTGTTTTATGTTCGAGAAAATTCTTACGTACGATAAAGCAATATATTTGTCGATAAATGTTAATTGATTTGCCCAGTTCAGTACGAAAGATCATTAAAAATGATTTAATTAAGATTTGTTTTTGTTTCAAACCTTGTTATGAATTCAACCTTATAAATCAAATGCTTAAAGACTATTATTCTGATTAAGATGCTTTCTGATTGCGATTGCTTTTGATTAAGCTTCGTTTTTGTTTTTTGATTAAGCTTTGTTTTTGTTTTAAACCTTCTTATTAATTTAACCTTTTAAATCAAATGCTTAAAGACTATTATTCTGATTAAGATGCTTTTTGATTGCGATTGCTTTTGATTAAGCTTTGTTTTTGTTTTTTGATTAAGCTTTGTTTTTGTTTTAAACCTTCTTATTAATTTAACCTTTTAAATCAAATGCTTAAAGACTATTATTCTGATTAAGATGCTTTTTGATTGCGATTGCTTTTGATTAAGTTTTGTTTTTGTTTTTTGATTAAGCTTTGTTTTTGTTTTAAACCTTCTTATTAATTTAACCTTTTAAATCAAATGCTTAAAGACTATTATTCTGATTAAGATGCTTTTTGAGTGCGATTGCTTTTGATTAAGCTTTGTTTTTGTTTTTTGATTAAGCTTTGTTTTTGTTTTAAACCCTGTTATTAATTCAACCTTTTAAATCAAATGCTTAAAGAGTATGCTTTTGATTAAGATACTTTTTGATTGCGATTGCTTTTGATTAAATTTTTTTTTTGTTTCACACGTATATTACGATATATTAAGATTGTTATTTTTTTTCAAAGTTGACGTCCTAGGTAGTGCAAACTATAAATACAATTCTTTTAAAATCGTAATTTATTTGAAATACAATACTGGAAAAGCGCAAATAGATTAAAAACAAATAATAAAAAGTACACCCCGTTTGTGTTTCGAAATATTATATTTCCTTACTGATCCGACAATTTTAGAAATTTGTTGAGCTTTTCACATTTTTCGGTCAACAACCTTCACGGTTCATCTTAATCAAGTGGGGTTGAGTTGTTTTCATGGAACTCATGTCATTTTCCTTTTTCCAAGTTTAAAGTTTTTCTATCGTCTTTATCGTTTCTTAGAAATAGACAGTCGCTTTGAAATAGGCTTATTACTCTTTTATTACAAAGAAACTTTATCCATAAAACAAATACTGTTTTTTGAGAGCATTTTGTTTGCCTTGAATTACATTTTTTTGGACAATAGGTTATTATTTTTTTTGGTTTTTTACGTTTTTTTAAATGTTTCTTAATAAATAGATTTTTAGAAATTTATTGTGAATTTAAGCAACAAATAAATTCGTTTTTGCTTGGAATTTTCGAATTTAAAATATTTTTTTGCTGAAGAATGGCTTGAAAAACAAATTAACTCAAAAGCATTTTATTTAATTTCCCTATAAGTATAAAAAATTCTGCTGGTAATACTTAAAATTACACCAGGAAAGATTTCAGTTTATTTGGTCCTTTGCAATTTGCTGAGTGTTCACTTATAATTTATTAAGACTTAAAATATATTTAATTCTATTTCAATAAAATTTAGTTGAAGAATCTTCACAAATCATCCAGTAGTTATCAATTGAATTTATTTATACATGATTTTAAGACAAATAATATAATTGAGAAGTATAATAACAAATACAAGTATACTTATTTGAAATTCCACATTCAGTTTAGTGTTTAATTGTTCAAAATTTTTTTTATTGTATTACCAGCGTTGAACAGCTGACCCAATTTTTAGTTTACGACTACGAAAGTCCAATTCCGTAGCTTTGTAATTTTTTACCCGACCCAATAGACAACGTTTTTTTTTTATAGAACTAACGCACATTTGCGTTTCATAGAGAGGAAAACTACGAAATCCTGCCATGGTTAGTCCATCAAAATCCCATTAGCAAGGGTAGTTTGAAGCATGATTCCATCTACAACTTAGTATATTTTGCGTCAGCCCTGTGGTCGGTGCGAGCCGGATGCATATTGACCAGCCTTCCCTGGGATTCGAACCTGGGCTACCTCATTGGGAAGTGAACGCTTTATAGCCTGAACTACGGTGGCTTGTCCAAGCAATTTGCAAAATACTGATAACTTTCAACCACATTTGCTTAGCATTGCGTTTTAAATTTAGACACTCTTCTTTGTGTTGTTTATGTGACTTTAGACTAGTTCTCAATGCTGATCACCTGGGCAAGTACAAAGCACTTGTTCAGATAGTCAAAATGTCGAAAAGTAAAGTATTGAAGAGCTCGAGTGCTAATGGCTTGATAGTCAAAACTTGGCATTTGTCAATTATATCATAAGATCACTAAAGAAGTTAAAATTTCATAAAAATAAATAGTTTCATTAGTTTTTTTTTAGACTGAATGAATATTAATTAAGATGAAATGAATATTAACTACACATTATTTGTGGCTAGATGTGTGCAATTTAGATTTGGGAATCACTTAAAATTTTTTTAAACAGTTTTCATTATTATATATTTCCGTAACCTCCCCTTTCACAATCCGTCATCGCTGGTAATTTTTTCCCACTCATGTGAATTTCACTTTTCTAACTTTTGGACCATTCTTTGATATGCACTTCATTTTATGAAGCGTAAAATGTTTGTAAAAAATAATTCTACTGATATTTTTTGTTTGCAACATACGAATGTGAAATTCCACATTATATATTTACCAAATGTATGGAATAAATAATATTAAATAAATGTAAAATAATTTAAGATTGCATAAACATTTTCAAATAGTTTTTAATATTTTATCTTTTCAGTTTCCGAAAAGGTTTCTTATCTCTTTGTCGGTAACTTATCACTTCGAAATGCACCGAACTGAAATACTTACATAAATTATACCATAAATTTTTCTTCTTAGTTCATAATTCCTACTGATATTTATGAAACATTAAAACAAATATGTTAAACGAAATCGAAAGCAAAATATTTTAAAAAATATAATTTTTCAAATTTTCAAAATTTTTTTTTCAACTCAATGCATTGATATTTTCTGAAACATAAATTACCATTCAAACCAAAATCATTATTTAAAAGCAAAACAGCAATAAAGAGCAGTGAAAGGCTTATTCTATTATAAAATGTAAATGAGGGTTCATTTTTTTTTGCATTCTTTATTTTAGTAACTTCAGCCTTTATTTTGATAAGAAATAAAAATTATTTCACTCACGCATTTATGTTTTTGCAAGCTATTAATTTGTGAAATTCAAGTTTTTGTTTTTAATTTTCGTGCTAAATGAAATTAATTTTCATGAATTCATAATATTTTCGGTGTAACTATTTTTTAACTTGTTTTTTCTATAACTATGAAAAGGTCTCAATGAAAAATTAAGCGATTTGGATTTAGTTTTGTGGATTTATTTCATTGAATGTTTTTATGAGATATTGATCATAAATATTGTTATTAAATCTTCCACATCCATACATTGCTATATTGTTGAAGTTTGATGGTACTTATTACATATAAAATTTTGAATTCTCTTTAACGTAAACTGTAACTCAGCATCAATAATTAGTGCATATATTTAACTATAATGCTTACGTAACTTACGCAATGCTTTAACCATATTTACGCTTACGTAAGATTGTGTAACACTTAGTCCTCATTTTTGGAATGCAAAATACTACAATGCATTCAAATCTTATTTTCGCCACAAAATATAAAGTTAAGTCATTGAAATTTATTTTAAAAATAAAAATTGTTAATTTAATACTCTAAAATAAGTGAGTTTATAATCTATAATAATTTAAAAACTTTTATAAAACTTCACAATAATAGAGCTTTAGATAATTTGGATAAAAAATTTGGATAATTTGGATTTCACAAAAACTCTATTATTGTGAAGTTTATAAAACTTCACAATAATAGAGTTTTAGTTAAATTGGATTGGTTTAGCTGATTTGGATCGTATAGAGCTTAATTAATATTTTTTTAATTAGAAAATAAAAAAAAAAAATGTATTTTGAAACCCGAATCTAAAAAAAAAAATTGATAATTGTGAAAGTATGTGGTCTTTTGATAAGAGGTTCTCAATAAAAAGCACATTAAAAACACATTGAAGTATCTTTGAAAGAATAGTTCAAATAAACATTTGATAAGCGTAAACGCAAGCTTATATTTTAAAATTAATTGATCAATAACACTTTTACTATTTTCATACCTCAAAATTTATTTCAAAACTACAAAAACTTAAATATTCTTCTGATTTTTTAGGGAATTTCATGGGAAGCAGGGGCCGATTGTACATTTTAGATAATTTTTAAAATCATATAAATAATTAAGTCTGGGGACACATATTTTTAAAATATTAAATGTTTCTATAATAAACCACTAGATTCGTAGAAACCTAATACGTTCTGAAACATTGCATATCTTGGTAAACATCGATTACATAAATATAAATTTCATATTTATGATAGCTTTTTCAAGAAATATATTTGTCCAAAAATTTCATAATTTATTAATTTTGACTCAGTTAAAAGCTGAAATCTGAGACATTGGCTTTTCATATTTTGAAACAACACGGAATTTAGTTAATCTGAGGAAAAATAATCCATAAATTGGTATGTGCATCATTTATAGATTTTATTCTATTATTAGATCAATCATTCATATGTGAAATTCTTTATTTTTTTAAAAAAATGGTTTATATTTCTGGAAGCGCAACCAAATACATTTTCGATAAACGTAAATGCAAACATGCCTTCGAAAATGAATTGATCAATGACACATTTTTATTTTATATTACAAGATTTATTTTCAGAACAAGAGGAAATTTAAATAATCTAATGATTTATTTTTTTAGTTTCGGAGAATTTTATAAAAAGAAGTACATGCACTTTATTTTTCAAAATCAATTTTAGAAGTAAATATGTCGCGATGCACTCCTAAAAAAAAACTAGGATTTTTTAAACCTAATTCGCTTTGAAATCTTGGTAACCATCTATTTCTCAAATGCAAATTCCACATTTATGACAGCTTATTCAAAAATATATTTGTCCTAAAAATATCATATAATTTGGCAATTTAGATTCAGTTGTTCTGGTAAAAAGCTGAAGTTATAAAAATTCGAAGGAACAGAATCGAAAAAGAACAGAACATTTTGAAATATCGAACAAATTGTTCTGGTTTTCCCTCAAAAACTTTTCCGCTGACGACGACAATTTATTTCATGTTTACAAGCCCGCTATGTAGTTAAACAGAAAAAAAATATTTGAAAACCTCTGACGTTTTATCAATAGACCAGTTAAAATATCGGATAAAAGCAATTTTGCACAGACTCGGTTATTTTCTAAAATTTCATGACATTCTTTTTTTGCCGGGGACAGGGATAAATGGCTCCTGACAGAAAACATATTTTTCCTCCAATACCTTTTAGTGTCGAATGCAACTATTTGTTTTCCTTTTTTTGTCGCGCCATGATTAAGTCGAATGTCTATATTTAATCTGTGTTTACTTTTTTTATTCTGTGTCTCCCCGCTTCGCCGATACATTGAATTTTAGCGATTCGGATATTATTAATGAATGTCTTCAGCGGTTTTTAATGGCAGAGCTACAGATCAATTTCGCTGGCTTCAGTTTTGAAAAGATCAACAGCTCTATTATTTAGTTCCGTTCCTTTTTCTTTTTTTTTTTGTGACTTTGTGAACGATGTTTATTTTTTTCAGTGCTGGTGATGTTAAATCGCTTGGATGCTCATTATGTGACACCATCATCAATTCAAGCGAAAACTGTAACGCATTTTAAAAAATGCTCTAACAACTATTTTGGAACGAAATTTTAAGCATTAAAATGTGTTCGGTTTTGAGTTTCACTTTTGCGGACAAAGCGTTTCATGTCATTTTGTATAAATCTGACTATTTTGTATGAAGATTTCATATTATTTGGCATAATTTAGATTGTTTTGTATGGAGATTTTATGTCATTTAATACCCATTTAGGCTCATTTGTACCAAGATTTCTCACCAGATGGCGTCAGTTAGAATATTTCAAGAAGGAGTTCATATCCATTAGTACCAGTTAAATTATCTAACGTGTGACTGGGTGGCGCAGTTGGTTTGTAGTCGGCCTTCTGAGCCTAAGTCTGCGGGTTCAATCTCCGGCCCAGACACCGGATTTTCGGGATGCAGAAAATCCTCAGAGGCCATGCCGTGAGATTATGCGGCATGTAAAAGATCCCTGGAGTGCCTTATTGGCTCTTGGCATTTCCGGCAAATTAAATTCCTAGTGTACTTTAGCATCCAAATAGAGTCTTGGTGCTGCCATCTAGTAACTAGACGTCCAAATTAACATGGCCAACGGTATCTCACCCATTGTGGTGGTCCTGAAAGAGTGGATACCACTGCTGGAGAATGCACTAGGTCTGCTCATCGGGAAGATTGATTGTGCAGCTCATTGAGGGAAAAAATTATTTCACGTGAGGAGTTCATTTAACACATTGACTACTCGGGTAATAGCAAAATTTCTGATCGGGCCGCGTCACCCGTAATGGGGTGGCGCTCATTTGGATATTCGTATGTATTCGAAAAGATATTTCGCAAGAAGTAACAGAACTATTGAATTGTTATAAAAGTAATATAAAAATGATTTATTAAGAAAATTATTGCAAGCCTCGTAAAAGCTTTCTTGTTCACTGCTATTTGATTGAATAAAAAAAAGTTTTCCATTTTTCTTTTCGAAATTTTAACAAATTAGGGTAAACATTTTAAGTTATACTTTGCTTTACTCGGCAAAGATTTAAACTAATCTTGTAAGGTGAGGATATGAGAAACAGATTCAAAGCAACGGACACAAATAAGCAGACATGATACCATGAAAAAAACGGAGCGGGATATTATTCTTGGGACCACCAGAGACTCGCATTAATAAAATATCGCTGGAAGTACTTAGCAGAATATGTTTCATACAGCAGTACTCGTGGTCTGAAGGAGATTTCACTGTAAACGTGTGCTGAAGTCAACGTGTTAAAATGGCTTCAATTTAGACAATTTCATAAACTATTCCTTTAAACTGATCAATAAATACAAATTTGAAAAATGAAATATTATAACTTAATATAATTTCGTATTAATTGAAAATGAATGAGGTTTTACAAGGTTAGAGTTTGCTTTCATTTTTTGAAATGAAACTGAAAATTGTCATTGTAATAGGCTTAAATAAAACGTAACGAAACAAATTGTTACTTTCATTGTCTAAATATAATGTAAAGAAGCTGATTTTTCAGAAACGTGGATGCCAACTACCATATTTTTTTAAACATTTAAGAACAAAGTTTTCTTAAAACTACTAAAAATAAGATGTGCTATTCGAAAAAACAAACTAAAAACAGCTAAGAATGTAAATCAAAATTGGACTACTACAGTTTCACCAGAAAATTTTCTCAAGTCTCTGCTACAACACGTGTTTGAATCGACATCAAAGTCTGCGATGCCTAAACAAGATACGAAATGTTAGTGTATTTTATAGCTTTAACAAAGATGTTGGTTTTTGACGTAAATGAGAATGGTTGAGCTTTTTATTTGAAATCATACCTCAAAAATAAAACAGAAGAACCATTTGGAACGATCTGAAGAGTCAAAAATTATGCTACTCTCTGGGGTACTGGAAGCGAATATCTCGTCTGCACTCCCTTTTACTGAATGAAAGTACGAAAATGAAGTGTTTTGTCCTCTCTCTGAATGTAAATACCAGCGATAAAAAACTCCAACGGTAATGTGTGCAAATATAAATTGACTAAGAATGAATAATAGCTTCTTTTATTAAGAGAAGCCACAATAAGAAACCAAATTCAGGCGCAATTTGGCATAAAAGAAGCATTTTCTGTTACATATATATGAAAAATAACCCTTCCCAGCAATGGGTCTCTGTATTACATAGACCAAATTAAAAAGGGTAAAGGAAATTATTCTAACAGAGCAGCCACAGGAATAATTCCTTCTAAGAAAAATATCCACACAGTCATGCTGACAGTTCCATTTCGTTTTGTTTCATTGGGCGTAGAAGTTTGTGGGGAGGCAAGACGACTATCTTCATGAAATTGTTCTCTGGATATGATGGAAGAGGGGTCCTCCGAGAAAAAGGGGGAGAAGCTCCGCCCACATACCCGCCAGATATAATGAAAAGCACTCCAGCTAATGAAGAAAAGGTCCCCTTGACCACCCCTTCTTTGTCTTCGACCATCAAAAGGACAAAACTCTTCCCTTTAGTTATTAGAGAAGAAGATGGGGAGTCAGACGACATAAATAATTTCTTGATTGAAGTGAAGTGAAGGGAGGTGTTGGCATGGCGGCCCGTAACTGGATACCAATCCGTATCTGGCAATACAGGGGATATGTAATATTTTCTTCACACCCATTCACTCCTCTAGATCAGATTTGCTGAGCGAACCATCAGACAATCATGTTTTATTAGGTCACTCTTGGCCCCGTGAATTATTGATATCAAGAGAATTGTTGAGTTTTGGTAAATGTGTTAAGAATGCTGGAGTTTTCTGTACTTAAGGGAAAGTCCTTAGAGTAAAATTTTTTACGGGTCAATTGAAACTAGGATTGTCGTCATGAAATATTGATTTTGACCTGTACTAGGAGGTAATAAAAAACCCTCTCTATTTTCATCCTTCATTTCTTATACATCTATCATAGCGGAATAAACTTAATTCCTTAAATTGTACTGGTAAAAACTCCATAAATGAGTGATACTTTATTTTTAAATAGACTGATATCGAAAATAGTAGGTAAAAAAATTAGATCATAAGGATTTAAAATTTTAAATGACAACTTAGAATTATTTATGTCTTATGACTTAAAAAATAGATTTGCAAGAAAATTTCGAAAAAAATGTAAAAAAAATTATTTTCCCGTTAGGCTCCACTTATAGAGCATATGCAATTGTTTTTGCAGATAAAGATAAAGGTGACGATAATTTGGGTAAAAATAAACAATGATTTGCAAAGATTTAAAGAAACGTTACAGTTATTACTATATTCATGCTTTGAGTGTTAAAAAATGTTTGTGATATTATACTTTAAATTGCATGCATTTAAAGTAATAGATTTTGTAATTTCTTAAGTAGGGCAAATGTATTTAATTGAAAAAAATGCTTTCGTCCTAAAAAATCTTAATTCAGTTTATTATTGTTCCTATTAGCTAAGATACAAATAATTAATGAGGAAATTTATTTAAAAATAGCAAACATATTTACGTAAGAAAATCTTGAGAGAAATTGCAATTAATTGAATTGTGTATCTTAAAAACATAAAATTATATAAAAACATTAATTTATATAAAAACATTAATTTATATAAAAACATTAATATATAAAAAACAAATTGTTCATAAAAAACATATATTAAAAAAAAATTATAAAAACATATAATTTTTTAAAAAAAAAAACCTAAATTTATAAAAACGTACTATTATAAAAACATAAATTTCCAAAAAAATGGTTTTATTTAATTCGTTTCTAAAACTACTTTGAAATTAAAGTGTAATTACGTTAAAATTGATTGTACTTTTATGAAACATTGTATAGTAACTTTAATAGCCTTAAAAATGAAAAAAAAGGGATTTTTTTAACTTATCATTATTTTAATTAAATTATTAAAAGTTTCATTTTTTAATAAATAAAACAATATCAGAATTGTGACTGACAAGCCTCTAGAAGCAAGATAGTGTAAATTATACAATTAAGTAAATTCCAGCCAAATTGACAGCATTACCATTATGCAAGTAGTTTTACTTACAATTAATTTTTATATGATATAACATGTACCTAAATACTGCTTTCTTACAGAGAGATGAAAAAATATAAATTTGACTTTACTTTTATCCTTAATAATCCTTATTCAAAAAAGTTTTCCTCTCCGTGGAATTTCGTATTTTAGAAAGCATTTTTTCTATTTATTGAATAATGATTAAAGCTGTTTAAATAGTTCAGCATTTTTATAGTATAATTATGTTAAAATTCAAAACAAAATATCAAAGTTAATTTTTTCTGAATAGTTTTTTATAGTATAATTAAGTTGAAATTTAGAGCAAAATACCATAGGTTATTGTGTTTGAATTGCTCAGTTTCCATATTGCATTATTAATTTAAAATTTAGAGTAAAAAATTAGGTTTTTTTCTTAGAATTATGCAATATCTGAATAATATAATTAAATTAAAATGAGAATGAAATCAGAGTTTATTTTGTTTAAAATTTTCATTATTTTTATTTTCAGTTAAAATTTAGTACAAAATATACACTTTTATTTTGCTACTAATAGGAAAAAATTATCAATATTTATGTGCTAATATATGAAATAATCTAACGTATCAAGCTTCATAAGCAAGTAAAGGTCTATTTGTTGATTTTAAAAAGAAAGTTTAAACAAAAATGAGAAAAAAAATTAATTATTAAAATTAAATATTAAAATAAATTATTTTATAAAATGAAATTTGAATAAAGCAAAACAATATGTGTGTAATAATGAATTGCAATTAAATATAGAAAATAAACAACAAACTGTTATTTTAAAATAGTAAATCTATTTAAAATGTTTTGATTTTGTAAATTTTTTTTGCAAAGCAAGTAAATTTCCGAATTTTAAGAATTTTTAAAATTAAATTACTTAATCGTTCTCAAAGTAGGTAAATATAAGCATATGTCTTTTGAGAGTTCTAATCGTGTTACATTTAAAACTAGTTTTAAAATTTAAAGATGTTTTGTTTCATATATAAACAACAAGATTTAACTTGATTTAAGTACTCGAACAATGAAGTACATATTCCTTTTATGAATTATATATTACATGTTTTTGAACGTATCCTTTTACTTATATACGAACTATAATAGAAAATGAAAAAAAGGAATTTTTTGTTGTAAGTCACATATTTTAAATCCCCAGAGGTTTACATGCATTAAAGATATGAAAGCAAACATATGTTTTGGCAATATTAAAAAGGAAACTTGAAATGTCATATCGTGTGTTTGGTTAAAGATAAAAATATTTTTTCGATGCATTTCAGCTTATTTGTATAAAGCATATGGAGATATATTTTATGAATAGCCATATTCTGCAATGAAAACTCAGTAGATCCGTATTTTTATCAGTATGTGTATTGTTTTTTAGCATACACAATTAGAATTTTTATTCTAAAATTAGGGTAAAATAACCGACCAATCTGTCCATCCAAATAACTGTAATGTTTACGGTAAAGAATATTTTTGAACTTCGCAGTTTTGAAACCGTTTACAACTAGTATGGTTAAGAAACCCTGAATACAAAACTATAATGTTTTTTCCAACCATTTATTACTAGCATGATTTCAAAACCGAGAAAAGAAATTTAACTAGACATTGGGTTTTTCGTTAGTTACTGTACATTGGAGTTATGCTGTGGTTGATTTTTATTAAATGAACCGTTGAATGTGGTTTAGTTATTTATCTGGTTGTTTAACCTATAACGAAACACTAGACTTTTTTGTGTTAAGCAGCTTTGTGGTACTGCTATCTACGCGTGACCGAGTGGTCCATATTCTAAAAGTTCAGGGTCACAAATTGGGGAGAGCAGTACACTGAAAACGAGTCCCAGTGTTAAAGGGTAGGGTAAATATTGTGGTGTAGGATTTGAACCACGTTCTGTCGGTCATAAAATTAAATGATTAGCCTTAATGTGTACCCAGCTGCAAAGAAATAAGTGGCTTCATTAAGTGGGCCAATTTGGTACTATAAAATTCTGGTTGTTCAACCGTACTAGGTGAAAGCAATTAAAGGTTTTTCTCACAGTTAAATGTTTTGAACACTCTCTTATTTATAATTTTTTGGTAGTTTTGTTTGAACATAGTAAAATAACAATTAAATAAACTGTTATTAAACCATTTTTGTAGAGAAATTAACAGTGTATTGATGAAACTTAATGCATTATGATGTTATAAATTATTCGTATCTCTTAGTACTTACAATGAAAATTTACAAGTATTATGTAAATGTCACAACAATACTGAAAAATTTTGGTTCCAATTAACACGGAATCGGAGAACTTATAATGAGTGAAAAATAATACTTAAAAAATAAAACTAACTTTGATTCCGTATCTTTTTTTGTAATTACTCGATTCTTATTCGATTTCTATTGTTCTACATTAAAAAGAAATCTTTTAATACCCTATCTTGTGTTAGGTAAAAAGATAAAAATATTTATCCAAAGCATTTCAGTTTATTGTAAGCAGTTAGTAACATATTTAGGAATATAAATAGTCTCTAATAAAAAACCGTTACATGAATTTGTTTTTTAGTACATTTTTGTTATTTTTATGGCACGATAAAGCTGTTAAAATCATGATAACGTATAAGATTTGCAAAAGGAATTATTTACAAATCTCTTACATTATTAATTATTTACAATCGAAGCTACATTGCCAACTATTCGCAACCAAAATGTACGAACAATATATAACAATAACGAAATACATTTCTTGAAAAAAGTGTTGTTTGCAATAAATAATAAATTGAGGCTCATTAAGAGACAAAAATAATATTTTAAAAGACAAATTTTGAAGCTCCTTATTTCGGCAATTTATTTTTATCTTTTACACCGCTATAGTATTGATTCTCTTACCATTTTTATAGCACTATATTAAAAAGAATCTAAACTGCAAACGGCATACATTTTCCTACGTAAAGCATACAATATTTGTTTAATGCATGTCAGCTTACGTGTCTAAAGTTATGACTGGTCTGAGTCTATGATAAAAATGCTCTTCTACACATCATAGTTTAGCCAATATTAGAATATAATCAGAAAAAGGTATCAAATGGGAAAAGCAAAAGAGTTACTATAATTAATAAGCAACTGTCTATCATTTCGTTTATAAAATGTAACTTAAAAATTACCTGACATATGATCTTGAGCACCTGAAGATACTCCAAAATCTGGAAAAAAAATCATAAGAAATGAATTAAAACAAGTCAAAGTAAGCAGATAATATTCTTAAGAGAAAACGATTTAAACCAACAACAATAAGAATTGTTTGAATTTTCAAATTGTCTTTGTTAAAATGCTCAAAACGATAATTACAAAGTTTGTGACTGTAAGATCGTTTGCATAATTTGTTGCAATCGCAGTTTAGAATACTTAAGTAACTTTTTGCATGGTATATTGAACGAAAAAAAAAAGCTTTAGAACAAAATTTCTTTATTGATAACATTAGTGTCGTTTACTTTAATATTATAAAGGTAATTAGTTGTTGTTCTGAATGTAAATTTTCTTAATCAGAAACAGTTTTCTTTTGTCTTTAATATCCGTTCGAATCATTAAGATTTCCTTTTTTACATAATGTATACATTTATTTCCATTAGGCTTTGTTGTTGTGCAACATAGACGCTGATAGCCATATAAGGATCATTAATGTTAGAAGAAGTTTTAACCATTTTTTTATGAAACGAAAGCAAAATAAATGAAAGGTTTTTCGTGATTAATTTTCATGTAGTGCATGAATGTTTAATTAAAAACACAGTATTGAAACACAGATTGATTTCAATTTCTCTGCAAAAAACATAATATATATATTTTTATATTTTTCTTCAATAAACGGGCTTAAGAAAATGTGTTCATAAGAAATGAGTAGTACTATACTGAAATAATAAACGGATTTAATCTTTCAAAAGATTTATATCCTTCTCCAATCTTACATTTAAGTTTAAGTTCTTTTAAAAATATTTAAATATAATTGTACCTTATGTACCTTATTAATTCTGTTTTTAAGGAAATTATAATTCAATGTATTTTTTTTAATGCGTAAGCAACTAGTTTAAGCATTTTATTCTCAAAATTAGTTAACTTTATAATTTTCTCTCAAAACAAATTATGTAGAAAATGCTCCTTTAATGTGAGTATTTATTATTTTAAAATGAGCTAAGCAAGAATGTTGTTTTATAAATATTCAATCCGTAAGTATAAGCTTTGCAACCATAATTTTTGTTTAAATCTTATAACTTATTTTCAAAAGGAATTATAGATTAATATACTTTTATAATTATGTAAGTCTTTTGGTATAAGTATTTTCCTTTGGTTCTTGATTTAATTTTTTTAAACAAATAATACAGCATTTTATTATAATATGTAAGGTATCAATAATGCTTATAGCAAATATTTATTATTTAATGTAATTATTATTTTGTTGTTAGCGTTGTTTTTTTAAAATTTTTTTATTAACATTACTTCTTGATGAAACATTGTTTCTTTTAACGTCTATGTTTATAAAAGTTAAAAAAACAGTCTATTTCATTTGTATCAACCTTATGATTTTTTAAAGTTGTTTTTAAACCAATGTTTTTTTATTAAAGCGTTATTTTTATTTAAAAAGTGATAATGTAATGCTTCTTTTTTATTTCCACGTTAATTATATTAAAAATCTATTACTTTGGTCGAAACTTCATTATTCCCTTTTAGAACAATTTATAAAATTTATAGATCTATGCTAGGCTGGGATAGCCTGGTTGGCAGGGCGCTAGACTCGTGCTCGTGAGAACGAAATTTCGAATCCAGTCGGCCAAAGATAAATCTATCGGGTCACAAAGTCCTCCATGTTTCTATAACAAATTATACCTCTGGGGGTACTGAATTGGAGATAGATCGTTCGCTGTTACAAGTCAAAATAACGAACTGTTGATGAATGAATGTATGTTAAATGGGTCCGCCCTATAAGCGAATGAGTGTGGCAGAAGTTGAATGTTTGGCCATAGATGGCGCTACTGGTAAACAAAAACAATCGCACTCCTTGCCTTAATGGCTTATGGCACCAACAGCATAGATGGATTCTTCTTTATTAAAATAAACGGTTTTAATGTAAAGATTTATGGATCTCTTTGTCAACCTTATGACTTCAGTTCAAAATAACTCATGGAACAATGTTTTCATCAACATGTAAGTTTTGTTAGGTAAGAAACTATTTATTAATTTGGCGTCAACTAATTTCATCTTTATAAAATACAGTACACAACCATGTTCCTCTATGATTTTGAAGCTGAAAACATTTTGTTTAATTATCATAACTTATTTAAACTAATAATCACGCAATTTAATAACAAATATAGTGTTATGCGTTAATTTGGAGTAATAACGACTACTTTTTTTAATTAAAAAGACATTTGCGTTGCTCAGACAACAAATTTATTTCAAATTATAAGATAAATGTAATAAATAAGTAAAATGTACTGAAATTTTGAAACTACAATGAGAAAAAAACTAAATTTTCCCCTTTTTAATTTTTTATAATTTAAATATTTTAAAAATAATGAAAAATGATAATTTTCTTGCTGATTAGATGCATAATTAATCGATATCTCCCACGCATTCAGTTATGAAACATCGTACTTTCAATTTTATTTACCATTTTTATTCATTTATATAAAATACGCTGAAGAACAAGGAGATTTTCGAAAACATCAAAAGAAATTAAAGTAATAAAGTTGACGTGGGTTTGACAACTAAATGTACTGAAGAAAATTTCTGTTTTCGATATTCATCATTAATCCTTACTCTCTGAGAAAACTTCCCACTTGTGATAATAAATCATAAATGTTTATGCCTTTAGACAACTTAAATTAATATTAAAGGAATCTGAGATTTTATGTTTACATAAAAGCTTCCGCGTTTCTATGAAAAATCTTTTGGTGATAGGGCTGATGAAATATAGGTTCATAATACAGTTCTCATTATATACAGTTCGTATTATATACAGTTCCAGTTCATATATGTGTACAATATTATTATTTTAATGATTGCATTACTAAAAGTATTAAATATAAGAAAATAGTATTTGTTTTTAGCTTCTTTTTGGAAATTGTTTGTTGATAAATGTATAATTGCTCACACTATTTGACAGACTAAATATCATTATTAAATCTGGAAATATTTATTATTTTTGATATTGAAAACCAATATTCTCTTGGATTGGACTAAAGACACATTTAGATTGTTTCTTTTAAAAACACATTTTATTGATGTGTCTTTAAAAGAAACAAACAAAAGATATAAATTAAACAAAACAAATGAAACAAAAAAAATAAAAGAAACAAAATGACCTTATGTTTACGAACTATAATTTTATATCATTCCATTATCTTAAAAATTTAGTAACTCTAGTTAAATAATAGTTTAAACGTTTTAATTTTGAATAAACATAATTAAAAATTTTATTGCAGAGAATAATATTGCACATTTAGATTGTTTCCTTTAAAAACACACTTTATTAATGTGTATTAAAAAACACATTTTTAAAAACACATTTTATTAATGTGTTCTTCAAAAGAAACTTTTCTAATGTGTTTTTAAAAGAAATAAAAGATATTAAAAAATAAAAACAAAATGACCAAATGTTTGGAAATTATAATTTTATATCATAGTATGATTTCTATGTCATTTAACCGGAAATCGCTATGGCATTTAGTTTATTTGAAACAAGGTCTTTTCATATCATTTTGGATATTATAATTCTAATTATTTTTTTTTATCATCACGTTGTTTAAAATAATATTATAAAACAAAACAATTCTGTTACCATTAAAGATTTAGTAACTCTGGTGAAATAAAAATTCAAATGTTTTAATTTTGAATAAACATAGTTAAGAATTTAATTGCAGAGGATAATATTACACATTTTTACAATTTCTCTTTTAGAGTGAATAATTGGAGCATTAAAAAAAAGATCTACTTGGCAGTAAACAACAAAAATAACTGCACAGAAATAATGGAAGTTAATAAATGCTCTTGAAAATAGGTCTCTGCTTACTAAATATCATAAAAAATGTTTAAATTTTAATGTTTCAAAATGTTAAATGTTTAAAAACGTTTGTTTAAATTTCTTTATGATAATTTATATAAGTTAAGCAAGGATTTCTGTAGCGTCACGCGTATATACACCAGATTAAAAAACATTCTAGGTGGTAAAAATAATAAATAACTTAGAGGTACATTTTTGGGAAAACTTAGTTTTCTGTTAATAACAGCACAATGTATTCGGATCTCTTCCTATTGATTACGCCATATTTTCTGGTCCAATAAATACGATGAAAATTTTATCACTTAACTAATTTTTTTTTTACTAAATTTTTTATAACTTGTTTTTGTGCTTAAAAGGAGGGAATATATCAATCAAAGTTTTGACAGCTTTTCGACAAGTTAGAGAACCCAAATTTGTAATAGAAATTCATGCCTGAAGGCAAAGCAAATGTCGATAATTTCCTAATTTCTACAAACAGAATTAATTGCGATATCATCGCAAAAGGAATGTAACTACATCTTCCTGACTAGTAATAATGTTCAGAATTGAACTAAAATATTATATTATTATTATTATTATACTATTATTATTATTATTATTATTATTATTATTATTATTATTATTATTATTATACTATTATTATTATTATTATTATTATTATACTATTATTATTATTATTATTATACTATTATTATTATTATTATTATTATACTATTATTATTATTATTATACTATTATTATTATTATTATTATTATACTATTATAATTATTATTATTACTATTATCATTATACTATTATAATTATTATTATTACTATTATCATTATAATATTATATTATAATATTATATTATATTATATTATAATATTATATTATAATATTATATTATAATATTATAATTATTATATTACTATCATTATTACATTATTATTATTATATTATTATTATATATTTTTCTTTTATTTAAGACAGACCTGCAGCAAAAAAAATGGGCAAGTAATTTATAATGATAAACCTTTATCATCCATCATTTCTATACCCCTTGACCGTCTTTCAAAAGTGAAGTGATCTGCATTTCATATTAAGTCAGATCAAAATAAAATGATAAATGAAAATGTCAGATAAAAAGCTTAGCTTTTTTAATTGTCATATTATTATTTATGTAATGTAAAATTTGAATACGTGAAGATTCTTTTAAATTCATCTATAAAAAAAAATTATAGAATTATTTAACAAAAATTATTTAAATACAAGGCTGATGGAGAGTACGATACACAAAATACATCAAAAGAATTAAAAGTGATTAAGTTATTTGGTTTGACATTATACTGACAACTAGATGTACGTAATGGCAGCATTACCTTCGATATTAATCATTAATTCTCACAGTCTGAGAAAAGTTTTCGAAAGTGATAATAAATCATAAATGCTTGTGTATCTCGACAACTTAAATTAGTATTGAAGGGAAACTGTGATTTCAGACTTTAATAAAAGTTTTCTGACGTTTTCTTTATATTGAAACTCTTTTTGAAAATACCTTTGATAAATACTGAACATGACTGAAATCATGATTTTAATAATACTTTATAATCTTGTTTATATTTTTATAAATATTCAACTTATTGTTATTTCTAAATTTACTGTACATAGAAGATATTTTTTTTTGGAAATATTTATGAATTTGAAACTTTTTCTTAAACCCATGTAAGTGAGGATAAGCAAATACTGTACTAAATTTTGCGTTCATAAGAAGTTTGACTATATTATTCTTAAACATTATTTTCACCATAAATTGCATCGTAATTTTTCAGAGATAGTATTGCTTCTGTACTTTTTTTAGGATTTTTTCTCATTAAATAAATTATTTTTTACTCATTACGGTGTAATTAAGAAAACAGCTGGTTTAATATAAAAACATAGCTAAATAAACTTTTTGTCTTAAGTCATCTTAGATGTTAGATAAGAGTCCATTTTTTTCTTTTTTCTATTCTATTCTTGCCATTTTTATACTCCTATTAAAATAATATTGATGACAGAGTGTAACAAAAAGCAAAATACCTGAGCTAAAATGTATTAAATGTATACTTTATTATAATCGAAGTAAATTGCGTCTGATAGTTAATGGTTTAGGTTTGTTTTTTTACAATGGAAAACAATAAAAAAATTAGTTTTGAAATTTTTGAAAGGCATTTAAAGCGAGTTGGACTTTTTATACACATTTCAAAGAAAATTCTATATTTTTTGTTGAAACTTGAAAACATTAATTTTTTATGTTTGAAGATTCTTTCACTTAGACAAATATCACTTTTTTCACTTTATCGTGGTTAGCCTGAGTGATGATCGGTCAAAATCTGAAAACTGTTTACTTTTCTGTCTCAAATATGGATTTTCAATTCCGAACATGCATAGTTTTATCAGTTTCTTTCATTATAAACTACAAATCAGCCCCGCAGTGAACTGATCGTAAAGACACGGTTCCCCTGCAAATCACGCAAGCATCACTGGATGCAGTCAGTGCGCGGACGGGTGACCATTTTGATCAGCCTACGATAGGACCGAGAGTGTGTGGTATAGGTCCTCGTTAAAATGTTCTACAGTAAAGTGCTCGGCTTCTTTCGCAGGTCGTCGGGCTTCCAAAGAAGGGGAGTCATCCCCCTCTACAGAGGATCAATATTGCGATGGCATGTCTTCGGATCATCCTCAGGGATGTTTCCCAGACCGTCACCACAGCCCGTTGTGCAGCTCTAGTGCGACGTAAATTAACTACTACAACTACTACTACAAAAGGTTTCTAAACTCATAAATGAAGACCATGAAGAAAGAACGGTTTGAATTTATGAAAGTTGAATCGGAGAAAAAGCAATTATGCGTACGGGAAAAGAGAGTTTTTCTACAATATGGCCCCAACTTCTTAGTATAATAAATCTCGAATCCACACTTTCTTATTATTGATTTGATAAAACATAATACTAAAAATGCAACCGATGGCGGTTCAATTGTCATTTTTGTTGTTGTGAAAAATAGACATAAATTGTTCTGTCCCCTTACTCCCCATATATTATGGGTGGTCATTCTAAAACGCCTTTATTATTTTGAAAAATATGTGTGGAAGAGTGTATGTGAGAGATGTCCTTTATAGCCTGCTGGGATATAACTCTGGATTTTGTTTTGTTTTATGTAGCCGAAGTAGTTCTCAGAAGCCGAATACTTAAAATATTGTTGAAAGTAGTGCACCTACTCATGACATGGTTAACTAGATGGTTTTGAACAGTGGCCGCTGCATGTATATGTAGTTAACTTGGGGGAACTAATTTGAAATCCTGTGATGAAAAGATGATTCGTATGCTACTTTCACACTGCACTGAGTGCAGTACTAAAAGTACTCCGGCTGGTACATTAATCATGGTTTAGCTTTCCCTATTTGCCGGGCTAACCATGAAAAACATTTTGTGTTTTTTTTCCTCCGTGAAATTCAGTCCGTCAGATTTCCTCCGTCAGTTTCATTAAAAGGTCCTCCAAAAAGGCGATTTTGTATCAAAGTTCATTTAGAGCCATTGGCTCAAAGCTTACACATTCATGGGTTAGAATTCCCTTACCATCGGGCTAACCCTAGGAGGTTTTCGTAGTTTTTTCAGTCCATATAACGGAAATGCTGACGGGCAAATGCTTATTAGTTCCATTAAGAAGTCCTCCAGGAAAGCTAGTTTGTCCCAATGCTTAATCGAGGAGCTCCTTTGTCTTTTGTGTTGGTTTCAAAACTAACAAGGCTACGCAGTTGAACATTGATAGTCGTGTATTCAAAATTGGGTCAGCTGTTCAACGCCGATTATAAAATTAAAAAAAAAGAAGGTCTCATTGCTGACATGAAATATCCTTTGTGGCACACGTGTCATGAGATTGAGTCCCTTTGTTGTCAGGCTAACATCGAGCGTTTTTCATTATTTAATTCCTCACCTTAATTTCTTATATAAAGTCGTTTATGAAAGATAAAATTGACGGGTTATCGTAAGCTAGTTCGCACAGGTAATAAAAACAAACAAAATGTAAATATAAAAATGAAAAAAAAAATAATATTTAGACTTATGCTTGTATAGCGTATGGCAATTTATTTTAAAGAAAAAAAATAATCGATGTTTTTTATGATTAAAACAGCATTTAAAGTTTGACGTGAAAAATGCTATCAAAGCAATTTTAAAATTATTTTCTCGTACTCAGTTTTATCACACAATATTTTGACTTACATTGTTGGACAAGCATTCGAAATAAATTGTTGATGTATGACGACGCATGCCACATTCCTTTTCTTAAACTATGCATCGATCAAATGCTTAACAAAGAATACAAAATAACGCAAAAAACACTCGGTGATGCAGAAACTATGAACTGAATATGACTTAGGTACTTTCTCTTACTCGTTTTCCACCCGGGTGGTGCTGGAATTTTGCCATTTACGTCTGATGTCCTCGTTTCTGGCTTAAGAAACTACTTTCTTTCAGATAGGAAAGATTTTATAATATTTATATTAAAAACGAGAAATATCAATTCCTATCTTCTCTCATGAATGAGATATTTCATTTTTATGAATAATTTAATATTTCGTTAGAAAAGTTGGACAAGTCTAGTTTAAACTATATTGGTTATAATTTAAGTTATAAAAACGAATAATGTGCACGTTATGTGTTAAGAAATAGTAAATTGTTGTAGTTAGGGCTCTACAAACTGTGCAAAGTTGGAGAAAGCCACATAATCTACACGAAGATGTTAAGATTTTAATTAATTTATTCCCGCAGTGGAATAATCGGTAAGTCAAGCACCATTGACTGAGGTCAGTGTGCGGGTGGGCGACCCCTTTAATCGGCCTGCAATGTTATCGAGAATGTGCGGTATTGGTCCTCATTAAACTGTTCTACCGTAAAGTTCTTGACTTCGAACGAGCGTCGTTGGGCTATCGCAGCGGGGGCTGTCATCCCCTCTGCAGAGGATCAAAATTGTGATAGCCCATACTCGGATCGTTCTCAGTGATACTTTCCATACCGTCGCTAATAGTTTATTGTGCAGCTTGAATGCGACATAAACAGAATACAACAAGCACTGAAATTAATTTACATACTCTAGTGTAAACTTGAACAACTTATAAATATCACAATCATATATATTTGATTATACTTAAAGTTTGAGGCTGTCACCTGTAAAACAAGTGCAATGAGAAGCTGTCTGCAGCAACTGTTATGAAAAATAAAGAATAAATCTATAACGAAGGGAAAGAAATAATATGACTCACTGTACATTTCAATACGAAGTAACTTATCCTCGTTACCATAGCAACAAGAGAGCGAGTTTGATGTCAGTGGGATATCTCTTGTTAGCTGGTGAGTACTTATTTTTTTCCGTTTAGATTGAATTCTTCGATTATGAAAAACTACTTTCAATACTGCCAGTGAGGGTGCGGCAAATATTAGTACAGAACCATACATCCATATTTGCTATTTTTAAATTATTAAATCGTACTTGATAATTTGTATAGTAAATACCAACTTTTTAGCTCCAAATCAACTTTTTTTAAAACTCAATCCATAATGAAGCGTGTAGAGATATCTTATAGATAAGCATCGAGAAAAGAAATAATTGAATTTTTATCTCCATTCATAGAATTTAAAATTAATTTTAATGTAAATGCAAAGTAATATTAATTTTAATATATTTGAATTGTTATTTAAGAAATACCCTAAACATTTTCATTATCTGTTAAGTTCATAAATAATAAATCAAGCCATTACTTTAAACATTTACGAAGAGAATTTTTACTAACATATCACTAAGTTGTCCCGACAATTTAAAATATTCACGAATCATTTTATTGAAGACGCTCTTTTTATTGAATATTTCTACTTTAAAATGAAAATCTTAATTGTGACGAAATATACATTTTTCACTTTCAGAGTTAAAAATCGATTTCTGCTATTACACTTGTTTTCGAGTACAGTAAAAGTACCCAAGTAACAGTCATAAAATTTAGATTCAGTTCATTTATTTTTAGAAACAAGCTGAGCGAAAATGTTATTGATTTATTCCAATATTTCTTCTAAATTTAATTATTGATTAGCTCATGAAAGAGTAGAAAATTCATGAAGTCAATATAAATGAATTCAAAATAATGCAAATATTTGTCAAAAGAATCTTGGATTTTTTTGTTACAATCATAAGTTTTAATTACTAAATTGAATTATAGAATAAGAAACTTTTCTTCGTATGCAAATAACTTTATTCTTGAAAATGAAAAAAAAAAAAAAAATGAAATCCTCATATGATAAGAAAATTGAAATAAGTTATCAAAAATTCAAAATAATAAAACAAATAAATAAATTAATGATTCATAACACTTTCATAAAATAAAAAAAGGAAGTAAGTATTGAAATCTTAAATAGAAAATATCATGAAGAAAAGTTACTTCAGAGAATTTATTTTCAATCATCATATAAGAAGTTCTCAAATTTTAAACAATAATAATAATATTGAAACTCAGTCTGCGAATAATTAAAGGTTTATTATTTTAAAATGTTACTGTCTAAAATTAGTTTAGAAAAAGTTTTAATAACGTTTTGAACTTATACAATTTAAGCACTTTATGTTTTATACAAATCCTAATAATGTTATATGGCAAATTTATTTGAAAATAAACAAATTTAATTTACTTTTCGGAGTATCATAAAAATGATAACTTTCTTCTTACAGTATCATGATTTTTGATTGGAAAAAATTATATTTTACACAATTTCTAATGGCACAGATCGTTGAAAAGAAAAAAAAAATATTTTTCTACTCATCATGAAACGATAATTTCCATCTTATCATAAAAAGAATTTTTATCGAAAACACAGAAAATTAAATGTTGCAATGTTGTTGTAGGTCATTAAAAAAAGGGGTGTGATTAGCCTCGTTTTTCAGTGGCGCCATCTATGGCCAAGAATTCGACTTCTACCATACAAATGCGTCACACGCGCTTATATGCCGTACCCATTCACACATCTATCCATTCATTCACAGATCGCAATTTTGACTGAACCAGAGACCGATCAATCTCCAATTCAGTACCCTCAGAAGTATAATATGTTATGGGAACATAGAGGACTTTGTGACCTGGCAGATTTAACGTGCCTCGACCACCATTTTCTTACACGGGGAGTCTTCGGCCGGCTAGATTCGAACTCCCGTTCTAACGAGCGCGAGACATGCTAGAGTACTCTACGTAAATAAGGAATAATGTTTTTATGTGTTTATATATGAAAATTATACAAATACGCAATTTACAACCTATCTGCACCATATTAGTTAGACATACGTTCGTAAAAACTCTAAAAGTCTACTTTAAAACTCCCTCCGACTACCGGAAAACCAAAAAAATAAATAAATAAATAAAAAAAAACAATAAAAAAACATTTCTTCTATAGTATTTGATAGATAAATATTATAATAATCAATTACTAGCTTACAAGCTTGCAACTCTGATCAATCAAAAATTTGTTTTATCGCATTTTTCAAAGAATTATCTTGCTAACCCCATATTTGGTTATCGTAAATAAAATAATTTAGTGATGCATAGTAATGACTTCTCCGAATTTAAGTTTTAAAAGATATATGAAGTCTATGATGATACTTATGTCTTTAAAGAATGTCTCTACAAGTTTAAATAACGAAAACTCAGCAATATATTATTTGTACAATAAAATAAAATTGAGGTTATCTATTAAGCTATGAGAGAGTTATGGTGAATTCTGAATATCACGGATTAAATGTTGCTAAATGTATAGTTAGTTTCTTTTGATGACACGAACTCTTAAGTCAGATATATTATAAAGCCACAGAGGAGTATATAGCAAATGATAAAAGAAAATAAAAGTTCTTAATTATGTTCATGAATGGTAATATTAGACTCCTTATCCGTTTCAAATGGCTGTAGAAACTATCACCACAGTACCTAAATTAGGCA
Organism: Parasteatoda lunata; assembly: GCA_949128135.1. NCBI lineage: Eukaryota > Metazoa > Arthropoda > Arachnida > Araneae > Theridiidae > Parasteatoda > Parasteatoda lunata. The sequence goes on from OX421976.1 coordinate 23,466,734, forward strand.
CCTATATTGGTATAATAGGTTCTTATTGACACAACGCAGGTAACGACAACACCAATATTATTTAAAACCACATTCAGTTAAGTATCATAGTCGCCAATAATAGTTTTGGAAATTTTTAAGGCCTTCGAAATTAAATACTGATAACAGTTTGTTAAAAATGATTGTAAAAATATTAGTGCCGTTACCAAATAGTTTTGAGAATTACAATTAGTTAATTTGGATAATTGGTACAAATTAAAATGAAAAAATAAATTTTGTGAACAAAACAAATTAATGATGAAAAAATACTTATTCGTTTATGAGAACCTTACAAATTTCTATATTCTTATTCATGCCAATGATGCGTAATTAATTTTGGTAATAAGTACTACTTTTGTTTTATCAATTGTTTTTTTTTTTTTTTTTAATTTGTTCAAAATATACTAGTATCGGTACTAAGATACCTAATTTAGGTACTATGGAAATAGGTTTCTTACAGCGAAACGAAAGAAATAAGTGCCAGAAGAAATTATTGATTATGGTATTTTTTGACTAATGACTATCTTTTAATAGAATAATTTTAATCTTAATTATTACTCCTTGCGTTTTAACGATAAACAAATTATTACATTAAGATCAATGAGTGAAGCGAGAGCAGGGGGAGGAGTTCTCAGGCATAAAATACAGTTTAAGAGTATTTTCCTATCTCTCACTCCGGCAAAAGAGACAAATCTGGTAATATGAACATAGTTTATTATATCAAATGGGGGTACAGAACATCAAACAATTCACTATATATATATATATACTTAATACATTTTTATCTTCATAACAGGCTTAAAGTTAAGAAAAAGTACATATGTATTTTCAAAGACTTGTTCGATTTACACTCTGAACAAGGAAGCTAAGAGAATAAGATTGAAGTAAATCCACTTTCGAAAAAATACAGAATAAAAACTATTCTAACAAATACCACCTAAAAACACAAGGGCTAATACGAAATAACAGAATAACCTTTAATCATACTAGAGTAGTATAGCAAAAATAAAAGTGTTTGAAAAAATCCATTCTAAAGTTTTTAAAAGCAACGCATAAGATAGAAAGATTAATATAATTTCTTGAATTTTACATTAGTGAAAAAATAGTTTTCACTGATACTTTTTTTTGTTAAAAAAGAAAAGTGAGACTTTGTTACTTAAGTGAGGTGTTAAAATATTAAAATAAAAAATTTTGTTTTTCAGAAACGATAGAGAGATTTGCCGTGGTATCTGAGTAAATTGCAGAGTAAAGTAAAACACTTAGCTACAGTCAATTGTCCACCAGAGAAAGAATGGATTTTTAGAAAGCTGGGTCCCTTACAATTGCAGGTCAGTGCTTTAACATTTGTGGCATCACAATTTGACAACATTCCTAACCCAGTAAATAATTTTTGATGTTTGATATGTACAGCATTATACTGTCACTGCTACTGTAAGAAGTCTACTCTTGGCATTTTCAATGCTAGATTTCAAAATTTAACTATATTTCTCATTTTTGAAGTTAAAAAAAAATGAATGTATGAGTTTCAAATTTTTGATGTAGATTGGAAAATAAACCAAACGTGTAGAAAATTAATATTTATTGCCAGTTTATAATACACTGTATCATTTTGAAAATAAAGCAAAATCTTAATAAAAGTAAATTTAGTTTTTTTTTTGAAAAACAGAAATTAAAAAAGATTTAACGTAATAACACGGAAAAGAAAACTCAGAGTGCGTAAAACTGTTATCAGACCAATGGTTATCTATGTGTCTGAGATTTGGGCTTAAACTTAAAAGCAGAAATTACTTGGGAGAAGAAAATATTCAAAGGCAGGATGAGAGGGGACCAGTCAGGCAGTGCGATGGTGGGAATTATTTAATTATTAAATCTAAAAACTATTTAAAGTAGTGGATATAATAAATTATATAAAAGTAAAATAAGTAAGTAACTGAATGTTTAGGACACATGGGGAGAATGCAGACTATCAATGGACATAAAATATCTTTAAAGGTCAACGAAAACACAGAAAACAGAGAATGAGATGTATAAGTGTGATTAGAAACCGAAGACACAAGTCAGACTGTTTTTGAGTCCCTGGTCCTACATGGACTGTAGTGTCTGGGTGTAGGTATTAAAAATTCATATTCTGTGCCAGCTTATTTTTTGGTTAATTTTGTCTAAAAGTTTTTTTTTTCTTCCAATGAGCTGTACAATCAGTCTTTCCGATGAGCAGACCTAGTGCGTTCTCCAGAAGTGGGATCCACTCTTTCAGGACCACCACAATAAGTGAGATACCGTTGGCCATGTTAATTTGGACGTCTAGTTTCTGCCACACTAGATGGCAGCACCAAGACTCTATTTGGATGCCACAGTTCACTAGATATTTAATTTGCCGGAAATGCTAGGAGCCAATAAGGCACTCCAGTGATCTTTTACGTGCCGCATAATCATACGACATGGCCGTTGAAGATTTTCCGCATCCCGAAAATCCGGTGTCTGGGCCGGGGATCGAACCCGCAGACTTGGGCTCAGAAGGCCGACGACAAACCAACTGCGCCATCCAGCCACTGTCTAAAAGTTAGCAGTGATGTTTTTTTAATTACGACTATGACAAATGAATTATATTTTTAGCAAAATCTAGCGATCAAAATTTACGTAATCAAGAAACTTTATGAACCGTATGGACTCAAAAATAAGAATTTCATTATTATAATTACTTCCCTCCTTGTTTCTACGGATAAATTCTTTTCTCTATTTGCTTTGAAAGGGAAAAAATTAACCACGATAATCTCTTTTCTCTGAACTACAAAGCTAACAATCAGAATTGACTATCAATTTCGTGTTTCCGGACAAACAATCTCACAATCAGGATTGAACATTAAAAATGTTATTTCTTATAGCTTAAAATCAGAATTACTTATATTAAATTTATTTTTCCGGACAAAAGTCTTAAGTTCAGAATTAAACTTTTAAGAGTGTTATTTCCTCTGATTAAAAATCTGAATCAACTACATTTATTTCATGTTTCAGGACAAGCAATCGGAATTAAACGTTAAGAATGTTATTTCCTTTAACTAGAAAACCAGAATTATTATCAATTTAATTTTCCAGACAAACTGACAATCAAAACGTACCAAACTGATTTAAAAAAGATAAACAAAACTAAAGAAATCATAATTTTACTTTGTAGAAACAGACTAATTCAACGAAAAATCTTATAAAGCATTAAATATGCTAACTAATAGATTATATTCAAGTATAAAAGCTGTAAAAATATCTTTAATGTTTATAAAATTCGGAATTTATTTTTTATGAAGAGCGGCTTACATCACCTAACATACAGTAAATGTTTACTTTTAGTAAAAGATGATCTAACTTGTTAAAGATTTTTTTTCGAAAACTTAAGCGTAAATCTCAACTAAGACGCTCTTAACATTGTAAAGATCAAAGGGATCTTATAAAGCGTTGCAGTTTTAAGGTAAACATCATCCACATAAAGAACTTCAAAGGGAACTCTAACAGCAAGCACTCGTGACGTTTAAAATATGTATACACAGAATCTCCGCACTTTTTCCTTGTTTGGATTTCAAACAAAATACTATCAACATCCACAACAAAATTCTCGTTTCACTTACTGTTTAGAAGTCACAATAATATTTTTCGCTTACGTGACAATGGTGAAAGGATTAGATCCAGTCCAATGTCTCCAGGAGACAAAGTATTATAAACTTCTTCCCTTTTCCCCCAACATCGATGCCTCCTGGATAAAAGAAAAATCACTGATTAACGCTCCGCCTGGACTCGATCGTTGGCAGAATACCAAACGGGGTAAAGCAGAATCAATCCCACCCCTGGGATGGGAATAAGGATTCTTCTCACTGATGCCATGCAGCAAGGGTCCAAGGATGCAGTGACAATTCTTAGAGTGGGCACGTTCGATCTCACCCTACAATTCTTAAGGCTGGAGGGTGTTTCTTCTTTCTGAATATATAAAAGGAAGTACAGGAATTTTAAGATGGTGACAAGAATAAACATGAAGATAGCAACAGTGCCTTTGAGGGTGGTTTACTGAGAGGCTCTTTTTTTTCGAGTGCTTTCGATTCGTAAGAGGTTCTGTACACTTTTATTCTGTGTAAATCGAACAAGTGTTTGAGAAAACATGTATTCTCTTACTTCCCCATAAGCTTGTTATTAGGCTGGAGTCGTTTTCGACATAGTGTTGTTTGATGCTTTATGTTTTTATCATGATGGGCTCAGTTTGGTTTCAATGCCTCTAGGCGAAGAGTGAAAATGTATGGTTAGTATTTGTTTGGGGTGCACGCTTATAAATTTGTTAAGGAAAACGTGTATGGTTTATTTATATATTTATCTTTTTTTTAAAATTGTTAAGGAAAATACACTCAAGAAATAAAATTTTTTAAGGCCTGAATCAAACAAGTGTTTTAGAAAACATGTGTTTTCTCTTATTTTTTTTTTTACATACTTGTATGGTATTAGGATGAATTGTTATTCAACCTTGGGATATGTTTGATTATTTATGATTTGTTTTTTGATCCCAATGGCATATGCTTTCATACCTAATTTTGTTTTATGCCTAAAGTATTGAAATAAAATTAAGAATCAGAACATTTATGCAAAACAGGTGGTAATAGAGACATCTGTGCGAATAAAAGCTTAATAGTAGTTTTTCGCACTGAATTTGTATTGGAACATTATTTCCAGTTAAAAGAGTTGTAATAATATGCTTATTAAAAAGGGGAAATGTCTTTCATGACCTGTTTGATTTTGATTGATGAAGTATTATAATCTACAGGATGACCTATCGAATAGCAATATTGCGAAGAAATTATGACCGACGGGAATTGGTCGGAATTTCTTATCTGTCCAGTGAATATGGAATCCTACGAAGAGCCGAGAAAGCAGACATCCAATCCACCAGGTCACTAGGATTGCACAATCATATTTTAAACCACGAGTTAAGAACTAGTCATTTTCAAGACAACAAAGTTATGCTTAAAAAGTTGGTCTACATTTGCAAGAGTAGGGACAGTCAATACGGGTAGCATGCTTTTTTGCTAATCTACCACTACACAATACTACATCACAAATAGGAGCACCTTTATCCTACAAAAGCTTCTTGGTAAAGGTGAACGAAAATTTCCCTGTTATGCACCACTCTCCCATTGAATAACACGGGGAAATAGTTTTCTTTATTAAGAAAAGTTTGCAGCTAAAAAGTCGGAAAAAGCTAAGAATAATGCTTATCGGATTTTAAGCGGCGGGATCAATGTCCCACATTGATGCAACCCTTATAGTATTGACCATCTTTTAATGAACTTAAAATGATGGAGCATATCTCTTATTTGCATTCCTGGAATTTTGAAGAGCAACCAATACATTAATGAGCGCGCTAAGGCCCATCTGTATTATTTTCAAGGCCTCTTTAACTTTCATTTTCAACTGACCATTGGGCGACCACATGTTGCTCGAAATGTCCTGAACTTCCTTGATTAAGAGCTTGTTTTACTGTTATTCTGGTCAGCACGTTCTTTTGATCTTCAAACAGTTGAAAACGTGTGGCAATGGTTGCCAAATGATTGGCATTCCAACACTCACCTAAAACTTTTGTCAATGATCTGAGTTGGAAGCTGCATTAATTGAGATTCTTGCAAATGTCATACAATTTGTATTTGACTCACTGTCCAGGTGGTAAAATACTGCTAATTTTGAAAGAGATGACAACGCTTGGTACTCATTTCAGGCGATATATAATTCCTGATATCATGTTAACTGATATATGTATATATGTGAATGTATATGTATGTATATATATATGTATATATATATGTATATGTATATGTATATATATATGTATATGTATATATATATGTATATGTATATGTATATGTATATGTATATATATATATATATATGTATATGTATATGTATATGTATATATATATATATGTATATATATATATATGTATATATATATATATGTATATATATATGTATATATATATATATGTATATATATATATATGTATATATATATATATGTATATATATATATATGTATATATATATATATATGTATATATATATATATATATATATGTATATATATATATGTATATATATATATATGTATATATATATATATGTATATATATATATGTATATATATATATATATGTATATATATATATATGTATATATATATGTATATATATATGTATATATATGTACATATATATCTCAAAGAAAAGGGTAATACGTTGTACTATAAATAATAAAGGAAAAGCATATAAAAATATATGAAGCATATGTGCATAAAGAAAAGTACATAAATTGTCATTCTATAGTTTATTTACTTACATTTGCGTTTTATTCACGTTGGTTTTTGCTTTAATATATAACATCATTTACTATGGCCGGGATAGAATGGCTGGTAGGGCATTGGGCCCATGTGCAAGAGACCGTTTGTTCGATCCCCTCCTGCCGAAGACTCCCCCCCGTGCATGAAATGTGGCAGGTGAAAGCTGAATCTTTTGTAGACACAAAGTCCTCCAAGTTCCCATAACAAATATAGAGGTATTGGATCGGAGATTGATCGTCCTCTGATCGTGCGCAGGTCAAAATTACGATCTGAGGATGGATGGATGGTGTGTGAATGTGTCTTCCATGTAAATTGGGTTGTGACATATGTGTGTGGCAGAAATCAAATTCTTGGCCATAGATGGGCAACTAAAAACAAGAAGAAGCGCACCCCTTTGCCTTAAAATAGGCTTTTTAGCATTGACAAACGGCATAAGTGGGCAACAAGTTAGGAAAAAAAATTAGTTTATCTCTTTTTTCCAAAAGATTTCGTAATTTTATTGCAATCAATTCTGATTGTAGATAATTTTGAAATAAAATCTTTTGGTTATTGATATTCTTATCATATTTTTTCATATAGTAGGATTATATACCTATATTTTAGACTAATTATTTTTACTTTAGTGTTATCTTGTTCTTTTTAATATTTAGCACGTGCAACAATATCAGGTATTCAATTTACTATGAAAGATAAATTGAAAAAATATGAAAAATATAATGTAACTTCTGAAACGTTACACTTACCTGTAACGAATCTGAATATGGCTTTGAATCCTTTGACATCGTTTGAAGAATGCCTTGATTTAAATTCGACCATCATTGATGGCCCATTGGACATTAATTGTGGGGGTGATTTGTTACCACAAAAGTTATCCACTCTCTCTTTTTGTCCGTTGATTGTTATAAATACCATCACTACATCAACACCGTCACAGCTATAAATGAAAATAAAATTTAAATATTATATCACATAATTTTAGTAGTATTTTTTGCTAAATCAAAAACATATTTTATTTAACAATGTTAGTTCGTACAATACAAGACTATACGGCATGTACAATACCAGATGAACCAAAAATAACAGACGAAATGGAAGTAGATGAAAGTATACGTTTTTTCTTCTAAGGAAAGTAGACATGATTTTCTTATCAAATTTTAAAATTAGTTACAAGTATCGTGGTAAAGATACAAAAAAATTCTAAAAAATTATTTTTTAAAATTCTTGTATGACTGAACTGAAATGAGTATTTGCACGGACTTCTGTGAATTAAATACATTTTGTTGAAGTCTAATATATACAATAAATAATATATATTAGCAAGTAGTGATTAATTAGAAAACACTGTTTCATAGTGTTCTATTGTTATCAGTTCCATCTGTTGACGAACTTCATAACGAATTTGAAATTCAGCGGTAAGAAAACTCGTTTCCTAAGCGAAATATGAAAAATACGTTTTTATTTATTTTAGGGACATACATAGTTAATGCAAAAGTTTAATATCTCTAGATAAATCAGGATAATACTTTAATAAATTTAAAATTATGTAAAATGTTCTGATTTAAAAATATCTATCTTACTACTTTCATTCTTACTGAAGCAAGTTGTGCAGTAAAATGGACCATTAAACTTTACAATAAGATCATATTAGAAATTATTATATTATATAAAATGATTTATTTATGATAACGGTATTGGAGTTATACTATAATAATTCATTAGTAAAATAATTTATTCATTTATTGTTTCTTAACAATAACATTTTTAAGAGAATTTAAAATCATTCGTAAACTACTTAATATTAACAAGCAGTTTCTTTTATCCCTAATTAAAGATTTAATAATAATTTATGCTTTCATGTAAAGTTTAATCATATTTTTTTTCTTCAAATTTTATAACTTTAGAAATTTAAGTAATTGAGTTATTAATAAGAAATATAAGTTTAAATATCATTATTTGGCAAACTAATCGTAAAAAAATATTTAAAGTTAATTATTAATTTACAGGTTTGTATAATGATCAATTATTGATAAAATTTTTATTAAAAATTTAATTAATCAGGATTTGATTAGGGTACTTAAGGTGTATTTACATTTTTAAGCTTAAATCTAAGTTTAACTTTCAATTTAAAGCGTAACAACAAAAAATTATTCGTGCAGGGAATATAAAAATGAAAAAGAATTTAGTTATATATTACAATGCTTGTAAAATTAAGTATGAGAAAAATGATTAACTTTTGTAATACCAATTCTGTGCAAAATGATTTCATAAAACGATAAAATGCATTAACAATAAAATTTTTATAAAAAACTCAATTATCCATAATTGTACTACTTTACACAAATGGAACTTTTTTTCTCCAATTAAGGCTTAAAACTCCAGTTAGTAAAATTCCATCAGGAATGATAGTCATCATTATTTTCATACGTTTCTCAAATTTAAATTTTAACGACCTGATAATATAATACCGATTGTCTTATTGCAAACCAGAAATTATTTCTTTAAAAATGAATGCGAATTTTTGACTTTCAATTATTTTATACGTTTAACTTTTTTTTCCTGATGGATCTTTAGCAGAAATTAAGAAAAAAAAAGTTGTAATAATCTTAGAGACCTTTTAAAATTTCATCGAATTCTGATTTACTAATTGCTTTGGGAAATACTGTATACGCCGGTATCGGCATTATCAAAAGGTAATTTCTTCAATAAAATACTATTTTAGTATTTTAACAATGGATGATTCAGCTTTTTCCAATCTTGGTTTAATTTATCGTGGGATCGTGGATTTTAGATAAATTTTACCATGAAGACAATAAAAGTAGTTTCAGACAAATATGGTAGGATAAGTATTATATAATAATGAGACAACGTAATAATGGTGAGAAATTTAAGTTTGTTTCATTTGATTTTTGTTGTTAATATTATTTCCTTTTGAGTTAATTCATTCATTCTTCAATAAACTTTAATTTAAATTTGTTTATAAAACTTATTCTGACAAACAAATAATTATTTTATTTTTGGTTTTATTTTATATTTTATATGTAATCGTAATGTTTCTGGAATTTATGTCAATACCATAAGTAAGTTAAACTTTTAAATTTCTGAACAGGTAAATTTATTTGAATTCAGTTTTTGTGTATTCAATCCAGATTTTTAATTCAATAATAATAATATTAATAATAATAATAATTTACTTTCAACCTTGAGTTAGACAATGTTGGGAAGTTACTTGATACTTGAATATATTTGAATTTTAAGCTTATTAAAATAAGTTTTAATAACACTGTATTCTAAAATGTTGACTTCAAATAATAATATTTATTTAATTTTGATTGACTTAACCAAAAGTAAATACCCGGCACCAAAAACTTTTTGTTGCAAAATATTTATTCATGGCAAGATTTTCACTTAAAATTTGTAATAAGAAAATAAACAAGAAAATGATCAATAAAATAACATATAAAATATTTGATTTTTAACCACGTAAATTTATTTCGGAAAATTTAAAGAAGGAAAGAAACTTATCATTATTCAGATGAAAGAAATTGTTTTCTAAAAGAAATTTTAAAGAATAAGCAAGGGTTACATATTTGTATTCATAAAACGCTGAATATTTTATTTTTATCAAGTTTTTAATCAAGATAAGAGTCTAATGAAAAAAGGAAATGTTGTTCGTATTAGGTACATAATGACATTAACGGTTTACAACTTATTTATTTATTAATAATTAAGTGAAATAAAGGGTTCAAAATTACTAACTTATTTTTTTTGAACTAATTTAATTAATTTTTAAACAATAAATACTTAGTTATATTTCCAGAATAATATTAGCTTCCAAAAATATTAAAATAAAACTTACTTTTAATACATTAGTAAATAAACTAAATTGTATTTAGATTGAACATTCTTCATGGAGCATGAAGTTTAAAAAAAAATTAAGTTATAGTTAAAGTAAAAAATTATTATTGCTGGAAAACTATATTTAAAGCAATAATTCACAAAGATAATGAAACATGCATTAAAAATACCAGTATTAGATACATATAATGTAATGCAAATTAAACAAAGTTTTTATAATATTTCTTGCTTCGCACGTTATCTTTATTAATTTAGAATAGTTTACAAACTCATATTTTTATCTATTAACCACTGAAGTATTAAGTAAGGAGACTTATTTTATATGCGTAACAGAATTTTGAAAGTTCGAAAATTAATATTTATTTTGATATTGCCTTGAATATTGAGTAGCATGTATTTTTTTACATATTAATATTTTTATCCACGCAAAATAGTTTTATGATCCAAGCTTAGAGTTTTTTTTTTTTTTTTTTTTAGTAGTACATTAAACATTTATTGCGAATGTTTTCTTCGAAGTATCTAGAAAATTTTTAATGCAATTTTATTCGAATATTTTAATAGTTAAAATGTTTAGGAAAGCTTGGTAATAATTATTTTTAAAATAATCATTTTTTTCTTATGTTTAGTTTGTGAACAAATATTTTTTTTATATTTTTTCTCAAATAATTTAATCTTCTTAGAACAGCAATAATTGAAAACGAAATTTTTATAAAAATAATTAGAAAGAAAATTTTGTTAAAGTAGGACCAATCATAAGCAAGCATGATGTTCTATTGATTCAATTAAACTAAATTAGATTTTTCTAAAAAACCAGTAGAATTGAAAAACATTTGAAATTAAATAATTGGAATGCTTCTCCAACAAACATGAATCCTATGTTTTATTTTACACCCTGTTCGTGAGAAAAGTACTACATTCGTCTTATCCGCGTATAATGTCGATAGAAGAGTTAAGTAGCGCATCAGGTTCATGAGTAAATATTCATTCTTTAATGAATTGCATGCTGAATTTTATTCAAAATAAAATTTCTAAATTCAATTATAATTTTTTTCAATAAACTGTGTTAAGTATTTACTCTCTAAAATTGATTTGATATTTAAAATATAGGTGGCAACACTATTCATTGCGCCGCAGGATTTTGAATTATTTGAAATGTTTTTGAAAGATTTTAATGAAATAATTAAAATTCCTGAAAGCCTGCAATAACTGCTATGAAAAGCAATAATTTCAATTAGATATTTTTTAATATAATAAATAATATCATTTCTGAACTTTATTGATGACTTATTGATGCATTGTAAGCATTGCACATAAAATATTTTTTTTCTGAGTTTTGCTGTTGAATAAATAAGAAAGTTTTTCCAGAAATTATTAGAGGGAAATCAAAGTTTTAGAATTTTCTAAGGGAATTTAGCAATGTAAAAATTAATATCTTTTTATACATTTAATTATAATAAAATGATTGATGATTTTTGTGTTTCAAAAGCAAGTTATTACTATAAGAAAATATAATGGAAAAAAGATAAAAATAGCGAATGGAAATATATTTATAAATTTAGTTTCCTGAAGGCGTGAAAAAAAGTCATTTTGCCTAAAAAAAACCATTTTAAACGATGTAATTAAGTTTGTTTAAAAAAAGAGTCAAAGGAATTTTTTTTATAGATTTAATTTATTAAAACCTTTTATGAAGTTTTTATTTTATATAAGTTAAAACTTCCACTAATATTTGAAATTGGATCAAATTCTAGCATGGAAGCATGATATAAAAAATTTATCGTATTTGATAAAAGGTTGCGAAAAGTTGTAGATGTATTCTAATTAAAAAAAATACTAATTCGAAGAATTATAAATATTTATTTTTGAATAAAGTAAATAAATAATTTGCTTATTTGTAAATTGCATATATTAAAAAATATTGTAAAATTTTAGAATTCCTTCTGGTATTTCATGAAAATTAAAAGCAAATATTTATTTTTCAGCTGACATAGTATTGATGATTTACTAAATTGTTGCAACAACGAAAATATTTTTTTTATAGATATCATGTTTTATATAAAGCTTGAAAGTAATAAATTTGAAAAATTCAACCACCGTTATTTATACATAAAAATAATTTTTTGTTTGAATTTCAAAATGCAATGCATTGTCTTTTTTTTAATATTGTGTATAATTTTAATAAAATGTTTATTAACAGTTCTACTTTTTTAAAAATAGCAATCTAAAAATTAAAAAGGAAAAAAATCCCAATTATACTTTATCATAAATAAATATATTTTAGAAAAAGTTTATTTTAGTCTAGTCTTTTTCTAAATTCGTGCTACTTAGTTTCTAAAATCATTAGTTTCGTAAAGCAAAAAGTTGTGCTTTAATTACAATAAAATATTAATTGTTTACGTTCACGTATTAAAATTTTAATAAAAACCTTATTAAATTTTTGCTCAGTGGAAATGGTTAAAACAACATTAAGGAACTAAAATGGCGGAGTGATAAAAAAAACAACATAAAGATATATAACTTTAAAATATCACTAAAATCCATGACAAAATATTTAAGAGTTAAAATGTTAGCAGTATATGCTTTTAAACTGAGAGTCAAAAATTTAAGATGAAATGAAATTTAGTTATCTTTTACTTTACTCGGAAACTTTCAAATGAATAAGAACATATTCTTTGTTAGCTCAATTAATTTTTCTCACGTTCAAATCATATTACAACAAATAGTAAATATTTATGGTTCAAATGGCGAATTCAGATTAATAAATTATTTTAATTCTCGCCCTCCATGACAAAAATTGCCATTAAAAACCATTACATTGAAATTAAAATAGTAAATGAACATGATTACTTATTTGAACCTTCATAAAGGAGAAGATCTTAACACAATTTCCTGTTCTGGTGTTCTAGTCACATTACAAAGAAAGCAACACATTGCTTTCTTTTTATTTTATTGTTTATCTGATGAAAGAAATGACAAAAACGAAAAATTAGAATAGAATAAAAATGAGCGTGATTTCTTTCTGAGTGGCTAGAGTGATATAGCTAAAACAATCCGGTTTTCGATCCATCTTACAAAGTCCTGATAGTTTATGCTTCAAATTGACAACAATAAACCAACGAAAAGTAGTGTAATAAAAATATTTGAATTTCAGATATAAAAGTAACTTAAAACTCCAATAAAAATTACGAATTATAATTGTAATTAGTTATCATTTATTTGACTTAAAAACTTTGAAATAAATAAGACCATATAATTTAATTAGTTCAAATTATGTTCCCGATGTTTGAAGTCATATTATAACAAATAGTAAATATTTATGGTTCGAAATGGCTAATTCATATATTTGTTAAACAATTACTTGAATTCTCGTAATGCATGATGATAATTGCCATTAAAAACTATTGTATTAATACTTAAGTTGCAAAAGAACATGATTATTTATTTGAACCTTTAAAAGAACAAGATCTTATCGCTTCAATTTCCTTACCTCGTGTTCTAGTCACATTACAAAGAAAGCAACACAATGCTTTCTTTCTATTTTATTGTTTATCTGATAAAGGAAGTTAGAAAAAAAAAAGTGTAAATGACAAAAAAGAAAAGGTAGAACGGAATAAAAAAAGAACGTAATTACTCTCTGGGTGGCTCGTGTGGTAGGTGAAGATCAAAATCCACGAACTGAATCTGCACTCTCTCCTTTCCTTTGCCCATGAAAGAGTAGACGCAGAGGATGTCTGCCGGGTACGGTTCTGGGTAATTAGGACTGGTAAAGGAGCCGTTTTTCGAAACATCACTGGAAATCACTTGACCACACGAGAGAGGAACTGAAAAGAACAAAAACAGTCTTGATTAGAATCTACTCCAGAACAGAACCGGGATGCGCGGATTACAGTCAGAACGTTCGACCATAAAAGTACAGCAACGAGAATTACGAGGGGTGCAGCAGCTCTTTTCTAAGGAAAAGTACTTCGAAGAATTCGGAAAGGGGAGAAAAGTTCTTGTTAGATGTTTTTATCTTGGTGTAGTAGGCAATGGATAACGTTTATGAGCGGGGATACTTAGGGGTGATTTTTATAAGTTTTAAAACTCTGGTGATTTTCTTAATCAGCATATGTAATGTAATTGGGGGAATTTTCCCTAACTCTTTATTAAGCACATTTTTCATTATTTTGTTTTTCATAATTTAGGTCAAAATAAGTGAAAGATATTATATTTAACATTTTAATAAATTATGGTTATAAAATACATCATGAAACACCAGTATCTTTTTCTGGGTTGAGGGTAAATCCTTTAAGCACGGCTCGCTTCCAAACTATTTTTAAAATTTGCACTTATTTGCAGTTATTTAGGTATTAGAAAAACAGTTATTCATCTTTGAAATTTCTTCAGTTTTACCAAATAAATTATTGATAATTTTTTGAATATGAATGAAAAAAAAAAGTTCAAACTACTTTTTTGAGATTTCATATTTTAGAACAAAACTATTCCGATAATTTAATAGATTTCTTTTTGCAACTATTAAACTGTTTTTTATAATTAAAAAATACAGAAATATATTGAGAAAAATTGTGTATCAGAAAAATAATATATAAAAAGGGCATCGGGATCCATCTCCGCCAAAGGGTTAGTTTTGGTAAGAAAACTTTTTTTTTTAAAAAAGAAAAAAATGAGTTTTTATTTTTTGATGAAAAATATAAAAAAGAATATGTTGCATCTTAATATATTAAAAATGAATATACCGTTTAAGTGTTTGGAGCTAATTGAACCATAATATCGTTTAAATTTGCTAAAACCTTAATAAGGTAATAAGTTGAGCGATATTATCAAACTTTTTAAGCTTGGTCACATGATATTAAGGTTCAACTTGCATTAAAAATTTTTTTAACATCTGCTTAAGCTAAGTTCAGATTTGCACCGTATAATTGTTAAAAATACTGATGTTATATCAATTTCGGAGATGGTAATTAAGTAAGTCAACTAGCTAAGTTAGTAAGTCAACTTTAATTAAGTGCTAAGTTTAACCATATTTTTGTAATTTGTATGCTTGCCTACTCGAAACTATGGTTCAGTTTGAATAAAGAAATTCTTCTATTTCCCATCCTATTAAGAATATAGCAAGTTTGCACAGTATAATTGTTAAAGATACTGATATCATATCGATTTCTGAGATGGTAATTAAGTAAATCAATGCTAAGTTTAACTTTTTTTTCTAATAAACTTGTCTACACAATATTATGGTGTTAAAAAATTTGAGTGTTATAAAAGCTTTAAATTCATTAAAAGTTGATGTACTTAGGGAACTGAGCATTCCAACTAAACATTATGAACTAGTTTAAGAGAGTGTGCTGATAAAAATGAATGTTAAATATACATTACTGCATAAACTAGTTCCAACTAAACATTATGAACTAGTTTAAGAGAGTACGCTGATAAAAATGAATGTTAAGTATACATTACTGCATAAAATAGTTCCAACTAAACATTATGAACTAGTTTAAGATAGTACGCTGATAAAAATGAATGTTAAATATACATTACTGCATAAACTAGTTCCAACTAAACATTATGAACTAGTTTAAGAGAGTAAGCTGATAAAAATGAATGTTAAATATACATTACTGCATAAACTAGTTCCAACTAAACATTATGAACTAGTTTAAGAGAGTACGCTGATAAAAATGAATGTTAAATATATATTACTGCATAAATTAGTTCCAACTAAACATTATGAACTAGTTTAAGAGTACGCTGATAAAAATGAATGTTAAATATACATTACTGCATAAACTAGTTCCAACTAAACATTATGAACTAGTTTAAGAGAGTACGCTGATAAAAATGAATGTTAAATATACATTACTGCATAAACTAGTTCCAACTAAACATTATGAACTAGTTTAAGAGAGTAAGCTGATAAAAATGAATGTTAAATATACATTACTGCATAAACTAGTTCCAACTAAACATTATGAACTAGTTTAAGAGAGTACGCTGATAAAAATGAATGTTAAATATATATTACTGCATAAACTAGTTCCAACTAAACATTATGAACTAGTTTATGAGTACGCTGATAAAAATGAATGTTAAATATACATTACTGCATAAAAAAAACATAGCTTTTTGTAAATAAACTAAAAAAGAAACCCATAAATATTATTCAGTTTATGATTCTTGAAAAATCCATGATATGCACGTTAAACAGCAAACTTTACATCATTATTAAAAGCTCAATTCTTCTCTCTTTATTTTTATTTTACTTTTTGAAATGAAATAATGAGTTGAATTTTGATTTTGACGCTAATAATTTCGAAATCGACTTCACTCCTCAAAACGTAAACGACTAATTCTAAATATAAGAAAGTTAACCTAATGTAGTGATATATCAAGATTTGTGAAACAAAAACAGAAAAATTAGTAGGACAATTTGGAGCTATAAAATCTCTGTTCTAAATAAAGAAAATATGTATTTTTTAAAACGGAGAAAAATTATCGAAGTCTTTTGATAATACCAGGTTCTAGAATATATATTTTATTTTAAAGTCTATGAAAATGATTAATAAGTTAGAGAATACCTATCACAGTATTTAAATGCACCAATATACCTATCACATATTCATATAATGTGCTAAAAAAATAAGCTATAATGATAATTAGTAAAACTTTGATCAAAGCGAAATTATTTTTTTATCTGTATCTCTTTTGAAAAATAGTACAACCGATGTGCAGAAACAAATTTATATAATACTGAAGTCTATAAAGATTTTTTTTTTTAAATTCGAAAGAAAAAATTTAAATATAACTGCAATTAAAAATAAAACAATCATTTTTAAGACACCATTTTTTTTAAATAAAGCATGTTTTAAAATATAGTCACTATTTAAATTTGGAAAAAAGTAATGTTCGAGTAGTTTGAAATCGCTTCGTTATTAGCTATGTCTATAACAGAAACTTTAAGAAAAACTATGATAGATAATTGGTTTTATATAAAAAACACTTCAGGGTGTATTTTTTTAAAGCTGCTTTTATATATTTAAAAAAAAGTTTCTGTATATTTTTTTTAACTACAATCAAAATTTCTCTAAAAACTAATAATTTTCTTTCCAAATTTAATACGAATAGAAATGTTAATAGAAATAACGAATGCTTAGAAACTGCTTAGGTAAGAAAAAAAGTCAAAATTTTGCATTTGATAAAGCTAATAACCTAACTAGGTTCGGCTTTTATTACGCTGTATATATACTCTTTCTATAAACCGCTTTTATCAAGTGAATCTAAAGTTAAAAAGATATTCAAATGAGTATCTTTTCTATTTTATTTTTTTATGCTTAAGCAAATATTCACAGTAAATATTCGTAAAATTTTAATAAGATTTTTTTTCTGCGGCAATTTGATAAAAAGCAAAAACTTTTTATGAAGGCTACGAAGTTTATTTGAACAAAATAATTTGAAATTTTATGAATAACAAACCGTATTTATTAATAAAATGAGCTACCGCGTTTATAAGTTTTACTGCATAAGTCTTAAATCTTTTTTTTAATTAACACAGCAATAATAATGTTTAAAAAAGGCGGTAATTAGTAAAGTAAACATACTTCATTTTTGATTATGTAAAGAGAAAAAATTAGAACGCTGAAGTTAATCTTATTCTTCATTGTGGTTTTCATTTTTTTTTTTCGTCACAATTTTAAATGCATGGAGGAAACTTCCTTTAAAATTAAGATGATAAAAAAGTTTTATTTAAATACTCTCAGGCAAAAAGTAAAACTTATTATTTTGTAAATTTTTTTTCCAAAATTTATTATTTGAAATAAATTTTCAGCATTGAATTAAAGACCTTTTTCTTTTATTAAAAATAATGAATGTTTAAGTTAAAAGGGGAATTATGTTTGTTTTGTGCTATTTTTGACAATAAAAATTGAGTATTTTTTTGAAATAAGATTTTTGAATTTATAAGTAACCAATGAGAAATAATTAAATTTAAACTAATAAAATATCACGGCATTTTTCTTTTTCTTAAGCTTTTGACTTTGTTTGTATAATGAAAAGAGAATAAGAATCGGTTGATTGCTGAAAACGTATATAATAGATTTGAAATAGTTTCTAAAGATTATATTTTAATAGTTAGTTCAAATATAGTAAGGGAAAAACAAAATTTATTGTAATTATCAAAAATTAAAACGCATATATGCATTTTGGCGGAATTTTAAATAATATTCCTAAATAAACTATTAATATAACTATAATAAACTATCAATATATAATAGATTTGAAGTAGTCATTAAAGATTTTATTTCAATTGCAAGTTCAAATATATTAAAGGAAAAACAATTTTTATTGTAAAAATATTGCTTATTTTTTTTAAAAATTTTATTAAACAAGTATAAAAAAACAAAATGAATAAAAAAATTTTTGTTGACATTTAAACAATGTTCCTAAATAAACTAATAATGAAAATTAATTATATTAAAATAAAAAAATATAATGACATTTTTATTTACTTATATTTTTTAACATTTAATTTTTGAATTTATTTAGAAATAACTAAAGGGAAAGTTTATACTTCGATGAATTACTAAAATACATTGAATATTTAAAATAACTATTTTATTGTCTTTTACTTAAATGTATTTAATTAAGTAAAATTTATATATTGATATTTTTACTTAAATATATTTTAATATTGGCTTGAGATTGAGGAGTAATGAAAATATAGTGATTTAGGCATTGGAAAGTAATTTTACAAGACTGGGATTCTATTTTCATGGCCGGTTTTAGGCGTAACCAGCTTGATCAGCTTGTCAGTGTGCTTGCTGCGCTAAGCTGATTGTGAAGTCCCAACAAGTGGATGTCGTGGAGCCGCGATGGCTCAGGGGATAAAGCGTTCGTTTACCAATGCGGTGAGCCGGGTTCGAATCCCAGATGATACGAATTCCGCATCCGGCTTGCACTTACCATAGTGCTAACGTGCAATATCCTCAGTGGTAGACAGATTATGGGTTAGAGTCACCTTGCCATCAGTCTAACCGTGGGAGGTTCTCGTGGTCTTCCTCTCCATGTAAAGCAAATGCGGGTTAGCTCCGTCAAAAAGTCCTCCACGAAGGCAACTTTCTCCCAATACTCGATCTAGGAGTTCCCTTGTCTTCTGGATTGGGTTCAAAATTACAAGGCTACGGAGTTGAACATAGTAGCCGTAAACCCATAAAGTTGGGTCGGCTGTTCAACGATGGTTATAAAAAAAAAAAAAAAATGGATGTTCCTTACTTATTTTGGGGGAGAAGAAACTTATTGAATAATTGTTGAATTTTCTAAGCAATTGTACTCAACGTTAATTAAATTAAAACATATATACCTATTGTTACATTTCTATGCATTTTTTATTTTTTCAAGTAGTCAAAAAACAAAAATTAATGCAACCAAAATATACTGCGGTCAACGATGTAAAGCTCTTCTAAAATTTTTTTTTCTAAAGGTAGGGTAGCATCAAAAATTTATCTTTTCTTTTCTTATTTACTACATGAAAAAATGAAAATTCAACCTCTGATACTGTTCATGGAGAATTTGGGGTATATCAAATATTTTTGCCGAATTTGTTTTGTACAGAATGGCGACCAATTAAGTAAAAATGTTTCAAAAAGTTGGGTTTATTACTACGTTTT
The DNA here is from genome assembly GCA_949128135.1 of Parasteatoda lunata. NCBI lineage: Eukaryota > Metazoa > Arthropoda > Arachnida > Araneae > Theridiidae > Parasteatoda > Parasteatoda lunata. The sequence goes on from OX421976.1 coordinate 23,486,621, forward strand.
ATTATTAATTAATATGATTAATAGTTTATATTAACTATCCAAAAACTGTTTAAGTGATAAAATCTCTTGAATTTGAATTATCTTCAATATATTATTATTATTATTAATTTTTACTTTTAGGTCATTTAAAATTCAATTTTGTGATCCAGTATATCGGATACAATTTAATTATTATTTTGCTCCGTTTCTCATCTTACAATATTTGATTTACACTATCTATATAAGTATTTAATATTGTAAACCATGCAACAGCATGTTGAGAAAAAATGTCTTAAAAATCTGGGTTCATCTTTAAATGTTTAAAAAAACTGTATAAGTAATTAAAATTGAATAAATTTGAGTTAACCTCAAAAATATTTGTTGCAATTATTTTAATTACGTTCAGACCAATTTAAATTCAATTTTCTGCTTTAATTTCTTAAGTAATTTAAAACCAATGCACTAATTACATTATTTTACCTGTAGTACTATATTATACAAGTACTTTATATATTGTATTTATATATTGTATTTTATATATTGTATTGTATTTTATATATAGTATTTTATATATTGTTTTTTTTTTACTTTTAAATGAAGCATTTGAAATAAAAATTGCTTTAACATGTATCTTTAATGAACGAAAAGCGTTGAAAGTGACAAAAATGGATTAAATTCTATTTAACTTCAGGATATGTAATACAATTGCCATTTTCACTTAAAAAAACGCTTAAATCCCAATTGTGTGTCAAGGGTATTGAGTACAGTGAATTATTTACTTATGCCAAAAAGAGTATTGATTTATTTGACCTGTTGTATATCATGAAAATAGTTGTATCTGAAATCATAGACTTAAAACAATTTTTTTAAATGTTTACAAATATAAATTGTATTGTATGAAATAAGATCTGGGACTTTGTTCAAGTTAGAAGACATTAAATAAGGCCTCACGCGAGTCTTGGAATAAAACAGCCTGCTACAAAAAATTGACTACATCGAAGTCTCTGAGCTATTAAACGAAAATGAAATACCATACAGAAAATCGGGAAAAAAAGAAGCAAAGGAATATCAAGAAGAAGAAGTAGCAAAAGCAATCACTGGTATTAAGAAGCTGAAACAAACGAAATGAACGTAATAAAAGACCGGCCTACAACGAAAGAAATTACTGCCATTTTTTTCGGGATCAGACCAATTGCGGTAAAGCACGTGGTTTCAACATTAGAGAGTGAACGAGAAGAGAGATTTTCTTTTTTTTTTTCTTCTTCCCTGCTTTGATTTTCACCCCCTCATATGAAGCTCGTATGAGACGGAACACTAAAACACACATATAAACCTCTCTAACTTGTTATTTGTGAGGATTAGGATTTGGAATTTCTTTTCAGTTGTAACGCTTCTGGTCACGAAATGTTTGGAAAGAGGAAACGGAAAAAAACTAAGCTAACTGTGTTTCCATTTTCTGTCATTGTTCCTGAAGTGGAAAATGGATATTTCGAACGACTTGGCAAATGAATTGGAATGCTTCAAAGCCTTTGATACTGTCCATTAACTGTGAAGTGATGTTCTGTGGTTTGAAGCTGAAGAGGTATTTTATCACTTAAAGCAGATTACTTCCTTATTATAAAAGAATAATTGGGGAGAATAGTGTTCTAAGAGTTTTAGTTAAACACTACATATTAGATTGATTCAAGGAAAATTATAATAAATGGATGTTAAATTCATCAGTTAATGAAAAAGCAAATTATTTATATCCATTAAGGAAAATTTGATATTTTTTTTATAGATCAAACTTAAAAATATAGACACTCAAATTTCCCGAAACTTCATTAGTTTTTGACGAAACCGTTTCCTGGTACACTCTCTGACCAGTTATTTTGTCAAAGGGACGAAGCAACTGTCATCACTTATTCAATAAAACTCATTTCGTCAAAATTAACGAAAAAATGCCATCACTCTGCTTTTTCTTTCAATATAAATGGAAATATGTAAATTAATAAAATCTCATAGAACCTAATGTATCTATCTTTTCTAATAATCACTTTTTTATGATATAGGTGGAACAATGTCTGCCAAAAAGCACAAGAAGGACTGAAAAAACAGAGAGATAAATTGCAACCATGCCTGGAGCGAAATTCAATCACTGGATCTTCCTTATGGCATATTCTTTGAACACCAGACAAGTCGGTTGGCTTGTTTCGTTACTTTATTTACGATCGTCTAATATTCATTCTAGTTTTGTCATTTTAGTTAAAAATCTCTCTCAATGAGGTTCCGAGTTGAGGAAACGTTTTCTCCTAGATTTGAGAGTTTGCGTTTTGTTACAAATCTCGCGATTTCCTGACGAAATGATTCTCAAAATTGGTTATTACAGCTTAAGCATTGCTGAATAGTCCAAAGTGAGAGTTTTATTTCTGAGAGTGCATTAAAAATATTATTTGACAATCATGAGATTAACTCTCACTGAAAGTGCTCGCAATGAGAATGCGAATCAACCTTGTGATTGCTAGACCATACTGTTGCAAAAATATTTATGACCCCAAAAAAACAGTTTTATCAATTACAGTTTAATCTCGTTAACATGAATACAAATTTGAACGTAACAAATACTTCAACGATGATTATTTTTGTCTTATGTTCGTAATTACAATCAAGTTTTGTTTCACATTTTTAAATCCTTTTAAATAAATTTTATTATTCTCAGGTATCAAACCTAGATCAAGTAGTAAATATAACGACTCTCTGATAATATAATAAACAGTTTAAAAAATTAAGATGAGATACAATTGAGTCAGACTTGCTTTAAAAAATTAAAATTTATTGCAAATTCTCAACATTATAAGTCGAAATTCGATCGATGAAAAATATAAAATTGTTAATTTAATTTGCACACCGTTAAAAATGTCTCGGAAAAAAGTGTTAAATAACAATTTATTTCCTATTTTACAATATTAAAATAAAACAGTCAAGTAACCATAAAAATGATGGTATTCAGACTTTTAATTGGGAGCAAACCGTTTACTAAATGCTTTCATTTAATACGGCCAAAAAACATTAATTTTATCCCATCAACTAAGCCAAACTGAAGAAACCATTGTATTCCTCCTACGTATATATTATAAGCGAGAAGTCTAATCTGTCAATCTCATAACCGATAGATATGGGTTCGAATTTCAGCGTTGACACCACAATATTTCCTCAACACACGAAAAGCTTCCAATGTCTTGCATTCCTAAATTTGTAACCCTGGAATTTTAGAATACGATGCTCTCATTCACGTCTAAATGGCAGCAGAATAAGGCTGCTTAACACAACAAAAATGTATCATGTCCCATCTCTTACGATAGATAAAAAACAGGGAAAACCTATTAAACCATATTTCATGGTTTTGTGATATAACATAACTCAATCACAATGTAAATTCAATGTTAATTATCTAACGGAAATTCTAGCTCCAATGTCCAGTTGAATTCTTTTTTTAAGATTCTGAAACCATGCTAGTAGTGAATGGTTAAAAATTCGTGTTCATGTTTTTTTTCCAACCATACTTGTTGTAAACGGTTTCAAAATTGTAAACGTAAAAAATTTATTTTCCGTAAACTTCACGGTTAATTAGATGGACCGTCTGTTGCTGGTTACTTTATCGTAGTTTTAGAATATAAATTCTAGCAGTGAAGACAAGTAATGAGTCCTATTGAACAAAACTAATCTAAATATACAAAGGTTATAATTTATTTTTGGAAAGTCACCTATTTTTAAATTTTCAGGTGAAACTAAGTATTACACTTATACAATGGAGCTTTTCAAATTTATAAACGCAACAAATATTAGATTAGAAAGAAACGTTTAATTTATCCCATAAATCAAAGCTTTTCTTTGGAATCGACCGTCAACCGAAAAAACGGATTGAACTTATTTTCTCAGTCTGGCGATTCAAAATCAATATGAAGGGATTTTCATCGCCAAAGCGAAGTTTCAAAATGATGCCTCTTATTGTTAAAAGAGTATTAATAATGAAGAAAGATACTTTTTTTCCTCGAAATTATTCATTCGTAAATTCAGTTTCTGTCTAACTAACAAGAGGGGGATTTACACGCTAGAATCGTATTATTTTGAGAATTTCTAGAGTCGCTTGAAGAATATCGATTGGCGAAGAGTACCAGTGCAATTTTCTGAAGCGAACAAATCATGACCCCCGTTGAACTAACGAACCGTATTTGGTGGGATTCGGTAAAGAACACGAGATAAAACATTCACTTCTGATTGTTAGTGGCTGAAACTTGTTTTTATTTCGATACGCGAGAAACTAATAAAAATGGGAATTTTAGTTTTGTTGAAGCATTCTTATTGAATATGATACTAAAATGTTTTTTCGCTTTAAAGGGTTTTCATATTTCTCTAAAAAGACTTTTTATTGCTTCATTTTGCTTTGTTTTTCTTTTTTATCGTTTTAAAATTTGGAGTATTGCTATTTTTCAAAAAACTTTTCAGGATTCCCATTTTATCCGATAGATAATAAAGAAGTAGTTGAGGCGTTAATTTTTTTTTTAAGGTTTTAGAATTCATTTTTAAAAAACAAACAAACAATTTTTCCTTAAAATAAATAAGTTTATTTGAAGAATGTGTTTTTTAATGATGAATATATAAGTTTTTAAATTCGATATACCAAGTCATTTTATTGTATATGTTTTGTCATAGGTAGTTTCAAATATATCTTCAGTTCTTTAGATTTACTTCAGACAAAACATTTAATGTCGTCTCAAAAGCCTCTGAAACGCAAAATAAATGTATATGTAGTTCAGAACGAATTGAAAAGTTATTTTTAATATGCCTAACATAAAATTAATCGGCAAATTGTTTTATTTAACATAACTTAATTAATTTCAAATGACATATATATATATATATATATATATATATATATATATATATATATATATACTATATATATATATACTATATATATATATATACTATATATATATACTATATATATACTATATATATATATACTATATATATTCTTCCATAATCATGCTACCGTATTATGTATAATATCATGAAATATTAATATTTAACTTTTATACTTTGAAATAATATTTATAAAATTGTAATGCAACAGTAAAATAAGGAAATTCCAAATAAATCAACAATGTGATAAGTCAACTATGCAGCCTAAATAAATTAAATGTTTGTTTTGGAATGCATGAAGTGATGATCAATATTAAATTTTCCTTGTCCTTACATATCATCTGGGAATATGATAAGTTAGGTTGCCTTATCGAGTTAAGTAGTCACTAAAAGTGCATTAATGATAGTATCTTTATGGTCATTGTGGTCTCTTGATGATACGAGGACATGACGTTAACCTCTTTGTTCTCATAAATCTTGTTTTATTTTTCATATACCCAGGTAAGCATTGTATATTTGTAGTTAAAGGCACAAATCATTTCTGTGGACACATTTAATGAAAGACATAGAGAATTAATGATTCTGTTTTTCGGTAAAAGATTGAAAATATATCAAAGTTATCAGATATTATCTGCGTTTGAAATATATCATATTTCTTACAATCTTTTTCCTCTTGTTTTTTTTTTTTTTTTTTTCACAAACATAATTTATAATTTTTGCCCTTGATTTTTTTTGAAGAATATATTGGTTTGTTTGTTTCCGAAAAAACTAAAATGTTTCGAGATTGAAAATTCCTTACCTGGTTGAGAATAAATTATATGATGTGTGCACAATCTATTATTAAGAAATTTATTATTTTACGGCGTTAAACGACCGACCCAATTCTAAGTTTGCGATTATCAATGCTCAACTTCGTAGCTAAGTAATTTTGAACCAAACGCTGAAGACTAGCACGTTGGGACAAACTAGCCTTCCTTCAGAACTTTTTGATAGAAACAACCCGCATTTGCGTTTCATAAACAAGAGAACCACGAAAACCTTACGAAAACCTTACATGGTAGTACTACGGAAAGGAGATTCTAACCCATAAACCGTCTACCACTGAGGATATTTTAAGTCAGTACTCTGATCTGTGTGAGCTAAGAGCAGAATTCGTATCAACCAGCTATCGTTGGGATTCTTACCAGGGCCATATCATTGAGATATCCGCACCCTCTGCCTTTTAATTCGCTTGGTTTCACCAAGCAGGCTTGCTGGTTGGCAAGTAGCATAAGAAACAACATCAACATGCGTTTTGTCCATAATACATCAAGGATAACAGCACAAGCTGTTATATTTCAAACTCCAACATGCATCGGTAAGGTGATGAGTGTCCAGGCATGAACTATATTGAGAACGTCTAAATCAAATTAGAGTAGACTCTTAATTTATAGAAGTGGTCAACGCATGTGGTCGAGAAATATGTAAATAAGTTAGTAACACGGATAAACGCATTTAGGCAACTAAAATCCAGTATCATTACCAGATTAAATTGAAAAATGTTTCAAGGCAACTATTTGATAAAACGGCTTTTGATGCTTTTAGTCTCGCTTTTATTGTTCCTGTTTCAATAGGCTTCGATGAAGTTTTTCTTCTGTAACCTTATTAATTTGCTACCCACATCGTTTACGTATTTTTTGAGTTTCCTTTAGAGTGAAGTATTCAGAAAACCTTCTTTAAAATCTGTAAGCTAGAGAAAAGACAGCAGTCCCTGTTAATCTGGTCAAAGCGTGAGGAAAGTTAAAACATTACAGAAACAAATTATTGTAACAGTGTTGCAGATTAAGCTACAAAGTTAGATAATATAATGTAATAGTTTTTTTTATACATTATAAAACACAAAACAATTACACTATAGTATTATAATACAATAATTTTGTAATGCAAATTATAGGAAATTAGTCATGATTAACTATAGTTTAAACCCTAAATGTACTGCTATAAGATGAACTAACAAACATAGCTTTTTTTGTTTACATAACAACAAACATAGTTTTTTTTGCTTAAATCAACAGTTTACATTTTTGAAATATGAAATCTATTTCATATTTTTTCAATGTATAGTAGTTGTCTTAAAAATGCTTAGTTAATATACTAACGTGAAAGTGCACTGACATTTATACTTAAATTAAATTCTTACATATTTCAAATAAACATGCATATATATTTTAAATTAAATAATTCATAACCATAAATGTATGCTTTCAAAAATAAAGCCGAAATTTATAGTGCTAATATTTATAATTTTATTTAAGGCTGCAGACCGACATAAAATAGAAAAACATAATAATTGTTTTTTAACAATTTATGTTATGTTTTTAGTGTTTTATTCTGAATTTGTTTACCTTATCAGTAAACAAACAATCACGATGAACTAACGTATAATAGAATTTATAAACTTAATTTTACACTTATTTACTTCTATAAATCAAAGAAACAAGAAAGCTGAAATCCATAATGGATAAATATAATTCGATTAAACAACGAAAAACAAAATCTTTTGATTTTTTTTTGTTGGAAATTCGTTGAACATTTGATGATCAGATACGTTTTGTAATTCGATATCGAGACGTGATTATAGATTTTTAAAAATTATTTTTTCATTTCATTCTGAAATTTAATATTTATTTATAATTTTCTATCGAATAGAAGAAAACAAAATTTTTAAAAATTGAAGAGAATTCTATAAACTCCAAAAAGAATTCTTTAATACGACACTTTTGTTATTGACAAGATTCCAATAATTTGGAAACGTAGAGCTTGAAAGGAATTATTTTATAATATAACAAAATATTGTTTTTTTAAAAAAAAACCATTTTCTTAAAGAAATCAAGTTAAAGGGATATTCATAAATTGAAATGTTTAGTAATAATCTAAAAACACGATTGAAAAATGAAAGATTTAAAATAAAGATGAAAGTCTAAATGATTCTGAAGGGAAAAAAAACGAAAGTGAGTTTTTTTTTATGGATTTATCTCAAATCGGAGAAGTCAGTACAAAAATTCTCGATGAGAGATAATGCAGTAGAAACGTATTTCTCTCCCCCCCAAAAAAATGAAAATTGCAAAGAAACAAATCTACTTATAATTTCAGTTCGTGAAAAAGACTTTAAGAGAAGGATTTGTGAAATGGACTGCATATTTTTTTCTTTGAAATAACTTCTTTTACAAAAGAAAGAAATACTTTTGACAAAAAGCATTTATGTACTTTTTAATGCTAAGCACAACGTATTAAAAAAAAACTAATGACAAGGTTTTATTTTGTTTTGGATTTAATTTATTTTTTGTTTTTATTTAAAGAGACGTTTAAGATTAAAAAAAAGCTGAAAATATGGTTAAAAGAACATTTAAATAAAATATGTTTGAAATAAAGAATTTAGAATTATTAAACAAACTAAAAAATATATATTTTCAGAAAAAGATATGTTATTTTACTTATTATGCTAGAATTAAACATATCCCAAAAGAAAAGACTTCAGTGTTTTTTTTTTTAAATTATAAATTGTTATCTGCACTTCATTTATTATTATTTTTTTCTTTAAAAGCTAATATGATATGTGAAATAAAAACGTGATATCAATTACTCAAAAATTAAGACGATTTAAAACTAAATTACTTAAAAAATTGCTTCTTTTAACTTACATATTTGTTGCTTTATGATTTTTTTTAAATTTGGCTCATCACTGATGATTAGCTTAATTATTTATTAATGGAAATGTAAAAAGATATATGAAGAATAACAAAAAATGATATTAAAAACAAGTATATATTTTTTTTATATTGACTAGTAGTAATATAAAAATTAATGAAACATACTTTCAATTAAACTAATTAATTTTTGCTAATTGACTGATTATCGTACACTATTAATATTTTTTTTTTCAAAATAACTAGTTGAACTAAATTCCTTAAGTTATTAAGTTATAATAATTTTATTAGTTATTAATTTTTAAAAAATAAAAAGCATAAAAAATTACTAAAAAAATCTTGCATCATGCATTTTTAGTTACCGAGTAATTGTGAGACGCATATTTTTTTGTATAATTTTTGTGTTTTTTTTGTATTATTTTGATTATTATTTTTGAGTAAATGTAACGTTTTAAGATTGTAAAATACTATTTTGTACAAAAACTCACAACTCATTTTGCTCTTTTATAAATATAAGAAACTAAAAACTCAAGCATTAAATAACCGTCATTTTTCATTATAATTTTTTTTATTTCGTTTTATTAGGTTTATTAATAAGCAAAAATTCTATCAATATACATCTACAACCAAGTTAAAAACTTTCAATTAATTAAATATAAACATCAATAAAGTATGGTTTTGATCTCCAAACCATCACACTAATGTATAAATTTAACTGAATTTTTTCCTCTTCACACTGTTTCTGAATAAATAAAAAAAAAAAAAAAACTCGTTTTGTAATTTTTAAATCACTAAATTTGGAACTTTTAAGGAATCTCAGAATTCTAAAGCCACTTTAAAACGAAATCAATTTTTTTTCTTTTTCTGAATTGACATCAAAAAAGTGAAAGAAGGTAGTGAGTTATTATAAATATATGAACGTTTAAATATCCGTCTCAAATGTTATTAATTTCCAAATAAAAATTCTCTCTTGCAAAGAAAAACTGGAACAAACTTAATTGGCAGACCCAGATGACCAAGTGAATATTGGTGACTGTAAGTTGAGCATGCAAAAGTTCAAATCTCAGGGGCTTATACAATACTCTGAAATTACATATGCACATCAGTTTAAAAAGTTGTTGTTGAAGGTTATGCCATTTGCCAATATCAGCTACCCGCTTGGTATAACCAAGGGAGTGTAAGGCGGAGGGTGCATTTCTTGGTTTTGAGTGGCGCCATCTATGGCCAGGAATACGTTTTCAGCCACACACACATCACAGCCTATTTTGCAGAGAGGCATCATTCATTCATTCCACAGATCATACTTTTACTTGAGCCAGAGAACCATCAATAATAAATTCAGCACCCCCAGAGGTATTGATTTATTATGGGAACTTGAGTGATCCGGCAGATTCAACGCACACGTCCTATGTCCAATGGAACCGAACTCACTACTCCATTGGACGTAGGCCCAACTCTCTTTCAGTCAGACCATCTCGGCCTTTCCTTTAAAAGTAAACGATTCAAAACAAATAGGCTGAGTTATTTTGTATTAATTATGCTTATTAATTTACGCACGTTCAATAAAAATATAAAGCTATATTTGAGTTTTAATTTACTTCTGAATTAACGCAGGAGTGACAGTGGTTTTATCAAGAAATTTCAACTGTATTCATATCATTTCCAAACCGTTTTTTTTTTTAAATTTTATGCATTTTACTAATTAATGATAGAATAAAGGATTTAAAACTATTGCGTTTAGGAACAATGAAATTTATTATTGTGTTTAGAGGGCAGTTCAGTAAATTATTCATTTCACATTTCCAATTATCATTGAAATGCATATAAAATGAATAAAATTTACCTGAATGCATATAATTTTTTTAAAAAAAAAATTCACTTAAAAAGTTCTTAAGATATTGCGAAATACGCAAAAAGTAAAATTAACATTTAAGGAGTTCAAATTTTGGACCGCTTTCGTAACCAAAAATCAAACTATTGGGACCATATTACCCTGAATGAGACTACCACTGAAATTTTGAGGATCAGGAATCCAAATTTGTCGAAAAAAAGGTTGTTTATTTAGTAAAGGTATGATTTTGTATTTGATTTTGTAAATTAAAATATCACCTGTACAAATTATTTGGCATATTTGAGGGCACCCCTTTCAAACCATTAAGATTTAATCCTAGAATGCGATGATCCGGTCATTAGATCAAAAGTTATTCGAATGATTTCCGCTTATTTATTTCCAAATACAATCAGGAACTTAAAAGGAGGGTGGTATAAGGTTAATTTTTTAATAAACGTAATAGTGAGCGTAAATTAGATGCGTTATAGCAAGGCAGAACATAAATTTGTAGAATAAAAATTTGATATATTTCGCTTTCTAAGTAATTGGTCTATAAACATACTTGGTATAAAAACTAAAGAACATAAAACTATCCGACTAACTGTTAACATAAGGTATCTTAACATTAAATATCTGACTGACCATCCATACTAAACATAAGGTATCCGATTGGTTTTGACAAAATTTTTTTTAAAAAGACTCACATAAAATTTTAATTATATGTTTGGTAAGCAAGATCTCTAAAATTATAAATTTAAAGCAAATATTAAAAATTTAATAAAATATTTTTTTTTAAAAAAAATAAGGGCAGATTTGAGCTTAAAAACTAAATTTTTTTTTCATGTTACGCTAACAACTCTACAATAAATTTTTATCCATAAATTTCAAAATAATTTTTTTCTAGAATTGAACTAAGATTTTAACAAAAATTTCAAAAAAGCAATGAGATAGATATTTATATATTGAACTTTTAAAGATAAATTCTAAATATTCTAACTTCAAGCTTCCAAAAAATAACAATCACTCCTACGCCTTAGCTCTTAGCTCAAAACATCGCTACTTTATACAAAATCAGCAAAAAAATTTCAAAGAATTCTGAAACGAACTGTTTTTGTAACGTGTGTTAGCGTAAAGAAATTCAAATCAACAGAACATGTGTTTTAAGATGCAAGAAAATAACAGTCTTCAGAACATGTGTTTTAAGATGCAAGAAAATTCTGAAATGTACTTAAGTTCTAAGAAATTAATAATACGAAAATTAACTTTAGAAAATAAATTTTATTTTTCTTAACAATATAATTTATTCAAATAAAAAAAGTTTAAAATACTCAAAGCATTGCAAAAATAATTTAGTTTCGTTTTCGGGTGTTTACTCCCGATTTTGGTTTTGTTTGTCAACCTACGAAAAAAACTATTATAATTTTTTTTTCTAAAAATTGGAGTTTAAAAATTTCAAAAGTTTAAAATAAAGTTCAAATATGGATGATGAAAAAGAGAAGACCAAATTTTCCTCAAAATCACGTGTTCTATCCAGTCGGATAACATAAATGAAAAATAGTTTGCTTTATTGATCATCGAGTAACTTTGTAAAAGACTGTTTCTATGATTCAAGTTCTTGGACCAAGGTTGATTGAAATTAATGAAATTTTGTTTTACTTGAAACTTGGATCGTGTAAACGATCATCCAAAGTTCTGGGTCCAAGCCCTTTAGTGATAGTAGATCATGTTCTGCTTCTCATCCAAATTTTTCCTACCTCAACGAATCAGCTTCTAAACTTTTGCGACGTCAACAAGAAGGCATTATATTATGCCATTTTCTAGGTCGTATATATTAACGCAAATAAATTAATCTGTTAGTGTCTCTTAGTGTTATTTTGATTTTATTTGAATTTATTTTGGAATTTTGAATTCGTGTAAGTATGATTTTGTAATGTTGTATGCGAACAATGCGCACGCGCAGGTTTTTCATCCGTCCAATCGGAGAAATTCAAGAACTCGAATAGTGTCGAAGAATCATCCAATTTCTTGGAGAGAGAAATTCCTCCAAGGTTTCGGATTCAAGAACTTGGACCGTATAAACAGGCCTTAAGTTTTCTTAACTCGGTATACTAAATATTCCAAAACGCACAGTGATAAAATTAACAAGCGCCAAGTAATTCTATTAGCGTGTTACTAATTAATCTTGTTCCCTACGCTCGTTCCGTAGCACATGTGTGCTAAATGTAAGTAATGTACACTAAGCTCGCGTGTTAGCTTAATCTTAATGTAAAGGTGATATTTACTCTAAAGCCACTTTTACAGTTCTGAGATGTAAGATTCTCTATTATTATAGCTAAGTAGATGTTGGACATTACTTGACCTTAAATGTGATTCTGTGTAGAAGCAGGTCAAGTTAATTGGTTTTGAGAATGTATTTGCTTTAAATATTAAATGAACACATAGGATTAGTGAAACATGTTGCTTATGAATATGTCTTTACAATTATTGAATAAAGTTAATGTATATATTTTTTTAATTTGCTCAATAATAAAAGTAACAATCATTAATACTTCAATAATTATTTAAATGATGAAGTTACAATAGTCTTAAATGAATAGTTCATTTATCTTATAAAAAATTATTTATTTAATCATTATTTTATTTCATTGTCATAAATGTGATAATGAGTTACTTAAAAATGAATTATTTACAAATTTATAACAAGTGCAGATATTTTTAAAGCGCATTCATTAATGTAAAAATTTAAATAGTTAATTGAAATTTTGTTTTTGTTTAATGTTCTTAATAAATTCTTTATATTTAGATTGAATGAATTAAATGTCGATGCGTAAATCATAATTATTTTAATATTTTTTTTTAAAAATCAATAATAAGAAATAAAATATGAAATTTTCGTTTTTAAACTACATAAGTTATAAAACAATTAAAAATGAATTGAATCGTTTGCTATAATAATAAATGAAAGTAGCTTAAAGTATAAATAAGTATTAAATTTTTCTTCAGAAATTATATAAGTTATCCCTTTTAACTAAATATTAGTCTAAGTTATTTATATTATGTTGCACATAGGTTTGGGTTGCTTTTAAGACTGATTGCAATGTTATTAAACGGAAGGACTTTGTGATAAAACACACTTTTTCCAAACGTGAATTTTTTTAAACTCCGAATTGTTCCTTATTATTGTTTTCAGATAGGTAATTTACGAATTTCGGCAATTTTCTCTAGATAACATCAGAATAATAAAAAACATCTTATTGCTTTCATGACAATCATGGTTAAAAAATTTTAAAGTGTGGCTTATCATTATATTACTCCAAGCCCTTCGGATATAGTTATTTCTAAATTATTTCAAAATATCATTACAAGTTAAAAAAACAACAACAACTTAACTGCTACTTTTATTTCCTAACAAATGTTTTTACATGTTTAAAAAATGACCTATATTTCCTATTATAATTATTAAAAAATGATATTGTTCTGTGTATGTACAGTTAAAATAATTACTATATGCAATTTTTTTATCATCGCCTTTCATTAATAACAAAAAATTAAAACAAACAACAAATAGTTATATAATAATAAATTAGCTACAAATTTTAACCATATTTTAACAATGAAATAGATTTTTTTATTGCTTTTATTCTTACAGCAGCAAATTAATTTGTCTGATGAATAAAATAAATGTTTTTTTTTATTGAATAAAAATTAAAAATTCTTCAAAAAGAAATTATCAAAGAAATTGAAAGATCATCGGAAAAATAACTGTATTGCAAAACTAGTTTTCATTACTATTAATAAATTTTTCTATTCTATGTTTTCAAATAAAATATTATTCGATTTTTTAATAGTGCTATATGAAATGTACGAATGTTATTGTAATAGGTTATGTAATGGTTTTGACTTACTTAATTTTTTTGTTATTCTTTTGACAATTTTTTTATCAAAATATAATTAAATTACTTAATCGGATTTATTATTAAAAATTAAATAAGAGAAATGATCTGAATTATTAAATTGGTTTACTAAAGGGTTTTCGGTTATGAAAATATTTTTTTTTATTTAATGTTAAAATAACTATTGTTCGCAAAAAAATATTAAACTTGATTTAAAACTCCCATATTTAATAAAAATATAGTGTTAAAAGATTTTGCGTTTTGTTCTTTCCATGGAGCCTTTTTAAAGAATAACTTTATATGAGATTTTCTTGATGTTTTTATTCTATTCTATCTGTAGTTATGTTATTTTACAACCGTCCTTGAACAGCCGACTTAATGTTTTGGGTTTACGACTAATGTTCAACCTCGTAGCCTTGTAATTTTGAACCCAATCTAGAAGACAAAGGAACTCCTCGTTCGAGTATTTGGTGAAATTTGCCTTCTGGATGACTTTTTGATGTAACTAACCCTCATTAATGGAAAAAAAAACCTTCCACAGTTAGTCTGACGATAAGGGGACTCTAACCCACAATCCGTCTACCATTGAGGATATTTTACGCCAGCACTGTGGGCTATGAGAGCCGGGCGTGGAATTCTTTTCCACCAGCTATTGCTGGGACTCGAACCTGGTACACTTCATTGGGAGATGAACGCTCTACCCACTCAGCCACCACGTCTCTATCTCTATCTGTAGTTATGTTATGTGAATAATGTTATGTTATGTGAATTATGTTATGTGAATATGTTATGTGAATACTCATGTGAATAAAACTTTCAAATAAGTAGCACCATAAAAAATCTCAATTTTAATCACAAACTTTAATTCCTTGTTTACAGACGGTAAAAAATTTTGTATGTTTAATAATAATTCAAATTTTTATAATAATTCATAGAGCAAACTGAAAAGTTCTTTGTTTTATATAATCACCTTAAAATTTAAGTTATTAAAAGAAAATATTCACTATATATTTTCAACAAAAATATAGACCTAATTTTCAGTATCATCTTTCATAATCTTAAATGAATAGAATGTCGTTAAAGTATAGTCAAATTACGAAAAATTTCTCCTCTATTATTAAAGAGTAAACCAAAGTAAAAATCTTAACTATTACATAAGTTAAAAATAAAATGATTTATAAAAAATTATTGATATTTTTATTTATTATTATTAAATAATGAAACTATCATGCATATATTCTTTAATTTAATATTTTTAAATTTATTTTATAAAAATACCTATAAGCAATGCGTGAAATACATGGAATCGTTACTTATGTTTTCACCCCTAATTAAATAATGTAGCGTAGAAATATAAAAAAAACAATCTTTCAAAAGAGTTTTTTTTAATAACAAATTAAATTTATCCAAAGTTTTTCTTATCGCTTTTAGTAGCAAGCGTGTTTATGCAAGTACCGATGAATGGAAAGAATTGTTTTGAATGAATACTTTCATTTAAATGAATACTTCTTCGAATGAAAATCGTCACAGTAATTGAATTAACTTCCGGAAAAAAAATCTGAATTGTAAAGCTAATATTGACTCTTCGTTTTTAAACAAACACTAAAAACTAGAGTAGCTTTAATTATCACTTAAACATTCTTCATACAGAAAACTGGAGTGTTTCTTTATTTAAATAATAACCCAAAGAACTCAAAAGACGAAATATTCTGAATACTAGGTAATTGTTATTTTTTACCAAGGAACTATTTTTCACGTTAAGAGATAAAGAAAAAAAAACTGTCCTTCTTTACACATGCCCATGAGAAATATTCTGTGACAAAATAATTTTTTTCCTGTTCACCTAACAGAACAGGATTCCGCCAGACCAGATGAGAAAGAATGGCGTGTGTGCTCATCGCATACATAACAGGGACTTTTTTTCCCTATACAATCCCAATGTGGATCGTAAATACGTTATGAGGTTGGAAAAGAATTTAAAAGAAAACATCCAGTACTCTTTGGTAAGCATAAATCATTTAGAAGCATTATCTTCTTTGAGGGAGTTGATGAAAAATTACATCACACATTTTTCTGCGCCACGTTTTTGAAAGATTTATGTAATGTATTCTCAAAAGTGTAGATTTTTCCGGATGACTTGGTACAGTATGGTAGACTCATCGGGATTTATGTAAATATTTGACTAGTAAGATTTTTTATGGGTTGCGGTAACAATGTTAGATGATGTTGTTTTTATTGAGTAAACAGCCACCAAATGGAAGCATTTTGTTGTTTCAGTGGTTTATTTTAAAACTCAATTTTTTGAAAGAAATTTTAGTGCACTTTTGGATTAGATGATGGAGTTTGAAATATTTGAGGGAGATTTTTGAAACATCATGTCAGAAATAATAAAATATAAACATTCTAAATTAGTATTTATTCAGTATCTTTTATTTGTATGATAATATATAAAGAGAATTGTAGTCAAAAGTTTTATCAAAACTTAGTGCTTTAAGACAATATGTAATATTTTTAATAAACATTAGGTTTCAAAAAATTGTGCGGTTATTTTTGTTTTTTTTTCCTAAAAAAAGTTGTAAGATTTGGGTAATTTTTTGTTGTCAAGCAGTGAATAATTCTTTTTAATGAAGAAAGTTTGAAACTCGATTAAGAATAAGTATGAAAAATTTTAGCTGATTGTTGATTATTGAGTTAACGGACATCCCAATAGAACTGTTGTGTTGTTTTGGTGAATTATTTTAAAATGTATTTTTATGTCTTCAATGTCTTTTATTTGTACAATAATATACAAAGAAAACTTAAGTCAAAAGTTTCATCAAAATTTCGTGACTTCAAAAAAAACAAAAAAAGGGAGGAAACTTTAAAAAAAATATCGCAATATTTTCAATGAACATGAAGGTTTTAGAAAATTTCGTCAAAGTTTTATTCACTTTTTGAAAGAAGGTGAAAGATTCAGTTAATTATTTGGCTAATCAATGTAGTTTTTTAATGAAAAAAAAATGAAGCTGGAAACTCGATAGGAAAATAAGTATGTATTAGTAAATACTTTGTGAAAGTTTTTATTTTTTTTTAACGTAATAGTTTTGTTTCTAAAAAAAGTTGTGTGATTTGAGTACATTTTTTGTTGTCAGTAAATGTAGAATTTTTTTATTGAAAAAAGTTTTAAGCTCGATACGAGAATAAGTATGAAAAGTTTTGGCTGATAGTTGGTTATTGATAAAAAAGATACAAAAGGAAGTGTTTTATTGTTTTAGTGGTTTATTTGAAAATTTAATTTCTCTGAGAGAAATCTTAGAGAACTTTTCTGTTAAATAATGAAATTTAAAAATCTCCTTCACTTCCCAGCAATGAAACAAATCTAAGCATTTATATTAAGTCTGAATTTATTTAATATCTCTTATTTTCATAATAATATACAAAGAAATCTTTGGTCAAACGTTTTATCAAGACATTGAGACATCAAAAAAATATCAGAAATTTTAGAAAAAATTGCAATATATTTTCAATGAAGATGAAAGTCTTCGAAAATTTCGTTAATGTTTTTATTAATTTTGAAAAAAGGGGTGTAAGATTTTGTTAATTATTTTGTCAATCAATGTAGTTTATTAATCAAAAAAAGCATCAAACTCTATAAAAAATAAATATGAAACATTTTTGCTGATTATTGGTTATGGAGAAATAATTACCAAAGGGAAGTGTTTTGCTGCTTTAGTGGTTTATTTTAGACTCATTTTTTGAGAGAAGTTTTAATACACTTTTCTATTAAAAAAGAGAGATTAAAATATTTGAGGGAAATTTTTAAAATCATATACCAGCAACGAAAAAATACACATATTCTTATAAAAAGTCAAAACTATTATTTATTCAATATCTTTTATTGATACGATATTGATATTGATTAATGATATACATAGAAAACTTTGATTAAAATTTTTATCCCAACTTTGCAACTTCAAGAAAATTGCAGAAACTTTAAAAAAAATTTTTCAATACTTTTAGTGAACATGAAGGTTTTAGAAAATTGCGGGAACAGTTTTACTTACTTACAGCATTTTTTAGCGAAAAAAGAAACTGTTGTGTTAGCATAATTTTGATAATTGTTTCTCAATAAATGTAGAGATTTTGAATGAAAAAAGATTGTAACGGTATGAATATAAGTTGATAATAGTTTTAATGACTTATTGGTACTTATGGTTAGACGCCTTTTTTTTTAAAAAAAATATAATGTTTAATTGAATTACAACATAGCATTATAAATTCTATCTTTTTTCCTCGATTAATTATTAATTTACGATTCCGAAAGTGTACACTCTTTTGGCTTCATTTTTGACAAGGAATTTTTCTCTCTCTCTCTCTCTCTCTCTCTCTCTCTATATATATATATATATATATATATATATATATAATGAGCTGTCATTTTGTAGATAGTGTCCTTAAAATAATATTCAATTTATTAAAGATATCTAGTTTAAGCGATGTTGAATTTTAAAAAATTAATTAGCATATGAAGCATGTGCCAGCTATTATATTTATGACTTAATTAATATTTTAAAGTCTATTCAGGACAAAAGCGTGATAATTAAGTATTAAATAACTTAAGTATCGAAAATATAATCTATGTCCTTAAATAATTCATATTTCATAAAAAATCCTTCGTTATTAATAAAACGGCCATTTATAAACTTTAGTCTGGAAAATAACGCTGCTATAATTAACTATTAAAATCGAAACGTTAAATCTATGCTAGTTAAACTTTATCTAAAAGAACAAAAATATAATTAGCTAATAAAGAGAAGTCAAGAAATTTTTCTGACGGTTTCTTAATTAGTTTCAAACCATATATTTATGCAGACTAAATAGAAAATGCTTGATTGAACTTAGGAAAATTAAACGGAAAATATGTTGCGCAACCGAGTAATTAGCTTTGATTAATACTGCAAAATGTATTTACAAATTAATAAGTATGTTTCTGAACTTTTATATGAATTCATAGAATTTACAGATTTAATATCGATCTGAACTTTAAAATAAATTCAACCTATTGCATTAACTATACACATTTCCTAAATACATAGTGATATCGAACTGAAATTTAATAAGTTTAACCTATTACGTGAACAATACATATTTCACGAATAGATAGAATTTACAGATTTAATATCAATCTAAACTTTAATAAATACAACCTATTGCATTAACTCTACTTATTTCATGAATACATAGAGTTTAAACGTTTAATTTCGATCTGAAATTTAATAAATTTTCTTGTTGTGTTAACTATACAGATTGTATAAATACACAGAATTTACAGATTTAATATCGATTTAAAATTTAATGAATTTAACCTATTAAGATAACAATCCATATTGCATGAATACTCAGAATTTATAGGTTTAGTATCGATCTAAACTTTAATAAGTTTAACCTATTACGTTAACTAATATGAGCATTTCATAAATACGTAGTATTTACAGATTTAATATCGATCTGAACTTTAATAAATTCAACCCATTGCAACAACGAAAAAAAAAAAATTCATGAATACTTTTAAAATTTTTAAAAATTTCGTTGATATGATATAAATATAGGATTAGTGAAAAATAAGTTTCGCACGCTCAGAACAAGTTTGCAAATTCAAAATTTTGAAGGTAAAGAGGACATTTTACTGTCTGAAAAAAATAAAAGCAATTTTGTAAAATAATGTAAATTTTGCTGCAAAAAAACTAAAGCTAATTAATAGTCAAACAACTAAGGAAGCTTATTATATTTCAACGATGTTGTGGAAGTTATGTTGTTACATTGTGACAGTTGTTGTTAGTTTTAAAATCTTCGTAACTAAACATCATTTTTCACTTAAGAAGTGTAAATTTTTTGCTGGTAATTTTCATGCACACACACACTATCGTGCTCAGTAACGCCGACTATCGTGCTCAACGTATGACAGAATACTATGGAAAATGAAGTAACTGCTTAGTACAATATAATATTGCATGTTGTCAAAGTGCTGAAAAGAAGTGCTTTCAAAATGTACTGTCTACTGCTTGCTGTGCAAATTTAGGCAGACGAAAAAGAGATGGCAGCCAGAGGTATGTGGAGGAGGTTGTGGGGGACAAACATCATTACTGTCAAGCTTAACTGAAGAACTGTCGTCGACAGTTGTCTGTATTACTGTCGGTGACTATAGTTACGAAGTTTAACAATTACAAGTAAGAGTGTTAGGTTAAAAAAGAAATAAAAGTTTTGAATCTGATCGACGAGAGAAGTATTAAAAATTCCCCTTTGTGAAATGTTGTTTTTATTATTTCCATAGCAGCAGACAGCCAAAGACTCTGCAACAAGAGGTGTTCTTTGGTTAGACAGACAGTACTCTAGCAAATATAGTAGCAAAGTTGAATTTGATCAGAGCCAATGAATCTAGGATTGTGCATTATTCGACAAGATGACAGACGTAGTGGTCTAGTGGCAGACTTGCACGATGGGCCCAACTACTTCCGTAAGATCTGCCTTTTAATTACTTATTGTGTTCCCTACCGCTCCTCTAATTAACTGTTGTTCTGAATCACTCTGCAGATATCTAGAGGGAAAGGATAAGTGGAGAATTTTCTTTTTCTAACTTAATATTTAACCCACTTAATTTTGCCAATTTAATATTTATCGAAAAATACCTTTTGTTAAATCATATTCAGTTCGTAAATATTTATAATGAACCATAATTGATCTCCTTGGTTAACCACAACATCTAGTAGTTAACTTCTGTTGATACAAAAGTAGCTTAAGGAACAGAATAAGGATAGTATTGCTTCACTTTTAATTACCTTTCGGAATCTTAGATGTATAGTTGTTGAATGTTAAAAGATTTTAAAAAAAAGCTCAGTTTTCATTTCTAAACTACTAAAAATCTTTTGTGCTAACATAATTAGAATGATGTAATTTCATTTCATTGTCTTTTTTTTTAAACTAATCAAACTTCAAAAGATTTAAATAATAATTTCTTAAAAGTAATTTCTACTTTTTATTTTAAGACGTTTATTCTCCTTTATATAGAAATTTTAAAAATCTAGATAATGAATTGTACAGAAATTTAAATTCTATTAAGCACAATCGCCTAAATAGAACTGCAACAATATGAGTTATTTTTTATACTTGGTGTGGTAATCAGAGCTATTTTCTTTTTCAAAAGTCATGCAATTTTAATGGCATTAAAATGTTAATTCGTGTATTACATTAATTCACGAATTGAATGATTTAGGTAATTAATTTACATTTATATTAATACTTTAATTCTCATAAAGTACTTTTGTATTCATAGATGTCATTATTCATTTCTAAATTACGCGTCTTAAATTAATTAATTCCTTAGACATACTTCAAAGCAAATAATTAAAACTTTATTTCGACACATTTTAGTTAAAAAAAAAGTATATTCCGAGGAAAGAATTAAACATTGAGTTAAAAAAAAATATTGTTGCGTATAAATTACAATAAAAAATTATGGAAATTAAAAGAATCTCAGGGGAATGAATTATATCCTCAAAGCACGTGTACTTAAAATCTTATTTTGAATTCTGTTATCATCAAAATGTTAATGAGAGAGATTTTGTGCTGTGAGCGTGAAGATTCTATTTCGTAAATTGTTACAATTAATGAAACGTGTCATAGTGGATTCGGCTTAAATATTGTTTCAAAAAAGAAATTATATCAACATCTTATAAATAGTTTAATTACTTTATTAAGAGATTTAAAATTAATTTTACCAAGAAAGTGCATTAAACTTTTTTAAAAGAGATCATTTAAGGTCTTTCAAGCTTTAAAAATACAGTACCGTGAAAAATTTTGATCTATCTCTTTTTTATAAATTAAATATTTATTAAAACAGCACAAAATATTATAAAATGAGCTTTTATTTTTCTTAAAGTTAATTTGAATTTGTATTTAAATTGTTTTAAAATGGGTGGTAGAGATTACCATATAAAATTTGAAATAATGTACTGTTGTAAAATTGTAGTTATAAATTTGTATATGTAAAAAAGAGAACAACTAAAAGTTAAGATTTTTCAGATGAATTTAAGTTCCATGACCTCTATACTCTGAATTGAGGGCGAATTTAAATTATTGGTGCCATGGCTGGCCGATGATTGGTGCCATGGCTATGACGAACAGTGCTGATTTTAATAGTGATCATAAATAGAGGAAAAATTGGAGGATTGGAGGAGGAGTAGAAACGACAACTCTTTCAAAATTAAGCTAATCCCCATGAAATTCGAATATATAGTCAAATTAGCGTTGCTAAGCAAACCTGCAGTATGTAAATTACGGGTGCTGCAATTTAATGACATCATCTGCAATACGCATAAAATTGTATCTTTGATCAGAAGTCTGCAAATTTCGTTGTGCTTTTGAAATAAGAAATTTGAGTTAATCAATTTGTAGCAGTAGCCTCCAGGCATCATTTGTTCGAAGAACTTCAATGGAGATTTCTTAGAAGGTTCCAGAAGGTAGCATATCGAACATCGAAGAAATTCGCATCCGGATGGTTCAACAAAGGATGGCTAAATGCTACTACGAGTGCGGATGGCCAATATTTATCATGATGCGCTCGAAGGAATGGAATCACAACTCCGATTTAGCACAGATCCTCTTTTAGTGCAGCCAGCGAAAGATTGGTGTCGTAGAAGGTTTCGCGAACGTGGTTTGTTCGCTAGGAGACTAAACATTTCCGCTCAACTCTGTCACGCCATAGAGGGGAACGTTTGAGGCGGCAACATGTCCGCTGAATTGTTGAGCAATGTTGAGCTGCTCTCTTCACAGATGAGTCCAGGTTTACTCTTCAAAGCAATAGAAGTCATTGTATGATCTGAAAAGAACCTTTAACCTAATATTATCCCTCAAACTTCTGTGA
Source organism: Parasteatoda lunata (assembly GCA_949128135.1). Taxonomy (NCBI): domain Eukaryota; kingdom Metazoa; phylum Arthropoda; class Arachnida; order Araneae; family Theridiidae; genus Parasteatoda; species Parasteatoda lunata. The sequence continues at coordinate 23,509,814 of OX421976.1, forward strand.
AAGAGATGCATATCAAGGAGGCAGTGCCTCTGTGTTGGGTAGTATCGTTTTGGGTGGACATGCAGACCTGCATGCCTTTCCACGCGGAACTGTGAATGCTCACGTGTATAGAGATGACATACTTGATGCTTGTGTGCTCCCTTATGACGTTTCAATAGATGATGATTTCGTGCTACAGGACGATAATGCAAAACCGCACAGGGATCGAATTCTGGATAATTGGGTTCAGCAGCAAACAATTCAGCGCAGGCCAACTCGATCATCGGAATTGAATCCTATCCAGCATGTTTGGGATGCTTAAGGAAAACTTGTAGTTACCCATGATCTTCCTCCCCAGACCCTTGCCATGCTTAGTAATCATACTCAATACCGAAGGTACTTTTTCTATTCCAAACTGACATATCTGATTTATTCATTTCATTCACATGCTAATTTCCGTAACACTATAATTTTCGGTTAATACTTTTTCTGTTATTTTATGTATTATTATTTGCAGTATCCTAGTTCTTAATAAGAATTGGAGATTTGCATCAAACTTTTGTAAACGTAAAAATCAATCATAAAGTTAAAGTATTATGTGTCTTAATAATTTAAGTACAGAGTAAAAAAGATTTGGGAAGGTCTCCTGATAATAATGGGCAGCTAATGCGCTTAATTTATACCAGTAACCTTTCTGAAATACTAACAGATTTTGAAATGTTGTTCAGTTGTGTCTTTCTTGTGAAGTCATATAGCTTGAGAGATTCATAGCATGAGATTTATATCGTTTAAAGAACTGGATAATGATCAGTAGAGCTGTGGTGCTGCCAGCTACGCTTATTTCAGAGATTTGTGTAAATGCAAGTAAATAAATCAAATGAATTTCAAGTAATTATTCATTAAATTATGAATAAATGTATCAATAATATGTAGAGGGGAAGTCTTATACAAAAAAATCTTGTGTTTTTCAGGAATTTGATGGAAATTTGTAAAATAATTTGGAACTTTATTAAAAATAGTGCGCAACATTACGAAATTTTTGGACAAGGTTATTCACTACTAATACCAATGTGTATTTTATCAATATTAGCTTAAATCTGTAATTAAAATTGATAAAATTGCCGACCAGGTGGCTGAGTGGTTAGCGTGTCTGACTGCGGAGCCGATGGTTGCGGGTTCGAATCCCGCTCAGGGCATGGATGTTTCTTTCTCTCTCGGTGTTTTATGTCCTTTCTCCTTTGTGTGATTGTGTGAATGTGAACCGCCCTATAAACGGGTTTGTGGTTGTATGACGTGGGCGACACTGCTCCACCACCGTGGCTTCGCCACAGGTGCCCACTGGGTTACGAGAAGAGAGTAGCAGTCCTGGCATATGAGGCCAAAGGGACAATACATCCCAAGTGCCCGCCATTAAAAAAAAAAAATTGATAAAATTTAGCCTTTAATAGTAAAAAAGAACTGTTAAAAGTTATTTTTAAATCTACGGTTTTCATGATTCTATCTTTATGAAACTTATTCTACAAAATATTGAATAAACCAGAAATGAATGAAATATTTTGTTTATTTGTGTATGTAGCGTAATTAATTTTGTTTTTAAGACAGAAATATTTGTGATGCTTGAAAAATCCAATAATAAAATATATATAAATGTAACATTATTCTCTTTGAAAGTATATAGCACTACACTATACTACAAAAATTATTGCTCTTACATTAAATTTTATTTTAGAGCTTTTGTTATTGTTTATGAAGTCAAATATAAAATGAAATGAAAATAAATTGTTTCATTTCTATTAAAACTTGCAAAATTATACAGTTTAATAAATTATATAATGCGCAATATATTTGGATAATAAAAGAAAGACTTTGACTTCAAAAGAAGGAAGACTTGATTATTATTATTGAGCTTAAGATTAGAACGCAATTGTAAACAACATTCATTAGAAATCACGGCATATTTTTAAACAATGCCAATTTAACCAAATAAAGGACTTACCTTTAATTAGCTAGATTTATTAATTAGTGTTATTGTTTGCCAAAACAGTTACGACGTTCTATTTTAGAGTACATAAAATATTTATTCGAATGTTATATGCTTAATTAACTCAGTTTTCAAATCTCAGTGGTTGCAAGTTTGATAAAAAAATGCCGAAAGCTAATTCTCAAATCTAATTGTTTTCCTAGAAATAGTTTATTTATTTAATTTATCATAACTCCTGTTCAAACCTCGAAATAATTTAAACAATATAAAATATTTAATGAAGTTAAACTCGACTACTTTTTCTTTTTACTTTGTATAAAATACGAAATATTTTTGAGTAATATTTATAGAAGTCCATAATATTTATAGAAGTTTTTTTAATCTAATATGTTTCAAAACACTTTATTTTTCAAAGACATTTTTTATTATTATTATTTAACTTTGTCATTTCTCTCCATCTCTCCATAGCACTACTTTATAGCCCTACAATTTCCAAACTGACTCAGAAGACAAAAGAACTTATGTGCTACGTTTTAAGATAAACGCTCTTCGTGAGTGATCTTTCAAGTAGAATCAAGTTTCATTTATCTACATGGAAAATGAAGCAAAAGAAACCGTCCATGTTTAGCCGAACGGCAAGAGGATTCTAATTCACTAAAACCATTTTGCATTAGTCAATCATGCGTCAGGATTAATTATAAAAGTCGCTTCAATGGCAAACAAACACTAAAAACTATTTCAAGTAAATTTTTTAAATTTTTTTTTGTTGTTGTTAGGAAACTATTTTGCATTCAAACATTTGAATATTTATCATTCATAATTATTTATTCCATCATTATTTCGTTTAAATGCAGATATAATTTACATTTCCGTTTTTAAAGGATTACTATTTTATTAACGGATTTCTATCTCATGATTACTACTAAGGATTACTTCTTAATTGATTACTATATATTTAATTTTAAGAGATATAGACATTATATTATAAAGATATTTTATTAAAAAATGCACAGTAATAACTATTGAAGGTTAGGATAGGAAATAAAGATAATCTAAAGAAGAGCACATACTTTGAACTGCACATGGGGACGAAAAATAACTTAGCGAAAATAAGTAAACACATTTGTAGAAACAAACCGTAAACTTATGTAGAAAGATTTTATGCTTCTTTAGTCACAAAAGTCGTTTAAAAAACAAAAAAATCTTTTTTCCTTCATGATCATGCCCAAGCACACAAAGCATATAAGAATGCTGCAATGCACATTTTTCTGACTTTTTCGTCGGACTGTTTTTTTTTTTTTTTTTTGTTATCAAAATCAAATCTAACAGATCTTTTCGTTCAACTTGAAGATTATGGTTTACGACGAATTACACACTAACTAACTTGATTAAAAATTTCCTATGCTTCAAATGCGTACAAATTGGAAATAACATTCGATATGTTTCAAGAGTTCTAACTATGAGTCTACTGCCATTTCCAATTTGTATGGATGGTTCATCTTACGAAAAGCACAAATGACGCTAGGGGACAAAATTTGTCGTAATACTTCCGGGTTACTACTTTCGATTGATTTTTACATCTAAGCAAGAAAAATCACGCCCTCTAATGTCATCAATATAACACTTACTATGTCATTAATACTTACAATGTCACTAATGTCATTAATATAATACTTGTAATGTTTACAATATAACACTTTCCTTCAATGTAACTTTCAACGAATCAATTAACAAATAAATTCGGAAGATTCCGCATGTATGCTATGATGCATTGATGTTACTTCAAAAAACACAAATTGTGATATTTTACGCGAATAAGTGGTAACACACAAAACATAGCGCACCATAAATTTTATTTATGTTGTGAAATTAATTTTCTTTATTTTTTTGGGGCTCATGATCAGTTAGAATTGATAGACTACAGAAAACTCTTACGAATGGTAAAATATTTCATAAATTAGAGCAAAAATCACAATAATAAAACTTCCTAGAATATTAAGCCTGTTCACACATCGGCTCGTAAGCATAACATAAGCGGAGGAATGCACAGAAAGTTTAATAAATTTCTTCCTGTTTTAGGAAGCTTGTTATTGCTTACATTCAGTCAACCATCCATGAATTTTTAATCAAGTAATATCTTACTTCTTCAGTTTTTCGAATTATTTGTTTAATACATAAATACTTGACATTTCTAAACACTTCTTAGGTAAGAAATTTGACAAAATATCAGTATTAATTTTGTAAAGAGATCCAGAAAGTTTTTTGACGTGTTCAAAACTTTGCAAATAAAGTCAAAGAGGTAACTTCAAAATTATATGTGTATTTCAAATAGTGATGTTTTCATATTTATTTAAAAATTTGGTTATTATAATTTGTGTAAAAATTAGAGTTCATTATAGAATTAAGGTTTTCATCCCAACTTGCCTAATTACTGTAATTGTGTCAATTACAGTATTCCAAAGAAAATGATGTTCTATAACTTAATCAGTTTCTAAATATGGAAATAGAATAAATATCCTATTTCAAAAGTTCAAAAGTAACGATAGTAACGCTTCATTTATAAAAATAACTATAATTGAGTAGTTTCATAGCCTCGTACTAATTGTGCTTCTGCTCATTTTGTACCAGTAAGAAATATCGAATTCACTTCTTTATTAATATGTGTTTGTATATCAGCAATATGATTTGCATACAAATAACAATATTATAATTACAACCGTCGTTGAATAGCCGACTCAGATTTGAGTTCACGACTGTCTATGTTCAACCCCGTAGCCTTGCAATTTTGAAGCTAATCCAGAAGACAAGGTAACTCCTGGATCAAGTATTGGAAGAAATTTGCTTCGTGGAGGACTTTTTTATAGAACTATTCAGCATCCGTATGGAAAGAAAACCCACTAAAAACTCCCACGATTAGCCTGACGGCGAGAGGACTCTAACTCATGATCTGTGACAATGATCTGTACCACTGAGGATATTTTACGTCAGCACTGTGGTCGGTGCGAGTGTGTGCGGAACTCGTATCGATCAGCCATCACTGAGATTCGGGTCACCTTATTGGCAGTCCAATGCTCTATCCTTTGAGCCACCATGACTCATATGAGTAATAAATGTGGAGAATGAATATTTTACAAAAGTTTAATTTAAGACTATTTTTCAAAAAAAGCATAAAAATAAATAAAAAGGTGCCTACGTTTTCGTACTCATAATTTTCAAATGCATGTTGTGGCAAATGATGCATTTTTGTTGACGAGTTAGTATTATATTTATTCAAAGATGTATTTTTGTTATCAAATTTAAGACAACAATTCTTACTATCGTACTCAAAATACAAAAAAGGAATTTTAAAATATTATCTTAATCGTGGAAAGTATAGTCTATTTTAAATTCGCGATGTTCTCTTATTGATTGATAAATAGTTTTTTGGAAACAATGAAATTTTTATTTTAAAACAAATATTTTTGATGGTTATAATTTGGAATATAATGTTTATAATTTTGAATAATCGTAGCAGAATAACACTAAACCCTTATAGAAGGAACCCTCAGATTCAAGATCCTGAAATGAAGTCAGAAATAGTTTTTTTTCCTAGCTCTATAATGTTTTTGAAAAACTGGCAAAGATAGTCCACTTTTAGGTTTCATTAGTAAACGTAAACTTTTGATTAATTCCGACAAAAAGTGTTTTTTCCCTGAGTCTAGTAATTTTTCACTATATTTAAAAACATGTATTCTTTAACTTCTTGACAAAAATATTTTTTTCCTAACTCTGTAATTTCGTTTCTAAAAAAATTATAAAAATAGCCCACTTTTAGGTTTTATTAGAAAATATAAACCTTAGCATACTCAGACAAAAAGCAATTTTTTCCTGAGTCTCGCAGTTTTTCACTATATATATGCATTGTTTAAATTCTTTTCTAAAAACCGGTAAAAAGGCCTACGTTTGCTTTTATCATAATCAGCCCTTAAATTCTAGACTATGAAAATTTTTCACATTATTTCTGTCTAGTTTTGTATGTAATCCCCCTATCATTTTTATTAAAATAACGCCAAACAATTCAAGAGTTTTAGTGCCAAGGTATAACTTATAAGTACTCATCTCTATTTATGCAGGGACATTTCACCTTTTTCTTTACGCTCAAATACTGTTTTATATCCTAACCTCAAGTTTCTTCTTTCGCCAAGAAAGGTAAAAGGCGAAACAAGGCCAATATTCTATAAAAAAAGAAGAGAAAAATGAGGAAAAAGGTCTTTCTTTCAGAAGCGCCTTAAGCATCACCACCCCCCTTTTATTCATTTCCGTAAATCCACATCGGTGTTTGTCCAAAACTGTCAAAAACGACCCCACCAATAAAAAGGAGCGATATTTTTATAGCATTCGATAAGTGGATGCTCGGAGGTAAAGTAAAAAAAAAAAAAAAGCAATGCGTGGTCTTACTTTTTCCTTACTTCAGTTCGGGATAGTGTTTGATATCGCATGCATAATGTAACACGCAAAAAGGGGACCGTAGGTGGAAAAATTTACGAGAAATTTTTGCAGACCAGCATCGTCCCGAAAGTGAAAAAAGAGTTAGAAAAAAAAAATTGGTATAAGTGCCGAAATAATTCAACGACAAACTTGATAAAGTTGGAGCTTGTTGTTCGATATTTCGAACATTTTTATGCGAATCGTTTGCTTTTTGGTTGTTTGTTCAGTAAAGTAAATAAATGTAAGTGTCATAAAAACTTCAAAAAATGAGTGCTTCCTCATATTATGCTCAAGGTATATGGGGAATAGAGTTTTTTTTTTTTTTTTTTTTTTTGTTTTTTTTTTTTTTGTAGACTGTTTTTTTTCCCGTGTAGATCAAAGGAAATTGGTTTGGTCTGCGATGTTTCACTTGGCCATGCAGATGCATTTTACTTTTAGTTGATGGAACAGTTGTGTTGCTGGGTAAATAGAAATAGGGTGGTCATTTTTCTGGAAATTAATTTAGGCTTTCAGTGGCGTGCTGGAAAGCAATTTTTTTCAGAAATTTTTTCTGATGATGAATTGAAAATGTTGTTTGCATGTTAAATTATAGCTCTGCTGCATGGTTAACTGAAGTTACTATTTTTGCAGAATAAATGTTTTTTTATTTTATTTATTTTTTTTTTATTTGCAAAGAAATTTCTTCGAGAAAAAATTTTTTTTTTCTTTTTTTGTAGATCAAAAAGATCTGTAAAATGTTTCACTTAGCCATGCAGATGCATTTTACTTCTAGTTGATGAAACGATATTTGTTGATTAAACGTGTTGCTGGGTAAATAAGGATGTTCATTTTTATTGAAAATTAATTTAGGCTTTCAGTGACGTGTTTCAAAGCAATTTTTTTCAGATTTTCTATCCAAATTCCTAAAACAAATCAATACCTCCGGGGGAGCCGTGGTGGTTTAAGGGTTAAAGCATTCGCCTTCCGATGAGGTGAACCGGGTTCAAATCCCACCGATGGCTGTTCTATACGAATTCAGCACCCGGCTTGCTCCGACTACAGTGCTGACGTTCTAAGTGGTGATAGAAAAAATCAAATCAAGTACCTTAATCATACATGGCATTTTTAATTGAAACGTGTTTCTGTAATTAAGTCATTATTATTTTTAATTCTATACTGCGCATTGTTGATGTATAAAGAGTCCTTCTTATAATTGTCATCACCTTATTAAATCCCTTTGATTTCATTCATTTTCGGTATTCAATGTCTTTTAAAAATGTCAACTCCTTTATGTCATTTTTTGACAAAAAAAAAAAAGATTAAAATTTTTTAATTGAGAGGAACAGGCATAAGAAAGGGATAGAACAGAACCTTTTGCCAGAGATTATCCTCATAGGGGAAGCGGGGGCTATTATCTGCGGGGGCTGTTTCATTCAGAGAAGGGCTACAGAGAAAGGACAGGGGCGGCGCTTATTCAATGGGGACCCTATTATCCAAGACGGAGATATCCGAACTAATCAGAAATCCCATCATTACCATATTTCTTCCTTCCAATTAGTATTCGGCAGATGTTGAAATTTCTCTTTCGTTTCGCTGGAGCTTGAGGAGCAGATCTGGCTTCTGCAGAGCTTTCAAAGGGTCGGCCGAATGAGGGGCCATTATTCCGACGGAATAGGGGGACCTTTGGAGGAAAGGGTGTCTTGGAATAGGTGGTGTATAAAATCCACTCTACATTGACATATGAAGGATCGGACTCTGAATGAGAGATCTTTAGACTTAAAGCTTCATTTATATTCCGGTAATTGAAATCCTTTCATAAGTAGCATTATTTTCTTCTTTAATACGACTTTTTTCTTATACATTGTTACTGCAGTATTTTCTGCATAATTAAAATTCTTTGATTGTTTTCTAAAATTGAAATAATTAGGGTTTCGCGGTATAAAGTTTAAGAGCAAGAACATTAAACACATGCTTTGCTCGTTCGCATTTGCGTCTACCAAGCATTTTACTATTTATTACGGCTAACAATCACTGTTTTAACTTTCTTGATGATAGTGCTTCGAAATTTAAAAGATTAGCGGAAAAAAAGTCTTAAAAAGAGTTCTAAAAATTTGAAAAATGCAAATGTTTCTGATAACCAGTAGAATTATTAGCTCTTTCCCCAATTCTTGTTTTTTCTTCCTTCTAAATTTGTTGAAAACATCCATGCATAAAAATCAAATACTTCATTTGGATTGCTTATTACAATTAAATGAAATATTTATTAAAACATATTAAAATAAAATTTTTATGAAAGTAATAAAAATCTATGTGTAATTTCAAAGTATATTTGTACAATTAAATGCATATATTATCTGAGAATTTGTGATTACGCATAATAGGGTCCATAATAGCGGTTTTATTGTTCTTAAATTTTTGAATTGGGACAAAACTTCCTAAAAGCATCCGAAACCGCGGGATACGAGGAATTTCGATATCACGAACCTTGCGCAAAAATTGCGTAATTGCTGTGACTAAAAACAATTGTTTTTTTTCTATTACTTTGCTAAAGTAAAATTGAATCGTACGTGTTTTTGGATTTTTAGTACGAAATTAAAAAATCACGTAAATTTTAAATCACGGATCAAAGGGATCCTCTTTTTGATGGGCTGATTTTCCCCCGAATTCATTATAAATCCATGTGGTTTTTAGTTCTTATTATTACAGATTTCTACACGGTTATCTAACAGTTCGATATTTTTAAGAAGATATTATCACGACAAATGAATTACGAATTGCTTATTTGCGTAAATCTATAGTAATTTTGATAGAAAATGCAGGTTTTTATCACAAAAGTTTTAATTTTTAATTTTATTTTATTTATACAGTATACAGCATAAAGCAATTTGTGTAATGAGATATCAGTTAAATAGCCACCTTGGTTGTGGTGTCAGATCTACACACCGTTGCCGAAATTACCAAAGACCGGTTTGTATATATGGCTGATTGATTACTACACCAGTCAATTGCATAACCTGGAAGTGAATTAACACTTCTCAAAAATATCTCAACCATGAACGAATTTTCAATGCAAGTAGTACTTTGATAGAAAGCACTGGTTTTTAATTTTAAAAAAATTAAAATTTTTGAAGTGAAACTTCTTATGCGACTTCCAACAAGGTTCCGTTAAACGTTTAACGCTACCGTTGTCGTGGAAACTAGATTTCTCTTTACGTTCGTTGAGCGCACGAGGTAAGAGAAAAACATAGTAGGTAATATTGGCGTTAAAGAAAACAAAGCGATATTTTTTTTAAAATTCGCCAAGAATACCTTACTGAAATTTAGAACATTTAGAAATAAGCTGATTTCTTATTAAAATTTTTTTTAAAAATTATATTTTATTATTAATATTTTTTAACTAAGCAAAATTTTTTTTAAATGAAACAAAGTATTGTATTTAAAAAGTTAATAAGTATATTTTTGAAGTGAAACTTCTAATGCGACTTCCAACAAGGTTGCGTTAAACGTTTAACGCTACATTTTTATTGGCCGGAAAATCACGTGGTAGGATCCAGTTTTCCCTCATTCATTTCCATATTGTTTTGGTTCTCACTAGCATAAAATTAATAAAAGTCATAAAAGTATTGTTTTTCTAAAAATATTTTTGCATCCCTAATTTAATGTTATTTTCCTGTACCGCTATTATTACGCTTTTAATTCAAGAGTGTAAAACTAAGATAATTGTTTTTTTTATTTATTATTTTTAATTATTATTATTGTAATGTAGTTCTGCGCTACATTTTAAAATAAAGTTATGCAGATAGGTGGTTGTAAGCAATGTTAATAAAGTTTGTCTTAAAGAAACAATATGATTTCACTAAAAATCAATTTCTACCCCTTCCTATTTTCATTTCTACATTACGAAGATTATTATTGTAATGTAATTTTGCGCTACATTTTAAAATAAAGTTATATAGATAAGTGGTTGTAAGCAATGTTAATAAAGTTTGTCTTAACGAAACAATATGATTTCACTAAAAATCAATTTCTACCCCTTCCTATTTTCATTTCCACTATTTCATTTCCGCGCTGAGGGACTCGGCGCACTATTTTTTTTTCTTTCATTAATTTACAAAATATACAGTATAAGGCGATGTGTGGAATATGGTGTCTCTTAGTTGACTCTTAATAATTGTTACTCATTTTTGACTCTCTTTTGTTGGATCTACCATTTGCCGAAATTATTAATGAACATTTTGCATAAATTTGACTGACTGATCACCAAAAATCAAGGTAATTGCATATCCTGGAAACATCACATTGCTCAAACATTTCTCAACAATGAAAGCAAATTGTGCTTCTGCTTACAGCAATTATGATGATGAACTTTCAGATGTACCCCTGTGTTTTTTGTCTGTTTAGTTGACAGCATTTTATAGAACGAATTCAGCAAAGTTCAAATTTGACGTTAAGTTTTGGATGCTCTTAATTTGCTCAATACTTTAAAACTTTATGCTTTGAGAATAAAATTAGAGTATGTAGAAATTAGGTGTTTATCAGCTGATCGGGCACAAATCTTGACAATTATTTCTTTCGGCGAAATTTTACGACAAATTAAAATAAATTTAGACCGAAAAAAAAATCCAAAACAAAACAGAAAAATTATACATATAATAAATGCTTCTTTTTTATTTTAGCACAGGTCTAAATTATTTAGTTACTTTCTCCTCGACACTGGCTAACTGTAAAGTATCAGAAATTATGTAATGTTATTCTTTCTTAAACACATAACCGGCTTTTTTATCTTTTAAAGGTTGGAACTAGATTTGGAACATTATTTCAGTTTTCAAAACAGTTTCTTGTCCTTAAACATTGAATGTGTACACAAAGAAATCTCCCAAATCGTTTAAAAAACAATATTATTATGGAAAGATTTATTTTTTGAAATTTTTTCTAGCACAGCTCTAAAAAATACATTTTTATTAGTAAAAATGACAATTCGAGTTCCAGTATCTTTCCTATCACGTTTCGGTTCTATATAAAATCTCAAAAAGTATTTTATATTAAAAAGGAAGCGGAAACACGTGAAGACGTCATCATCGAAAATTGAACCTGAGAAATGAAATTATCCGAGCTGTCTATAGATTTGAAGTTTCGATTTGCAGTGTCATCAGCCGAACTGTTTGTAGCAATTTCCCTTCTTTCATTTTAGTTTAAACTGTAAAAGACACAAAGAAAGTTTCGTTACAGATTTGAGAATTTGAGTTGCTTTCCTCGGAAAGTAAGTGAAATACAAATCTTATTTCGCAGAAACTACTAACTAGTTTTGAAAAGCAATGGTTTTCTAAAGATTTGAAATAGAAAAGATTATTTTTAAATATTATTTTGTGCTTCAATTTAAATTAAAGTACATCGATTAAAAATCTAGCTTCAATAATTAAATCATACAGAAATATATAAAGATTAAACTTCAATTAAAATACAGTGGTTAAGCAGCATACTCAATTATTAAAATACCAAATAGAATAAAGATGTAACTCCAATAATTAATATAAATTAAATAACAATCTAACTTTAACAATTAAAACATACTGATTAAGATAAAAATCAGTTTTAACAATTAAGGTACCCGGTTACCTTCTCTTAGCCAATTTTGGCTAAAATATCTTTTATATCAAACTTTTTTCTTTCCAAAAGTGTTTGAGTTTAGTTTTTACGTCAAATAGAACAGAAGTTACCTTCAACAAACAGTTAAAAACAGCATTAAACAGCATGTTAGTAGCTTTGTAAAACCATGCGAACAAAACGTCAAGACATAGTTTGTCTATTGTAAGATCAACCCTAGCCATTCGTCTGAACAGTGGCGGTGACTATTTTTACGAGGTATAACTATTTCAAGTAGGGGTGTGGGTGACTGTTTAGGACAGGTTTGGCTCGGGTAGCCGAGAGAAAGGGAATCTTATTCTTCGGTCTAGGACTAACCTAGAGTTAAAAGAAATTAAACATAGTTCAAAGCTCTCGATTCACTTTATTTTATCTTTTCACTCTTCAAAAGTTTCTTAAGGAATTTATATTTTTTAGTAAGTTATTTTTTTCTATTTCCCATCCTTTAACTTTTTTTTCTTCCCCGGCATAGATAACATGAACTTTTTCTATCTTGAGTAAGAATTTTATCGTATTTTAAAATTAAAGTTAAAGAACTTAAGCCTTTCTCTTTTACCAGAAAATTCAACTAATAAAAAAAGTTATCTGCTTTAAAGAAATGTGCAAATTTATAAATAAATCCATCTGAAAATCAATGACCATTCGCAATAAATAGCGTAAATAGTGAGAAACTAGCATGAATTTAAAAGTAACAGAAAAATAAAACTTTCATTACTCCAGTCGTAACATGGGGTCATTCATATTGTGGTATCTGAATACTTTGGATAGAAAATCTTGCTTAATATAAGTGGACGCCGTTAAGCAAAACTAAAATATTTGATTTTCAAATAACGCCGAATATAGATAATTTAATTGTTCTTTTCATTGCTTGATCCTAAAAGTAAATAATTGGAAACTTAAATGGCAAAATTAAGTGTTGCGAGTATTAACAATGTACACTGTCAGAAATTTCTAGGAAAAAATGATTAAATGACTGTTAATTCAATTATTACTTTAGCATAATCAAATAGAACATTCAAATAACCATAAATAAGATGAAACTCTAACTGTTCACTATGAGAAAAAAATCGTTTATTAGGTAACTGTTTTCACCTAATACGGTTAAAGAACCAGAATCTTATCGCACCTACCAGGCCACTTAGTTCCTTGCAGCTGGGTTCGTATTATGGCAGAGATGGCTAATCTGTTTATCTCATAACCGACAGAACGGAGGCTCGTGTCCCAGAGGTGACCAAATATTTCCTTTAACATTTGAAGAGTTTCCAGTATCCTGCACTCCCCAATTTGTGACTCTGGACTATTAAAACACTCTCATTCCCGCATAGACGGCGTTACAACCAAACGCAAATGCCCATTGCCTAATGAAAATCCTAGCTTCATTATCCAGTAATTGTTTTTGTTTTTTTGGTTTTGATACCATGCTAGTTGTAGATGGTTAAAATCCGTAAAGATAAAAAAACTTCTTTAACATAAACTTTATGACTAAATGGACGGAGAGGTTGCTTCAGGTTATTTTACAGTAATTTTAAAAAGAAAATTCTAACAGTGTGTTTTGAAATTGACATAAAACTAAACAACTAAAATAAATCTCATACTCATTTTACTTTCATGAACAGCATTATTTTTTAAAAAAATGCTTCTTTATAAAAATGCACAAAATCTTGCTTATTTCGTCATAATAATTCTGCTCTAAAAAACTATTTCAATAAGCATGATGACTGTTTTTTTTTCTTTATTCTATACTTATCAGAAAAAAAAAAAAAAAAACCACAACTTCGTTATCTTTCTTTTTCTTTCTTAGAATTTTTTATAATCAACCGGGAAAAAGTGGCAGAAATACTTTATTTGATAAGAATAAATAAAGAAATTTTTTTTCTAATATATGAAAAAGAAAACAAAGCTGAAATACATATTGATTGCGCGAGAAAGAATAAGAGTAATTAAATTTAACAATAATATTTGTCAAAAAATATTTTTAAATACCATACATTAATTAAAGAATCGGAAGAAAATGTGTTCATGTTTTAAACACTTATATTTTAATAAAAATATCAATGGTTAAATGCAATTAAATACATATTACAACTGGGAACACGATTATTTGAAAAATGTTCTTCAGGTGCATCGTTAAAAAGCTATTCAAAAGAACTTCTTGTTTTGAAAAGAATACTATGTTTTATAATAAATTTTACTCTGAACAGTATTCCACCAATATATGTCTCGTAGTGGACAGATCGTAAAGACACGGTTCTCAGTAGAACACCGATGTCATGCATCACTGGCTGTGATCAGTAAGCGGGTGTGTGACCACTTTGATCAGTCTGCGTACGGATGGAGAATGCGCGGCACACGTTAAACTGTTCTACCATAAAATGCTCGACTTCGCTCACATGTAGTCTGGTTACGAAAGTGGAGGAGCTGTCCCCTCTACAGGGTTTCAAAATTGTGGTGGCATGTCTTCGGATCATCCTAAACCGTCACCTATGGCCCATTGTGCAGCTCTAGTGCGACGTAATTGAACTATCGACCGGTCAATCTGTCAACACATAAATGCAATAAAAATGATGAATTGAATATAATTTTTTTGAATTCTGAATCAATCTTAAAAATTGACTTTTGACGAAAAACATTTAATAAATTTGTATAGAAATAAAAAATTAAATAAGAATTTCAGAAAACAAGTTTAAAATGTTAATTGTGCATAATTATTACATTTAAATCCTATACTTGATATTCTTATACTTTAAATCTTATAAAGGTTTGGGACAATTTAATGTTAAAAAGAATGTTTCCAAAAAATGTATTTTTGTACCAAATGCTTTCTTAGAGTAGTTTCCCGATAGGTATTACAGAAGTTCCCAGAATCTCAACTAGATGGCAGCACAATTTGCCGAAAAACGTATGTTCTAGGTGGATAGCGTGATATATGTCACTAAATTCTCCTAAATAATTAGAAAATTAAGGTTTATTATTATAATACCTCAATACATTTAATTACCAGGATAAAACTCATTGTGTATACAGTTGTTTTCTCTATGACTGACAAAACTGCAACCAGGATTGATTGAAATGCAAAATAAGTCTTTGCCTTTAATCTTATTAAATCTTTAAAGATAATCGCATTACGGATGTAGAATTTACTGTACTGTATGAAATGGCTATAATATTTTATGAGAAAGTATCTGAGGTACTCCTTTCTCTGAAATTATACCATTAAGCATTCATTTAGTATCCAATCACTGAAATTAATAGATTACATATCGTTAAAAAATATTTTTATTTTAATTACAAAAATAAAAGAAAATAGCTAAGATAGAACTCATTTTAATTTTCTCATTTGTAGATTAATTCGCATTAACGGATAGGAAATCAGTCGCAAATCTATTTAGGCAGCGAGTGGAAAGAAAAATTGACAGGAATTGGATTAAGTGAGCTCAAAGCTGCAATTTCTAAGAAGAATTGAACAAATGCTCCCCTTGAACCATTGAGCAATAATGGCGATGGTCTTAAAGTGCAATGCCTGGAAAAGGATTATGCCCCACTGAACTAAAGAAAGGATTGAAAATCACTTTAAGGAAAAGCAACAACAACTAAAAAAATAATAAAAGATAAGATGACAGTTGTGATCAAACTGAAGCGAAGTTTTATGTAGTAAATTAGCATAACAATTAAAAATGCCAATGGCGGATTTTGGAATGAAAAAGACTTCACATCTCTTGAAAGAAAAATTTTCAGTTTTCTGCGTGCAGCTTTAATGCCCGGCATTTTTCCCAGAAATGTTTGGGAAAAATATATTTTAATTCTCTGAATGAACATTGTTTGACTTTATTAAAAGAAAAAGTTCAAATTATGTTTGTTAAAAATAAAAACAAAACTTTCCATCAAGAAAATTTTATTTTTGCTTCCGAATAAATCTAATAATGTCATATGTGATTAAACGAAGGTTCTTTTTTGATCCATGTTGCGTAGTCAAGTTACTTTCGCATAATTCCATTTTATTTATTAGAAATAATTTGAAAGAAGATCTTAATTTGGAAACAGAATATTTAATGAACGAAGTTTTAGTTTTCGACTTATAACTTAAAGAAAGTAAAGCCGTTACTCCATTAAGAAACTACGCTGTAACAAAAATTACTAATTTAGTATCTTTACAATTTTTAATATTGAAAATAATTTTTTCAAAAGAATTGCTTGCCTAATAAAATAATAAATACAATAAGTTATATTTAATCAGCCTTATTTCTATAAATATTCTAAAGATCGTAGAACAAGTTTGAAGAACAACGGCAAGGTAATATATTTTCGCCCAGCTGCCAAAAAAAAGTTCTCAATAGAAATAATTTAAAAATAATTTCTAATTATTATTATTGAAATTAATTAAAAATTTATTGAAAATTAATTTTTCTCAGTGCATACAAATACATTTTAAATACCTAAAAATTTATATTTTTCGAAACAAGAGTTTATCTTCATATTTAACTTTACAATATTAAAGTATTTCGTCATGTCTATGAAGTTCAACACTGAGAAACAAAGTATAGTCAAAACTAACCAAATATATTAACGCAATGCTTCTGGTTCTGTGGGAATGCCAAAAAGCTTGGTATTTTTTTTATCAAAACGCTTTGAAGATAAATTTGATTAAAAAATAACAATGAAATATAGTTTTATACTAGGTGAACAAATTTGGCAATTTTATTATGCCTCAGAACAGGGATAAAAACCATTTTCTTATAAACATTATATTTCAGTTTTGTATTTTTTACTAAATGTGTAATATGAAATATGATTTTGAAATCCAGAATTTTTGGTTAATGGAAAATGGAGAAGATTAAAGATGCTGATGTAAACTAAAAATGAAAACATATTTAGTTACATCATAGGACTTTAAAAATTTTTTTTAGTCTTAATGATCATTTGTTTCGAACAATGTTGTTTTTTTAAATACTCCAGAATGAATAATAGAAGTGTTGGCAACTGCTAAGTTGTCAACACTTCCTTTCTAATTTTTCTAAATTTTTTTTTAATAAAGGAATATACTTGGAAAAAAAAGTATGGTTAAAACTACCAGAATATATTAAAATTTACTGTACTTCAGGCTCAATGGGAACACCAAAAATCTCTACTTTTTTCCCGAAGCGCATTGGTAATGGATTTGAGAAGTTAAAAATATATTATGATTTTACAATGTGTGACAAAATTTAAAAAAATGTGGAAAAGTTATAATCATACCTTAAAAACCATTCACTCGGTTAACTTCACTTTTCAGTTTTGTATTTTTTACTAAAGGTCTGATAATGAGAACGATAATTTCCGGTAAACCATATATTAAACGTCAAAATGATCGAATGAACGATTTAATTACCTCATATTTTGGTTTTATTAACTAGAATTGTTATTTAACGTCGCGCTAGAGCTGCACAATTGACTATTGGCAACGGATTGGAATACATCTCTGAGGATGATTAGAACACTTGTCGTCACAATTTGTGAGATCACTTTCTCAATTTAGACATAAATCTGAAGGAGAAGGAAATTTACTTCAGGTCCCTGTAGCCATGGTACTGCTCAGCAACCCACCACAGAATTTTTGATTCCACCGATTTTACGAGCACGTATGTACGAGCATGTACTCGGTGGGTCTTAGCGGAGTCGAGGATCGAACCCCGAACCCTCCCTGCCGGAGTCTATTTTCTAACCACTGGACAACCACAGCGCACTAAGTGATGTAGTAACAAACATACATGAAAATTGTTTAAATCATTCCCTAAATAAAAGCTTAAAGCAAAGAAATAAACATTTTAATTATTTTTTTAATAAAAAATGAAATTTTTTTAAATGATTTTTCACTAATACATTGTTGAAAAATCTAAACTCGCCGTGCATTATTATACACTAGGAAGGCTTATGTGTCCGTTTAATTATAATAACTGATTCTATTTCAGATACACGAAATGTACCGTATCATGTAATGCACGACATGATAGTTAAAAATGCAATCATTATTTGAAAAATATACAAAATATACAATTACATTGAAAAAAAAAAATGGACTGTTTGGTTTTTATTTTGGCAACTTTGAATGTTACGCTGCTTTTAAAAATATATTGCGTTATCTGCAAAAGCATATAGAATCCTAATTCATTCAAATAGTTATACATAGTAAATATATACTCAAAATTGTATGCGTTCATTCTTTATGCATATCACAAGAACTCATAGATTCAATAAAGTACCAATAAAGTGAATCACATAAACTTTACACTAACCAGTTTAACTTCACTTGATGCTACTTGATCCACAGAGCTTTTAAAATATTCATTGAGTAGTTATTACTGTATATTTTTAACTTTTATTTCCTAATAATCGATATAGTTAGGTGAAATTTGTTCTCATAATTTATATTTAAAAATTATGCAGAGATGTCAATAATAAATATATTCGAGGTGATAATAATTATATATGTAAATAAATATATTCGAGAGGCATGTTGGTTTCTTGGTTTAGTAAAATAGGGTTTTTACTCAACGCTACCTTTAAATAATTCAAAAGCTTATGTGATACGCCACTTTGTTCCAGTTAAGCCGTAAAGAGCCATTTAAAAAATCTGGCAAAAGTAACCTTAAGTCTGTAAATTTTACTTTGTAGTTTTCTGCCGTTTATTAAAATGTTTTGTCAAATCCGAAGCAAGTTGGCGTTTTTGATTACGTTATACATGCAATTTTTATCTAAATCAGGGCCTGCGCTAAGGATTTTAAATTATTGGCCAGTAAATTAGCCAAATAGCAAAAGTATTCGCCAATTTTAAAGTCTTCGCTAAATGTCAATGTTAAATTTTTTATGGTTAGTTTTTTCCCCATAGAAAACTATTTTACGGCAGTTTGTTTCAGGCTTATAATATTTGGACCTACTTCTAATTGGTTACCAAAAATTACAGTAATCCATTAAAAAATACTGATTTGCTAGGAAAAATTCATTTTGAAGTAATTTTAATTTCTTTACAGTGGAAAAAATCATTCTCCAATACTTTTACCCAAACACAATTTTATTCGCCAAATTTACGATTTTATCGAAATCTAGCGAGGTGGCGAATGCTTAGAGCGGGCACTGCTAATATATATATATTTTAAAGAAATATTCTTAGTTATAAATGGTATTGTATTAAGTATGATTTAATCATTCATTTATTTTAATAACCTTACATGTACTCTAAAAAACAATTATTTAAAAAAAAATGTATTTCTTAAACCTAACTAAATATTTACCAATTCGTATTTCCGTATTAGTCAACACTAATTGTTTGCACTCCTTTTTTATATTTCTTTACGAAACTAAAACTTTAATTATTCATTGCCATTTCAAAATTCAATTATTATTTATCCTAAAGCTTTTAATTGTAGTTTTTATCAACAATTATGTATTGCTGTCAGTCTTTTAAATTAAATTGCAATTAAACATATTTTTCTTTAAAATATTCATATTTAAGTTAAAATATAGAAAGTGTCAGAATAAATGTTCTAGTTTTAATTAGACTTTTTATTGCGTATTTATATTTCTAAAATATATTTTTTTATAAATTGTGAAGCTGTAAAATACAGTTATTAAGATTATTTAAATCATGAATTTGCTTTAAATCTGATATGTGTCCTATAATCACTGATTACTTTGAAATATATATTTCTACACATTGGAGTAAAATTTTTTTAATATCATGTCTGTAATTTACGACATTTAACGCTTGTTTATTCTTAGAAATTTTCCAATTTCCTTGCAAAATTAAAGTTTTTATTATTCGTTGCCATTTCAAAAATTTAATCTTTGTTTACACTAAAGCTTTTAATGCCAGTTTCTATCAACAATTCTTTATTGCCGTCAGTCACATTTCAAAAACTAAATCGCAATTAAACAATTCTTTCCTTTAATAAAACGTTCGTATTTAAATTAAAGTATAGAAAGCGTCAGAACAAATGTTCTAGATTAAAATAAATTTTTCTTTTAGCTATTAAAAGAACAAAACTTTTAGTTGTAAATTATTTCTATCGCGCCAACATTTCGATAAGCCAATGAAAAATATTTTAAACGCAGGCTTTGATCTTACTATTACTCTAAAGTAACAGAAACGCTGCAAAGGGAGGTTCGTAATCCGTAACATCGCTCACTTTTTATTTGTTTTCAATGCAACGTGCAATTGGTAAGGGGTAAAAAAAACAATTAGGTATATCTATCCCAACTCCTTTTTTTTTTGTTAGCGAAAGAGATGCTTTTTTTAAACTGCTATTTCTTGGAGAAATCCGATATCTTAACTTTGAAGAGCCTATTTGAAGGGAATTAAATTTCCGTTTGGAAAAATAACTTTTGCTACTTGAGTTTTTTAAGTTTTTTTCGTTGATTTTTTTTAAATAGTCATAAGAGTTGATGTACTGATAAGTGGAAGAAATAAACTTAGTTCAACGGAATTTCGTTACTGGGTCTTAGATTGGATTTGCATTTAATTATTTATTCCAGTTGAGCTAGCCTTGCAAAAGTAGTTTTTTTTTCTAAAGAATTTTGGGCTTATGGACTTAAATTATTACGCGGGTCTTAAGAATGGTTCTTTAACGATTTGTACGGTGCATTGAATAGAATTTAGAAGGTGGAATTTCTTTAACAACAAAATAATACTTAGTAATTAATGTTACAATCTTTAATAGTGATTTTTAATAGCACGGCATTTAAGTAAAATACTTTAATTTTTAAATTGTTTTTAATCGTAATTTTTCAGTTTTAGAAGTTATGCAAAACAGTAGTTTTATTTTAATAGAAATCCCTTTTTATTAAAAGAAATAAAATTTTTCAAAGGAAATTAAAAATAGTGTGGCTGATGAAATCTAAACTCTTTAAATATTAAACAACTGTTATAGCTATTAGAAAATTAGCTGTTATAATAACAATTTTAAATATGTGATATGCTTTTCTTTAAAAAAAATCTATCTTACTTTAAGAGGAGGAAAAAAAAATACATTCCCTTTAATAAATTTCGAATAACTGACTCTGTTTTCAAAAGTTAATGTTTAATATTTTATTGATACGAGTTTTAATATTTTTAAAATAAAATAAAACATATGTTAAACAGTTAGTTTCCAATGGTTTTACTTAAATATTTTGTTGTGTCTTTCTAATGTTTGAAACCTTTAAAAACTAACATAAATCCCATTTTATATAGCATTTATTGTAAAGTCTATAAAAAAAATAGTTGACTACTGTAATACTTAAATGCTAAAAACATGCAAACCATTGTAATATTTAATATATGCAATATATATAATGCAGTAAAAAAACTATTATCGGCAAACTATACATACAACAGTAATGTTGCAATATATATATAGAAATTGTATTAGGCCGCCTACAATACTTATAATATCTATTACAGACAAAATATTACAATATTTTTAACTCTAAACTAAAAAAAATAAGAACTTGTTGCAATATCTGTAACTGTCAAAATATTAATAAATGTAGGCTTTTAACTTTTGAAGCATCTAAATGTGGAATGAAACAAAAAAATATATTTTTCCATTTTATCCGATATTATTTAAAATTTTTTATCAAACAAAAACTTGCGAGGATTTTTAAAGTGCTTTGTATCCAATAACTTAAATACGAACTTGATACCCCATTTATAACAACCTTTTGAGCTTATTTGTAAATCTTTTTAAAGTAAATATTTTATTCAATACATTCTTTGTTTTTTTTTTTTTTTTTTTTTTTTTTTTGGCCAATTTGTGTAAAGCACGCAGTCTTACTACCCAATAAAACCACTACTCTTTACAAAGGAGAAATAGAATCAACTTGAAAAAGTTCTAAATCTTTTTTTTTCTTTTTTTAAAGAAAAGCCATTCTGTTCACGTCTGAGTATTGTAGAAGCTCTCATTGTTGTTTTATCTCGCAGAAAAAGAAGTTTCAAAAAACAAATAGAATAAGGTAAGAAGACGACTTCCTGAAAGATCCCAGATTTTTTTTTCGAAGACCATTTGAAAAGGTTTCGTAGCCTTTACAATCTTGTCAAAGTAAAAGAAATATAGTTAGTGATGACTCTTGCACTGGAATAGAGATAGGAACAGTTGAATAAGCAGTGTTGTAAGGTTTTTGTCTACGATTTGTTATATTTTCAGATAAAACCTGGAAAGAATTATAACAACGATTGTTTAAACTCACGGCATTCTTTAATTATTAAAATGTTTTCTTTTAATTTTGTAGTTATGTATATTATTGTTATATAATTACTTCTTTTTCATATTCAGAAGTATTTCAATGGGTGATATGATAGTTTACAATCGAGGCTCCCTCCCATTTCTGGCCATTTGCAAAAAAAAAAAAAAAAAAAAAAAAAAACGAATATATGTAAATAAATCAAGAACCATTCACATAAGGGTAAAGAAAAGTTACGGTAACCGGAAGGTGACGTCATTGAAAGCAAAGACCGTAAAGTACATCATGGTAACCAGAAATAGGATTTCAGCAAAACTGAACGAAAATTATCGCCAAGCTAAGGTTTCCCGATTCTACACCAGTTAGCGATGTCTCTTGCACTGAAATAGAGATAGAGACAGTTGAATAAGCGGTGTTGTAAGGTTTTTGTCTACGATTTGTTATACTTTCAGATAACCTGGCAAGAATTATAACAACGACTTTTTAGACTCTTTGCATGTTCTAAGTATTAAAATATTAGTTTTATACGAAATTATATTTATTATTATTATGAAATATTTTTTTAAATTTTGTTTGCTGTAAAATTCTAATGTTTTGAATCAATGTAAACCTGGTTTGATCCAGTTTATCGGATGTAATTAATATTTAAAGTTTTTTTTTCAACAAACGTTTATTAACATTCGTAATTATTATAATAAAACAATTATTACATTTTTAGTATATCACTTATGATTCGATTAAATTTAAAGCAGATCTCTTTCGATGATCCAAATAATCAGATAATTGTATAATCAGCCAAAAATATAATTAATTTTTTAAAAAAGTAGAATAAGGTAGAAGATGACTTTCTGAAAGACACCAGAGTTATTTTTTTTCGAAGACTTAATTAAAAGGGTCTTTTAACCTTAATATAATACCAAAATAATCACCAAAACAATAGTGATGACTCTTGCACTGGAATAGAGAAAGAATTAGTTGAATAAGCTATGTTATAAGGTTTTTGACTACAATTTTTTATACTTTTAGATTCCCTGGAAATAATTATAACAGTAATTGAGTAAACTCTCGGTACATTTTAATTATTGAAACATTATTTTAGTTATTAATATATTTATTATAATTATAAGTTTTTTGTGGCTGCTATAGAATTCCAATGTTTTGGATTAAAGTAAACCAGATTTTATCCGATTAACCAAATATCTGGATATAATTAAGATTTACAATTTTGTGAATAAAACGTTTATTTAAATTGCTAATTACTATTATAATAAAAAAATATTAGTGATATTTTACATGAGTAATATATCACTAATGTTTCGATTAATTTTAAAGCAGACCTGTTTCGGTCAACGAAATAATCAGATAATTGTATAATTAACCAAAAATGTGATTTTAATTTAAAAAAAAAAAAAAATAGAATAAGGTAGAACACGACTTCTTGAAGGACCCATGTGTTCTTTTTCCAAGACCATTTACAAAGGTTTCGTAGTCTTTAAAATTTTGTCAATGTAAGAGTAATGTAGTAAGACACTTACACTGGAATAGGGATAAGAACAGTTGGATGAAAGGCGTTGTAATTTTTGTCTACTATTTGTTATACTTTTAGATTACCTGGAAAGAAATATAACAGCGATTGTTTAAACACATGCCATACTTTAATTGCTGAAATATTATTTTTTTTCGTAATTATATTTATCACTAGGGTGCTAAGCCCCCTGTGTTCACTGCCGCTCGCAAACCCCGATGATTGCTTCGCAATAAATGTTACTTCTTGGCAGAAAACAGTTTTTTTTTACTAAAGTCAAAATTATTCACTTAACATATAAGCACTAAAAAGTTTTGTTAAACCACTTCCCACGTCCAAATATTATCTCCTAGTATTATAAATAGTTAGATCTATTGGTGAACAGAAGTAATTTTTCTAATTAATTATTATTTAAAATATCATTTATAGTGTTATAACACTATGTCACATTATAATGTTCAAACAAATTTGATGAGTTCACAACCGTAATTTAATTTTTTGCTTACCAAACGGACGGATATATTAAATGCAATTTTTGCTTGCATCTTATTGTGCATGAAACAGATCATTAAGTTCTAAATCATTTACCATATCTCTTTAACTGTTATTTATAACAGTATATTAATGGTATTCATACAAAAATAATTATTATAAAACGGTTAATGATTATTAACGATTAGACCACCTTTCTAAATAACTTTATCTTAAAATGTTGCGCAGAATTACATTATAATACAAATAAAGAAAACAACAATTCTCTTAGTTTCAAACCCTTGACTTAAAAGCGTAATAGCAGAATAGGAAATTAACTTTAAATTAGGGATACAAAAATATTTATAGAAAAACAAAAACTTTATGACTTTTATTAATTTTATGCGGACGACAACCAAAACAATATCGAAATGAATGAGGAAAAACAGGATCCAACCACGTGATTTTCCGGTCAATAAAAAAAGGACGGACAACAAAAGAAAATTGTGACACCATCATTAGATTTCATATATAGTTAGATTATTATAAAATTAAATCTTTATTTCGTTTTATGTTAAATTCTAATGATTCAGATCAATTGAAACCAAATTCGATAATCTAAGAAATATTTATTAGTAACTACAAGACTGTTTTTTATAATTAAAAAATACGAAAATATATTTTGACTTGTAATTAAAGCATTATAAAAAATAAAAATTATGTAGAAGAGGCTACTGTATCCCATCATCGTCAAAGGGTTAAAAAGATTCTTTATACAAAAAAAAGGATTAACTAATTGACAGTGTATGAAAACATTAAAAGTTTACTTCAATCTCTCTGTTTAATAAATTTTAGATCCCCTCTTTAAAAATATGCTATTAACTAATTTTAGTTCTTTTCTCAAAGTCATAACCTGTCCTTACGGATCTTGATTTAGAAATATTTCACTAAATAGCTGAAAGAAATTCGAATTTCTGAAAAATAAATTCAGAAACTATTAAGTATAAAATTCTCGGCATGTAATCTCAAAAATTTCTTTTTATAGAAACCGATTTACATACTTGTAAGCAAGCAACTTCAATTTTAAGTGTTTACAAAATTTATTTACTAAGCATGAAGTACATTTTTCAAGAAACACACAGACGAAATTAGTTTCTGCCAGACGTGAAGGAACACGTTAAAAAAAAAGCTTCCGCTTTTCGTTAAATTTAGAAGAGCTCTTCTAAACTGATGATTTGACATTTAAAAAGAATTTATTGCAGAGTAGTTATCAATTAAACCTTGTCAGGAGCGTGTTAAGCTCAAATAAATTGTACTCATTAAAAACTGTCGTTCCTTTAATATCAATAAAGATACAAAATTGGAGAGTTTTGCTTTCAGAATCCGTAATTTTTCGCTTTAGTGAGCATTTTGCAAATACGAAGCAGAAAATAATTACTTTCGTTAACGAGTTGTAAAAGATACAAATACTTTTGTATTTGGCTTTTAACGATTATTAGAACCATTTAACTCTATAGGTCGATATTCCAATAAGCCAAGTTTGGATAAGTGGTTCATTTGTTGAGGAAAATCATCCATCATGATATAATGATGAATAGAGAAGTATTTATAGCTTAAGGGCAATGACAATAAATAAGTTACATTCAAAAAAAGAAAAACGATATTTGTTTCTTGAGGGCATTTTTTACATGCCATGAATCACGTGACTTAGTACAGTTAATTATGATTATTTTACTAATTGAATCAAATTGTACTGTTAAAATTATTCAGTTTTATTTACGTGTATTATATTTTTTTCGAAAAATTTGAATCATTGAACTACTTCTTTTAATCTATAAATTGACTAAATTTTTTAAAATTATTTTTTTACATAATAGTACACATGTTTATTTTAAGCATATAAATTCAGAAAATTTTAGTGACTGAAGATACTAAATGACGATCTTTGTGCTTTATAATTGAAAAAAGGTTCTACGTGTATTTCTAAAAAGAGTCAACGAGTGACAGTTAATTATAATTATCTTACTAATTGAGTGAAATTGTACTGTTAAAATTATTCAGTTTTAGAAACATGGTTTATATATTATTCGAAACATTCAAATCATTCAAATACCCTTTTAATCTATAAATTGATTAATATATTTTTTAAATATTTTTTCTACATAATATTACACATATCAATTTTTTGAAGCATTTAAATTTAAAAAAAATTTAGTGGCTAAAGGTACTAAAAGACGATTTTTGTGCTTGTTCAGTGAAATAAGGTTCTAAGTGTATTCTATAAGTAGTGGACGAGTAACTTCAAGATTATTCTTCCTTACACTGAGAAAAATGTATGGTCAAAACTACCACAATATGGTAAAATTTACCGTGTTTCTTGCTCTTTAGAAACATCAAAAAGCTTGATAATTTTTACTGAAGTGCTTCTGTTATGATTTTGGTAAAATTAGCAATAAAATATGGTTTTATAATTTGTGATAAAATTTTGTAAGTATGATAAAATTTAATAGTTTTGCTTTTAACATACGTAATTTTACGTTTTCGTACGCATTTTGCAGATACAAGCAGAAAAAAATTACATTCTTTTAATTACAATTTCAATTAATTACTATTACAATTATTTAAATTAAGCAGTATTAATAATTATTTTCAAGTTTTTAAATTTTGAAAATCTCTGTCGATTAAGGCATTAAATGACGATCTTTGGAATTTTATTCTAATTCGAAAGCTTTCAAAGAATTCGAATTAGAATAAAATTGCAATTAAAAATTGTGATTCCCAAAGGAAACATTTTTGTTTTTCTCCCCTAACTATATAATATTTATTTACTTAATTTAATTTTTCATAATTCCTTTGAATCATGAAATACATATTTTTTATAAAAATTAAATGTCTTTGTTGATGAGGATTCTAAAAGGACAATTATAAAAAAAATGTGTTCCCAAAAGAAACACTTTATTTAATTTTCACGTAACTGTATAATATTTATTTTGCCAAATATATTTTGTTGGTAGTAAAGGTACTTTGAGTTTGTGGGGTAAAAGATAGTTCTAAATGTATTTGGATTGACAATCAACGAGAATTTTTAGAAAACATGTCTTTTTTCAGGAAATTTAAACACCTAGAGTGCAAACACAAAGTAACGTCTCTTTTTGCCCAAGTATAAAGTTTAAAGCAAGTTCATTAAAATGCTAGTTAAAATCTACGAAAACTCAACTCTTTAATTTTTATAATCCAATGACAATAATTTGATTTTAATAACATTCCAAGTCACTAAAATGCCAGTTAGAGTCTTCATCTACTCAGCTCTTTAATTTTGATAATTAAATAATAATAATTTTAATTTAATAATACTCAAATTCACTAAAATGACAGTTGGAGCCTTACTCTACTCAGCTCTTCAGTTTTGATTATCAAATGATAGAAAATAAATTTTAATAATTAAATTAAAAAATTTGGTGTGCGAAACAGAGATTAAATTAGAGTTATCTTTAATTACTCCATTGTAATAAATATTACTATTTAATTGTAATAAATAATGCTTTTGAATTGCAATAAATAGGTGCACTGCAAGTTTTGAAAATGAAACATTAGTCAGCCTTTCCTTGTAAACATCGAATGCGGGAAATTGTTTTTTTTTTTACATATTTATGCAAAAACGTTTCAAAATTTCTATATTCTTAACGCTTTTTCACAAGCAACATAATTGAATTCTTTTCCAAATCACACCATTGCAAAAAGAAGTCATGATAATTGAGCTCAGGCTTCGTAAAAACAGAAACAGAAAAGTTTATTTGACGAAAAAATAACCAAAGGTGAAAGAAAACAATTTGTTCTACATTGTAAGACAATTCATAATATTGAAACAAAGCTGTCTTTCGGCAGAAATTAAATCTAGAAAAGTTGTCCCAGTGGAGAGTTTCTAAGGAAAATAAATCGCTCATACGGTCCGTTCGTAATCAATATTATGGCAAGTTCTTTTTCAACTCAAAATATTTGAAAGGTTTGTGTGTTCTGACCATTAATCTTTCTTTCTTTCCTTTTGCTCTATTTTAAGAGAAAATTTTCCAGATTATAATTTTTAGCATAATGACCTCTGAGGAGAAGACAGCGAATAAAAATTTCATTGAAGAGAGTTTTCGAGTGAAGAATTTTTTTCTTTTTTGGATTTCCAGAGCTTGGCGAAGTTTTGATTGAAAATAGCGCTCAAGTAATGAACCATGGCATGATATACATCATTACAGTATTTTTATCTTTGTCCGAAGTTTGATGTTATTTATAGACAAAGTATCCCCGAATTTTTCGCCAAAACTGATATTGAGTTCTGCAATCTAGACTGGGGATTTGAATAGTTAATGTGTAAGAGGTGGATGATTGCATATAAGTATCCATTGAAAGAACTGAAGTGAAGAAATATGTCGAGATTATTTTCTTCTTTTATTATATCTTCTCTCTAGAGATATTTTTCAAGAATTTCAAAATGCCGTAAAACCTTAATATTCTGTTTTGAGGGCGGATAAATTTTTCGAAATTATACTGAATTATGTATTAAGCCTAAACAGTTAATCTTGGAATGTGATGGAAAAAGTATTACATTATCTTCTATAAGTATCTTATATATAGTTTAAAGCTATTTTCTTTTATTATTTTATCAGTAAGAGTTTGCCCCATGTCGTTAAATTAAAAGGCGAAATATTTCTATTATTTAACATTAAAAACTTGCTTTTAGCTTTTAGGATATTTATATATAAAAGTGTAAAATTATTTAAATATCAAATAATAATAATGACTTTAAATTAAGCACAATGAACAGTAATGATATTTTCTTCGAGAGGCAAAAAGAAAATATTTTTTTTTATCAAAATATTTTTGTTTCATGAAATAATTCGTGAAATAAATCGCTTTCAGAGTTCATAGTAAAATTTCAATTTTAAAACGAGTAAGTAAATTATTAAATTTTAGTTTCACAGTTAATTATTGTTCATTTAAAATTTGACTTTGCCCTTCATCCCTTCAGTGGGTCGATAAATGAGTACCAAGCATGCTTGGGAACTAAACACTGGGGGTTCCGCGTTCGGCCGACCACCTGACCGGAACATCTGCTCCTGCACCCCAGAGTCCAAGGTCAAGAAAATTGAGATGGGCACGGTAGGCCTTGGCCCTCTTTGGGCTGTCGCGCCGATGAGTTTAGTTTAGTAAAATTTGACTTTTGATATTTTATTACATTTCAAAATTATACTGAATTATTTATTAAGTTAATCTTAGAATTTCATGGAAAAAGTATTACATTAAATTCTAAAAGCACCTGTATTTATGGAAAAATGGAAAACTTATTTCTTTGTGAGTTAAATAGTAGTGAACAAGAAAGCTTTTACGAGGTTCACAGTAATTTTTTAAATACTTTTATAACAATTTATGAGTTTTGTTACTTCCTGCGAAATATCTTTTTAAATACATACGAATATCTTTTTCAAATAGTCAAATAAGCGTTATCCTAATGCGAGTGACACCGTCCGATTAGAAATTTTGGTTTCACCCGAATATTGGTGACACGGCAGTCAACGTGTTAATTAATCAATAAATTGTGTAATCCAATTGTAATTTCTGTACAAAAATGTACTTAAACCGTTCTACTTCATTGAATTTCAATGATGAATGAGAAGCAACCACGAGGGTTGGTGAGTGAACCGAACTGGGGGAGAAGCCTTCTAGTAGTTTGAAAATTATTTATTAAGTAGATTTTAAAATAAATACAATATTGTTTTAATTAGAAGAGATACAGTAATTAATTAATCAGTACTTTTTGTTCAAATTTATAAATACATTTTGTAAATTATACTTATAATAATTGCACGTCTCCTCTTGGTTTACCCTTTAATCAGCAAAAGTACTTAGTTTAAATTACATTTAAAAAGCAGTATTTAAAATTATTAAAGAGCTATGCACATTTAAAGCAGAATAAGGGGATTAAGTTAAAATTAGTTCATTTCTAAGAATTATTTTCATAATCATTAATGTATATAAAGATATTTTTGAAAGTAAATTTGTCTTATTGTAGACACACGTTACGTAAGTTACATAAATGTAGGCAAAAGTAATTTGGCTTATAAATATATTCAATAAGTAGTTATTTTCGATTAATAATAAAAGAAAAAGGCAATTAATTTAAGTTACAATTTTTTTCCCGAAATAATTTTCAAGCAAATTAATATTAAGATAATATGTCATGCAAAATAAGTCATTATTTTTTACGATTAAAATTTCTTTCTGATAATGACATCATTATCAACAATAAAATATTGCTAAGACAAGATAATTGAGAAACAAATCATAATTCTCTTTGCTAATGTTTTCTAACAAGATTCAAATAGAATTAACAACACAATTTCTTACATAATTCAAGATGTGCTTCATTAATTTTAATTGTGCAGAAATAATACATTCTCATAATTTCAGTGTTTTATTTTAGATTTATTTTATACTCTTTTGTAATGAAAAAGTAAATTACTTTTTATAAAAAGGCGTCGTGATCATTATAAAAAATTGAATTTGATATTTATAAGCTTTAAAAAAAATTTTAAATGGGCTTTTAATTATTGTATGTTTTTAGTCGTTATAGCTATTAGGAAAATTTATTATTCAATTTTTATTAAATGAGTTTGTGGGAACAATTTTCTTTTGATTAAACCAAAGTTTCGTTTGTGCATTTTAAATAAACGATAAAAAATTTTCTAATGAGAAAATATGAAGGAATTATTCTTTTCTTTTAAATGAAATCTACACACATTTACTACTTATAAAAATAATTTTAAAAAATTAAAATATTTTATCAATAATGTAATAAGTTTGTATATGAGTTGATTATATAAGATTCAAAGTCACAATTAAAAGCAAAATAAAGCAAAAACAAAAAACTCTAAAAAAATATTTATTTGGATTTTCTACTCTGTGAAGCGGAAAAACAATCTTAAAGAAAATTATATTATTTTTGGAGTCTAAACTTTTCTTAAGTTTCACAGATCTAAGAATATTTCACCACGTCACAGTGAGAGAAATTGTGAACAAACAAATACAAGATAATACATTAATGTTCTCAAGTTGTTTGTTCGTGAAGATGTATTCCAACGTTGTAATTCATTACTCTCTTTTTTAAACCGCTATTCAGATAGGAACGCTTGTTTCTAACAGTTATTCACTAAGTGGTGTAGTAAGGGATCTTACCTGCAGCAAATTAGAAATTTTCTGTACCTACACTTTACTTTTATAACTAGAGTTAGAAGAACGAATAGAAATTACTTTTTGGAGAGCGGATACAAATTAACTTTAGGAGAGGTAATAAAAAATACTCTTAAGAGAGCTGATACAAATTACTCTGAAGAGAGCTGATACAAATTACTCTTATGGGAGAAGATACAAATTACTCTTAGGAGTACGGATGCAAATTACTCTATTAAGAGCAGATGCAAATAACTTCTAGAAGAGCTGATACAAATTACTCTCAGGAGAGCTGAAAATTGCTCTCAGCAGAGCGGATACAAATTACTCTTAGGAGAGTGGGTGCAAATTATTCTTAGGATTGCAGATGCAAATTACTCTTAGGAGTGCGGAGGCAAATTATTCTTAGGAGAGCGGATACAAATCACTCCTAGACGAGCAGATATAAATTACTCTTAGGAGAGTGTAAAAATTAATCATAGAAGAGCGGATACAAATTACTCTTAGGAGATCGGATACAAATTACTCTTAGGAGAGCGGATACAAATTACTCTTAGTAGAGTGAATAAAAAATATTCTTACGAAAAGGGATAAAAATTATTCTTAGGAGAGTGGATAAAAATTATTCTTAGGAGAGCGGGTACAAAATACTCTTAGGAGAGCTGAAAATTAATCTTAGAAGAGCGGATAAAAATTACTCTTAAGAGATCGGATACAAATTACTCTTAGTAGAGTGAATAAAAATTATTCTGAGGAGACTGGATAAAAATTATTCTTAGGAGAGCGGGTACAAATTACTCTTAGGAGAGTGGGTTTAAATTGCTCTTAGAGGATGGATGCAAATTTCTCTTAGGATAGCGGATACAAATTTAAATATGCACATATAGTATTATACTTAGGTAATATAACCTGTTATCGTATAATACATAAAAGAACATTCAAATAATAGGCTTTAGTATTAAGAATAACATACTAGTGGTGTTCGATGAATTTAGCTGCAGTTGTAAAAAAAAAAAAGGAGGGTGGATACATACTCAAATAGACGCGTATAACATAACCTGTTATGATAGTACATATAACAACATTCGAATCGAATATTTCAGTTAATTTAAGTAAAATATAATTAATTTTGCATGCTGAATCTAGCTGCAGTAATGAAAAATTATTAGGACTGGGTAAAAACATAAGTGGTCAAGTATGACAACACCCTACATTGAGAAAGAGAGTAAGGTCAAAACTACCAGAATATGGTAAAATTTACGGTGTTTCATGCGTTAAGGAACACCAAAAAACTTCGTAATTTTTATCGAAGCGCTTTAAAGATAAAATATGGTTTCATAATATGCGTTGGCAATTGTGGTAAAATATGGTAATTTTATCATGATACCTTAGAGCTTGTCATAAAAATAATTTATTCGGTTCAATTTACTTTTTACTGAATGCATGGTAATAAGAAATGAAATTTTGAATTACCATTTCTTTGTAAACCGTTTCCGTATGCATGGAAAAATTATTAAATAAATGGTTTAAACTTCGTTTTAGTAACCAGAGCAATATTTGTTTTTATCGTGTATGATAAAATATCCTGTGAGGTTATAATACACACATTAACATCCGGAAGGAGGTATTTAGCTCATTTAAAAATAACATAATTCATTTGTTAGAAACACATAATTAAATATGCAGAGAAAACTTATTTTAATAACGAACGTTTAAATCATTAGTTAATATAAAAAATAAAATATATGTATACATTTTCCACAAAGTTTTAAGAAGCAAACATCAATCAATAGAATAGTTTCCTCGAAAATAAATATAATTTTTTTTTTTTTTTTATAGTTTTTACTCAAAAATTAAAAGATATGGGAAGTTGTTTCATGCTTTATTCTTTAGTCATATTCACCACTATAATAAAAAAATATTTTTTTAATAATCATAACTCGCTTTACTTCCAAGAAATCCATTGCTGGAAATAATATCTCAAAAATTTTGACTTGAACATTTTTGTATTTTTCGACGCAAAATTAAAACTAGCGTTTCCTTTCTTTTTTTTCCTCTTTCTTTAAAGGAATTTTTCAAACTAATTTAATCAAAGGCAGGAATTTTTATTGCAAGCGTCGTTCTCCTAATTGTATGAGCGAAGACGGAGGCTGAAAAATTTTTCCATTTTGTTTTAACATAGAAGAAGAAGCAAAATTGCGAAGAATGGTGTTACTTTCGTAAAAATGACTTCGTATACCTAATTAGTGGAATTTCTCAGAGAAATGCCCATCTAGTTAAAGGATGTTTTTCTCCTCTTCCAAATCATGACTTAACAAGGGATTTCTCCGTAAGCAGGCGAAATTGGATAAAAATAAATTAAACCTTGATGTATGTATACATTTTTCGGTTACATGAGAGAATGTAAGACGTTAATTTTCTGCAAAAAGGCTAATTATGGATTCAGAATTTTAAGATAGGCATTCATTGAAATGAATTTTTTTCTTTATTAATTTAGTTTTAAAATTTTTATTTAAAAAATTAGTAAAATTTTTGTTTTAATTTATTTCAAAAACAATTAGTACGTCTGTCTACTAATGTGTGATAGTGAACTCTAAATTATTAAACAATGTTTCACAGTAATTTTGGTATGATTTGAATGTTTGTGTGATTTCTACGATAAAAATGGTTATTGACGTAAGAATCGAAAATATAAACCCTTTATTTTTACATATATGTATAAAACGTGATAATATATAAAATTATTTTTTATCACAAGTTTAATTTTTTCTTATTACACTAGAAAACATGTACTGTAAAAATTTCGAATAAAAATTCGGGTAAAAAATAACCGGCATTCAGGGTGACAGTATTTTTTACTGAAAATCCTTTTTTTCCGTAAAGTTTTACGGAACAAAAGATTTGATAAACAGTTATTTTGAGAGTAATATTTAATCCCTGTATTACCGTACAAAATCCCTGTATTACTGTAATTAAACAAATATTACTATAAAAATGATGGTATTAAATTTTACAGTAAAAACTGGTTTAATGGTACACTAGATTCTACAGATGATCAGGGCGTTACACTCAGGATGTCAATATTTTTTTATGTTAATTTGATCCGAAACTTTTTACAGTGTTTAGGTGAGTTTTTATTATGTTACTTTAACCGACTGAATGGCTTTCAAAACTTAAAGATGTCATTTGATTGGCTGATATATATATATATATATATATATATATATATATATATATATATATATATATATTGAATAAGTTATATACAGGGGAGGAATTTCAATAAAAAATTGTAGTTATCCAAAGGACTAAGTGATTATTGAAAAGTGCGCAAAAAAAAAAAAAAAAACGTACCACCCTGAATAACTTTTGATCGTAATGATCGAATTTTCACTTTTTAGGACTCAATCTTAATTGTTCAAGGGGGTGACCTCGAATATGCTAATTAATAAGTGCAGACGATATTTTAAGTTATGAAATCAGACACAAAAACGTATATTTTCTGAAAAAACATAATCCCCCCCCCGATGGATTTATGACCCCCAAAATATGGGGGGTAGCCGCAATCTAAGAAATATGGTCCAATAGTTTAGTCAAGAGAAGGCTCCAAAGTTTGGACCCCTTAATGTAATT
Organism: Parasteatoda lunata; assembly: GCA_949128135.1. NCBI lineage: Eukaryota > Metazoa > Arthropoda > Arachnida > Araneae > Theridiidae > Parasteatoda > Parasteatoda lunata. The sequence continues at coordinate 23,544,898 of OX421976.1, forward strand.
TTACTTTTTGCGTATTTCGTTATATCTCAAAAACTTTTTAAGCTAATTGAAAAATGTTTGCACACAATTATAAAAATAGTTTGTCCAAAGGTAATTTCATAAAAAAAATAATTTGTAGTAAAATTTATTATTGATCATTATTTAATTTATTAATGGTAGAAATATTTTGAATTGTAAGGTATAAAATTTTTTTGCATAATTTTAAAGAATATAATTTTGCATGGCTAAATACCCAATTAGAGCAAAATCGGTCGAATAATTCCAGAGAAATCGAATTTTAACTATCTGGCTTTTTTGAAATTTAATTTCTCAGGAACTATTAAACTGATTTTTCCCAAATTTTGTATTTTACGATGTAAAATTAAATTCTTTAAAATGATGCAAAAAATTGTATACCTTACTATTAAAAATTTTTTCGACTATTATTAAATAAAATATGGAAAATAATAAATATTTTTTTCCTAAAATGCTTTTTTTTTGCATGGAATTACCTTTAAGTAAACGAGTTTTATAATTGTGTGCAAAAAGTTTTCAGTTCGCTTAAAAAGTATTCTAGATATAGCGAACTACGTAAAAAGTAAAATTAACATTATATATATATATTATATATATATATATATATATATTATATATATATATATATTATATATATATATATATATATTATATATATATACATATATATATTATATATATATACATATATATATTATATATATATATATATATATTATATATATATATATATATTATATATATATATATATTCATTAACATTAGTGTAGGAACAACTTCGTTTACTGCGCCAATTTATCAGGGGAAAATTAATTAAAATAATTTTTATATCAGTTTATTTAACAAACCGCTTTTTACACATGTTCGTTTCACGAGATGTTCACCGTTTTCATAAAATAGAAGGAAAAAATAGAGAAAAGTATTATTTATATAGTAATAACTACACTTATCTAATTAAGTAACTTCTCTTATTTGAAATAATATAAGCAGAAACCGATTGTTTCATATTTAAAGAGTTTTTTCTTAAAATAATGTAAGTGTACATTTTAAATTCACCCATTTGAGAACATTTTTACATTTGACCTCGAATTCAAATGGCTTTATCATATTTTCTACCCACGATTTTAGATATTTAAACCAAGAATTAAACAAACAATTTAATCTAAACATGGGATTAGTTTTTCAAAACACGTATTTGTTTAACAAGCAAATGAAATATTTTCTACGCGGTTTATTTTTTTTAAACAAATGGAAGAAAAAATGGAATCTATAAGAGCACGTATCAGAAACAAACGTGCTTATTAGCATAGGCGTTTAGGAAAGACAGAATGTAATGTAAATGTTCGAATTCTAAATGAAGCATGAAACAAATAACTATAACTGATGCTTTTTTTCTATGTTTATTAATGTTATTTAGTACGTGTGATACATTTGTTATTTGCTTATTGATGCTATTATGAATGTGTGGTACATGTTTTTTTTTACACGCTCAAAGCTTTTCCATTTTTTTAAAAATTATTACTTCGAGATATTAGTTGTTTGTATCATTCGTGCATTTCTGTTTATTCGGAAAATTTTGATTCATTAATTTGTTTATGTTTCATTTCTCGAGAAAGCAGTTTAGAACATTGGTTGGTAGAACATAATGATCTATGATTAAGGATACATCAGGGAAATTGATCTCACGTTATATAATGATGCCTTTTTTAAATTTGTGAAAAACTTTTTTCAAAAAATGATTTAGTTGGTTTTTTATTTTAATGAAATATAAAATTTTATATTTATATTACCACTGTGTATAACTTTTTAAAATTTAGTATGATTTTAAGTACGAAAGTACAGAAATTATAAAAGCATTCATGCAATCAATATTTCGTTAGCAATTAAAAGTTTTTAAATAAAATAATGAAAATGTGCATTCATTAGTAATGAATATAAGAAAATGCGTTCATTTAAAAAAGAATTTTTCCAAGACAACTCAATTTTTTTAAAAATAATGTATTTTTTTACCAGTCTAGCTGCTAAGATGATTTGACTTTCACAGTACGGTTTAAACATATGTTGTGATTCATTGATTTCATATCAAATATCAAATAGATTACACATCCGAATTAACTCCTACTTCAGGTTAAAAAAAGAATGAAATATCAGATATAAATTTTTTTTAAAATCAATAATGAAAAATTACATTCATGAATAATAAAAATTATAAAAAATGCCTTCATTGAAAGCACAAATTTTCAAAATCACGCAATTTTTAAACCTGTCTAGCTGCTTACGTTGATTTGACCTTCACAGTACGGTTAAAACATATGTTGTAATTCATTGATTCCAGATCAAGTATCAAATGAATTACACATCTGAATTAACTCTTTCTTCAGGTCAAAAATAGAATAAAATAGTTTTCAAAAACAACAAAGTACAATAATCGAAAATGAAAATTCATAAAAAAAAGATTCCATTAATTTATAACTTGAATTTCTAAAATAAAACTACTTTTATATTAGTCTAGCTACTCATGTTAATTTTACTCGCACAATATGGTTATAACTCATGCCGTGATTTATTCAATCTAGTTTAGGCATCAATTGGCCCAAAAATAACAAAGAAAACTCATGAATTTTTTTAAATTTCATAATTTAAATTTTCAAAATCAAGCTATTTCTTAATTAGTCTAGCTATTTAAGGTAATTTTACTTTCAAAATATAGTTAAAACATGCAGTGATTTATTGAATCAAGTTTAGGCATCAATTGGTTAAAAAACAAAATTGAAGATATGCATTCACTATAATGGAAATTAGTGAAATGTTTTCATTAAATCATAATTTAAATTTTCAAAATCAAGCCGTTTTTTATCATTCTAGCCATTTATGCTAAGTTTACTTTCACAATATAGATAAAAAACGCTCCGAGATTCATTTAATCTAGTTCAGATCTCAATAGGCTGAAAAATAAAAGGGAAAATATGGGTTCATCAATAGTGAAAATTCATGGTAAGTTTTCCTTTTTTTTTATAATTTAAATTGACTAAAAAATCAAAACGAAAATGCACATTTATCAATACTGAAAATTTATGAAAAAATTTCCATTCATTCATAACTGAAATTTTTAAATTCAGGCTATTTTTTAATCAGTCTAGCTACTTAAGATAATTTTACTTTCAAAATACGGTTCACGCATTCAACACATTCAGTGATTTATTCATTCTGGTTCAAACATCAAACGAATTACACACTTTATTTAATTTCGGTCATAAATTCATTAAAATTTCTCAATAGAAGCATTTCATTTTCCAGAATATTTTTTCTCTAGGGCTAAGAGAAATTTATATTTTGAGTGGAAAACAAAGCATTTTGCCCTAATTGGAAAGTAAATTATAAAACTCAGAAGGTGAAATAAAGAAAAAAAAAAGAATATTCAAGTTTAAAAAAAAGTAAAAGATTAATACGTTTATTAACTGCGCTTAAAATTTTAAGGATATCCTAATTAGAAATTAAATCATTTTGATTTTCCTTTTCAAGAGGTTTGTCTGCTAATTTTGGAACCACTTTCGTAAAAGAGAAGATGAAAGAAGGGCATTAATTATAGTAATTAACTAGAATTTTTTTTTTTTTTAAATCAGAAATACAGCTTTGTCATCTCTTTCATTAACTAAATTGGCGAAAAATAAAATTATTGAATGTCCATTGCTAGGAACTCAATTTGGCGATTATTATTTCTACAGAAACGATATTTTCAAAAATTGAAAATGAGGGCTAGTTAATGTAAAATTCATTTAAATATGGGAGTGTCGCTTATGGGTCTTGATCCTTAAGGTATTGTTTTTTTTTTTGTTCTGTTTTCATTCTTTGTAACCAAATGTAATTAATTTTTTAAATGATATTAATTTCGTTAAAGATATTGAATAATTTCAGAGAAAAGGAAAATTTAAAGAGATATGATTATTTCTATAATTGTACTGGAAAACAAGAAAAAAAAATCCATTAACGTTTTCAGGATCTATGAAAAAAATTAAAAGCTTTACAGAAGTTGAGTGCTATTTTAAAAGCTATTTTCAAATGATATTTTTTTTAAAAATAATATTAAAGTATTTAAAAAAAATCGTAAACGTTCAATTTGAAACAGCGTAAAATGCTAATTTATGCTAATAAATGCTAATTATACTTTATATTCTCTTTAATTTTTTTCTCTTAATGTGTTGAATTGAATTTAAAATATCTTTCGATTACTTGTAAAGTTTGCATATGCACTTCGTCTATGTGATAAATTGTTTTACAAAAGCTAAAATTTTAACAAAATATTGCAGTTTTATAATGTTACTTATCAACCTAAGTGTTATCATTAATATTTGCCATATATATATATATATATATATATATATATATATATATATATATATATATATATATACCAAGTTAGTATTCCTAATGTTATTCACATGTTTTATTCTTAAATCATGTTTCAATAGAACTAAATAATTTAAAATCAAAGATAATTGACTTAATAAAATATGTACTCGTATATGTACTCAAAATTAATTGTGAAATAGTACTAAGTCGTTTAGGAGAAAATTCTAAAAATCGACATATTATTATTTGTATCAAATATGTTTAATCAATTTTGTTGATAGGTATTATTTGAAATAAAAAAAGCTATTGTATTATTAACCAAATTAATGGAGAAAAGGTATTAATTCAATTAAGAGGTATAGATTAATTTAAGGGGGGCAGAAAATAAAACAAGGTACCAAATATATTAAAGAAAATACGAAGCATTTTATGAATAAATTTTGTGCCTATTAACGCTGTCCCAATACTGTACATTTTTTTTATAGATACTGTGGAAATAAGCTTTGTTAAGGCTCATCGAAGATGTAAGTGCAAAACAAAACTGCTTAATTTGAAATAATATGAGTTGGCTTCGAGTAACAACATTATGCTGCATAATAATAATAACGAATGCAGTTTATCTTTATTTTGATGGGAACGTGGATTGGGGAGTTTTGTGAAATCTAATAACCTAAAGCCACCGGGAAGGCAATATATATATATATATATATATATATATATATATATATATATATATATATATATATATATACGTAGCATAATAAATAAATACAAAAAAAAACACGAAGAAAATTAAGAAAAACAATACGTTTATATTTTATATTAGTTTATATTAGTATATATAAGTTTGTATAATTATATTTTACTTTCTGTTTTTACATGTTATTTTTACTTATTGTGTTCTATTTTATTTGTTGTAATTTTTGTAAAAAATTTTTGAGTGCTCTTCACACTATTGTATTGATATATTTTGCTTTGGCTATATTAATACAATATTAGAAAGCACTCTTTTTTGCAGATATAATCATGTGGGCTGATGAAAAGATTATATATATATATATATATATATATTATTATTATTATTATTATTATTTTTAAAAAAAGAATTCTATCCCTTTTTTTTTCAAACTCTTTCCATTTTTTTTTTTTTTTTTTTTCTTCTTGTTTTAAATAATTTTCTTTTTTCTCCTTTTTTTATTTGTCAGTAATTTTCCTTTGTTCCTTTGTTTTATCTTCTTTTTGAACTTATATATATATACGTATATATATATACGACTGCTGTACGAAGAACGAGCATTCAGCTAGTTAATGATTAAAAAATTAATGAAATGTTGTAGAAAAATGAATAAGTTGACACCTAAGTAATTAATTAAAAATATTTAAACGCTTGAATAAATTAATAGCTAAATACAAGCACGAACAATCAATGAATATAGTAATGAGTTTATAAAACTGAAAATAAATTAATAAAACTGAAAATAAATTAATAAATAAAAGGAAAATATCATAAATAAACAAACTATAAACTATCAGTTGATCATTAATGATGTATTAAATGGAATAATAAAATAATGATCGTAATTACTTTCGACAAATAAATTTTAAATAAAATCTGGTACATTTTTAAAATTAAAATTTAAATTGTGTGTATTGTGAGTATAGTGATGAGGTCATGAAACTGAAAATAAATCAATAAATAAAAGGAAAATATCATAAATAAACAAACCATAAACTACTAGTTGATTATTAATGATGTAATGAAAGGAATAATAAAATAATGAATTTAATTAATTTCGACAAATACATTTTAAAATAAAAACAGTTACATTTTTAAAATTAAAATTTAAGTTGTGTCATATTTATTTCTTTCATTAAAATATATTACTTAATATTTAATATTTTACCCAAATTTTTATTCAATTTCCTTACTTTTCTTACAAATTCTGAAAATCTCGAATTTTACTTTTTAGTAAAGTCAGAATAATAACATAAAAATACTGAATTGCACCTCTTAACTTTTATGTTTATGTTATACTCGTGACGTGAATCTTTCAAGACAGAGAAAGTGATTTATTTTATAGCGAAATTGAAAAGAAATGGGTTGGGAAAAAAAAGTAAGATGGATTCAACTATTCTTAAAGAAACCCTATTTTTAAAATAACTTTGATGCAGAAAAGTATTTATCATTGCACAATACGTTAATGGAAAATAGTTCCCCAGAAAAAAAAATCAAAATTATATATTTAATACTAACGAGTCATTAATAACTACAAGGTTAGGTGTAATTCAGCCATAAAAATATTTGTTTTTTGATATTGCTTTTATGATGGTAAGAAATTTCAAGGTTTTTGTAATTATCTACTGAAAATAATGCACATGTTCTATTGAAAATAATGTACATTCTTGAAAATAATGTACATTCTTGAAAATAATATACATTCTTAAAAATAATGTACATTCTTGAAAATGATGTACATTGTTGTAATTTTTCTGAAGGGGTCCTCAAACAAGTTGTGGAAAGGTGACCATATTCCAATATTAATGTGACCATGACCTAATTTCATTGTAAACGTGAAATAACCAATTACAGAAGACAGGTGGCTACATTAGCTATAAAAAGGTTGGTTGCTGGAGGAAGCAGTCGAAATTTTCGACGTTATGATGAAACGAAGTTGACGACGGGGTCGATGTCACAAAAATAATAATCATTGACATATGGGATAAATGTCTTAGCAATTCTAATAATAATAAATTTTTATAAATGTCTAATTTTGTAAGATGTTTAAGCACCACGATGGTGAGGTATACTATGCATGGCATAATGGGATTGAACAAAATAATTGACTTGGTAAATGTGATGCCTCACGAGTTATTGATAATTGAACTGAACGACGGCTACATTTGAAAGAATAACGAACGTATCGTCAGTCTTAGTACAACGTGTACTAAGTCGGTGGTAATATTAGTGTCTTAGTACAACGTGTACTAAGACACTAATATTACCACCGACTTTCCACTGATTTGATGAATGACGTTTGATGCTCCGTAGAAGAGATAGATATAGGCATTCATGGCATGGAAGTGTCGTAGTTAAACCCAATCGAGAACCTTCTGTTGTCATCCATACTTAATCATGCTTAGTGCAGCTTCTTACAAATGGTTTCACAACTCTGCGAGTACCTTTTAGAACCTTAATGACTTCCCGAACGCCTTGCAACGGTCTACGCTGTGCAAGGTCGTTATTCTGGCTTATGACAGGTGATCACATTAATGTAATTGAATTGTGTTGAAAAAGAGACAGAAATGGTTTGTGATCAACTGAAACATATTTTATTAGTCAATGTTCGCCAGAATTTTCAACGAAACAAATAAAATCTTAGAAAACCTATACAAAACTTGCTGAACATAGAAAGTAGATGAAAACAGTAAATAGATGAAAGAGGAAATATTGGAGGGATTTCGACACGTGTCTCTGAAGCAAACAAAGCTGGTTATAACGTCCTGCTATCGTTCTTAACACCAATCTTTTTGTCCTTTTCAGTTGGTATCTGCCTGATTCTACACTACTGTGAGTATTTTCTTACCATTTAGAACCTTACTCACTTAATGACTCATTACCATTTAGAGCATACTCGAGAACCTTACTCATTACCATTTACATTTAAAGCATTTCCGTTTGCTTTAATCTTTGGGAAAACTGCACAGTGGCTTCAACACATGGCACCACATATATTAACTCTTTTATCCCTAACAGACGAGATAACTCGTTTTCCAGGAATATTTGCTGCGCTCTTTTGTTGTATCAGTGAATATGGTAATTGATTGCAATTGTTTGTTCTACTTTAAAAAGTAATAAACAAGTTTTAAAGGAATTTGCGACTTGTTTCAATTTTCGTACTGCGGTGAGGGACTCTAAGAGCAGAGGGTGGGACAAAGACACGTCATTGCCACGATGAAAGTGTTAAAATTACGGCCAAAAAGTGAATTGTACATTGCGCAGAAAATTAATTTATAATGAATTATTTATTAACTAATTTATAATGAATACTTATATATACAGTATGGACAATTTAACTCGTTGCACATATTATGAAATAACATTACTTCCATGCTAAATTGAAAACACTGTTTAAGCCATCATCCAAAGACATATATTTTAAATGATTTTAGATACTGTATGAATAAAGAGTTCATGAAAGTATTTGAAATGGATTACTATTGAAAAGCAGCAGCTATGATTGCTGTTTTCGAATCTGGAATGAATCGATTACAGCGCTGATAGAAATTATACATACAGTTAGATAATAAGATTCAATAGTCTCATTGACTTCTGCTCAAATTTAAATTATTTAAATGTCTGATGCGACGAGAGCTGCATTACAAAATTCCTTCACAAAAGGACGGAGAAAAATTTACTTTCTATTGTAATGAATTATGAAACGTCTTACTAGTTACGCTGCGTGTATTTGTAGAGGTTAAAAAAAAGAAAATCACAAATTTATTTTTGTAAAACATTAATTCTTGAAACTAATAACAATTTTCTAAGCCAGTCCATATACCCAATCTCGAGAAAACACAGATAGGAAAAAAACAACAACAATGTACTGCAACTCTTCAATTCTATCCACTTGTTCAGGAAGCTTGTGATAAATTGGATAATCTGACACAATTACTGCCCTTTCTAATTCAGCCATGCCATTGAGCGGAATAGCCATTGAAATTAGGCTGGACCTTGGACATAATTCGATCCAGGGTCCACTTCATAGAACAGCATATCCGGGACATTTGCATGACGTCTATTACGAACCTCCAATCCATTCAAGAGATAATGACCCTCCCACTTTTCGGAAGTAATGACCGGCAGAACTCCTTCTCTCTGCTATTTATAAAACTGTCTCGGACAATGGGTCCCTTGACAAATGGACCAATCAGGTTCCGATCACCTGCAGACCGCTGGCCAATAAACTCAAAAGCTTGTGGGGCAGCACCGGCAGCTATAGCCCTCTCCGGATTCATATTTCCTGTAGACACCCATACCCGTTAATGGTAGGACCTAAATTAATACCTTAATTGGGAATTACACTTCCATTTTTGGGGAATGGCTTTAGAGGCTTGTTGAGGAGAGTTATATTATGGCTGTTAAAGACAGCGCTTTTCTCAACCATGACTTTAGTACATTGGAAAATGCAGTTAGTGGAATTGTCTCCAGGTAGGCAACGCAGCTGGGCATTTTTAATTAGATAGGTGCGGCCAAGATTAATTTCTTGTCCATTAAAACATTTTAGACTTGTCTTACTTTTATGGGAAAGTAAAGGTATGAAAGGATTATGTAAAGTATCATTTTCTTAGAAATGTATAAACTTTGATTTCTGTTTTTGCAATCACTGATAGACTAGAAATTTCCCGATGCATTTAAATTATTTGAAGCAAAGCAAAAAAGAAAAAAAAATGGCTTTTACCATACAGTGCACGTTTTGGTTTTTTAATTTTCTTAATTTCAAAAATAGCATTAGATTATAAAAATCAAGCAGTATGTGATGAATACGATTTTTGTGGACGAAGAATTTACTTTGAAATAGTAGAAAAGAAATTAAAGTAAAATAATAAATTATTTATCATCAATGAAAGAAATTAATAAAGTATTTGATTTAGAAATTGTGCTACAAAATAATAAGATGAATTTACATGAAAGAAGCTATTAAAAGTCTCTTTATTATCTACTATAGTAACTAAATGAAGTCATTTATTTATAGTAATTTTAAGTAATAATATAAAAGAATTAAATGCAATAAATAAATTATTTTTTATTGTCTTAGATGATGAAGTATTGTATTTGTAAACAATTGAATATGAAATAAACAATTCAAACAATTATTAAATATTATCTTAAATAATAGCGTATTATATAAATTAATTTAAGTAGTAATATAATTAGTTTAGATGCAAGAATAAATTAGTTAAAACACATAATCGCAACTGATGAAGCCATTCAATAGAAATGTATTATATGTAATAATATAAAGGATGAACAAGGGTTTGATCCTCTATGCCGGCATAAGGCTCAACCATATACTGATTGATGGATATCAATTGTCTGTGAAGTGAAGAAGGTTAGAGCGCAATTCTGACCACTTTTATTATGCCCTTGGTCAAGAAATTATAGAGCTTTAATCTCCTCGATCCTTCTGGCCCCCACGGGACGGTTGTGAGAATACTTTTTAATAATGCAAAAAATTCAGACGTACGAATAATATATATATATATATTTTAATAAAAAGTCTAAATATTGGATTTGCAAATCATTGAAATAATGATTTAGACTGTTCAGGGACAAACAAAAAATGAATACTGCCCGAAATATTATTAAATATTGTCGAAAAGAATGATATGCTATTTGAATTTTAAGTAATAATGTGATAAATTCAAATGTAATAATGATTTATGAGATATTAATTATTAGCTGTTAATAGCTATTATTTATTTACTGTTATCACAACTAATGAAATATTTCTTCATCAAGAAAAAATTCTGTTAAACTTGCTGCATTGTATGTTAATAACATTTCCGGTAAAAAAACAAACAAACATAATTATGGTTAATAAAATCAAAATATACAGTATTTCAATCAATCATTTGGTGATTTCTCCATTTAAAATTACATAATTTGGTCATATTTACCAATTTTTATCACATATTCTAAAACAGTAATTTATTGTTCATTTTACCGCAATCATTATCAAAGCACTTCGGCAAAAATTATCAAGTTTTTTTTGTGTTCCCATTGAGTCATATTTTGGTAGTTCTAGCCACATTTTTAATCTTAATTTTTAAAAAAATTATTTGAAACAATCTTCTAGAGATTTCATATTGAAAAATACATCAAATTTTTATCGCGCTTAATGAAACGTTTGTTTAAAATCTCATTTTCGCTTTTAATAATCACATCTAAAATAGTGCAAATTTTATGTTTAAATATAAAAACCTCCATTAAAAATCCAAAATGCATAAAAATCACCTTTTCATCATAAACATCAACTTTAACTCAAATCTCAAAGCATAGTTCGCTTAATAAAAAAATATATATAATCCCATTAAATAAGAACTCAATCTCGGAAAAAGTGGAATGCTATAATTTTTTCATTAATTGAAGAAACTTAAGTTTATGGTTATTTCTTCTAGTTGGATCTAAGAACTGCTTTTATTTTTCTCAATTTATCCTTTACTTAATGCCCCATGCTTAAGTTTAAAGAGAGCGGAGTTTGAGAAATTTTAGAGCGTTAATTGAAGACGGGAAAGATAATATTCAAAAGGTAAGCGTCTTAAGTGTGTCGTTAAGTACCTAAATGTCGGCACCAGTTAAGTTTTCAATGGGTTCAATGTAAAGGAAATTTTTGTCTTATCTTTTGAAAGAAAAATACCCTTGAAACTGTAATCAATGGGCATAAGGTTCAAAGTTGCTGGCAGTAAAGGAAAACAATAAAGCTGATGAATGTTATAGTTCATTTTCAATGAATGATGTTAAGGAGACGCAGTAAAGGATAATCATACCTCCTTTCATACTTGCTTAATGTTTTTGAAATTAAGATTAATGGATTAAATAGATTTTGTTGAAGCATACATAGGTTTTTAATTAGATTAATGAACATTCTCCTTAAATAATTAAAAGTATAATGCATTAGTTAAGCATTAATTAAAATATTAGATATAGAGTAACATGCTCTCATTATACTTATACTATTATACTAAGTAGTTAACAATGAATTATATATTAAAAATAATTCTCAGCATCTTCACACTATTTATTATATATTAAAAATATTTCTTAATTTATTTAATTAATTGAATAATTATTTATTTAATTGAAATTAATTATTAATTGAAATTAAAATTAATTATTTAATTGAAATTAATTATTAATTGAAATTAATTATTAATTGAAATTAATTATTAATTGAAATTAAAATTAATTATTTAATTGAAATTAATTAATTAATTAATTTATTAATTGAAAGAAAAATTCCCTTTTAAATGTAATCAGTAGGAAAAGGTTCAAAGTTGCTTCCAGTAAAGGAAAACAATAACGGTGATGAATGATATGGTTAATTTCAACGAATTATGTTAAAGAGATGTAGTAAAGAAAAGTCCTAACGTATATTTATAACTCTTAATGCGATATTTTTAAGGTAATATAATCTCTTCTTAAGAGTCTGCGTATTAGAATTAATCAAATGTTTCCGAGGAAATTAATTTAAGTGACTTCTAATCTGGGAAATGAAAATCCACTAAGAAATTAAATTGATAAAAGCAAAATCTAATGAAAATCCACGAAAAAAATTCTTTGTTAGTTGATAACACTAGATTCAATTAGCCAAAAAATATATAACAAAAAAGCCAACTAATATTAAAAGTATGATATTTTTAATTGCTAACGTAACATTTGTGCTTAACCAATGGTCTACCGTCATTGGTTTACGTGTCGTCTTAAGTAAATATCCAACGAAAATGCTACTACGTACGAATATAACACTACAGTGATTTAAATATGAGGACAGATGTTTAATGTAATCTCTTGGTCTCCGTATCTCACTTCCCAACCACGCGGATTTTTTTAGAGTCAAGTTAAGGAAAGGCAAAAACTTACCCACTATACAGACTGGGTAAAAACACTGGGTAACTGGTGTACGTAACTTATTATAATTGCATTTATAATTATTATTTATAAATTTAAAATAATATTATTTTATTACATTAAATGTAAGATTTGAAACAAATAACAATGGTAAATATTATATTTATGAAAAAAAAAAAAAAAAAAAAAAAAAAACCACAAAAAATAACGATTCTGTTACCTGAGGAAATCTTAAAACAAATCCAAATTGGAAAAACTTCTTACCTGAAAAAGAAATAATATAATATAATATAATATATTTACAAAAAAAAAGAACCAATAAAGCACACTAAAAAGACAATTTTAGATTTAATTCATAAATCTGAAATTAAGTAGTCTGGAAAGCGCTGATGAAAGCTGGCCACATTCATAAAACGCAGGAAACGGTTCTCAGTAAAATTAGTTAGAAAAATTCGTTTTATGAACTCACTTGGATCATGTGGTGCATCATTACTTTGCAGTACCACAAGTGGCAGCACTATTTAGATTTTACGAAATATTGTATTGCAACGGTTAGTTTTTCCTTACTTCTCTTCAACTAATTTCAGGTACTAATGCCAATTTAGATAAAAAAAAATGCTCTTATTAAAATATGGCACATTACAAAATTGATTCAGCATTGTGATTTTTAACTTGGAGGTAAGATAGGCAACATTATGATGGCTGATAATTGCTCAGCAAATTAACGCAAATGTCATTGTACTCCGCTAGGGACTCTATCATAGACTGGCTGTTTATGTGCCTTTAAACAGTTGCATTCACTTATTTATATTATGTTTATTAATCAAGTAGAAAACTGCATTCAAAAGAAATCTACTTCATCCTAATTTAATGATTTGGCGAATTAATTGGCTAGCTCAGCCCGTTATTCATCTAATTAGTAAGGTATGATAAAACAGTATTTATTGTTACTATTAAAATACATCGTTAGAAATCATAAAATAATACAATGCAGATAGAAGCGCTGGTTCAGATGCTAACGAACGGTCAGTCTATTATGTATACAGTAGCACTGGGGATCGAGATTTTCATAAATTTCGATAGTTGTCTAATGCGTTATTGAAAAATCGAAAGACTTTAGTTTATTATCCTACTGAACCAGTTTTCAGATTAGGTTTAATTGGAAACCTGGAAGCGACGTCAAGCGTATTTGTCAAATCAGATTTTCTGACCAGCGCGTGATTTCGCTTGAAGGTATCCAATTGTTTGTACGACATAGATTTGCATTGTACTTGAAAACAGTATTGCTTTAACATATGACTCGTAAGTTTTCAATTAAAAAAGAAATCTTCTTTGTATATTTCTAACTTTGAGGATTTGTGATAAACTGTGACGTAAACTTAAAACCATAATTTGCAAGTAAATCTGCTTTTTATTATACCACCAAAACATTAAGTTAATATTACAGTTAGCTTATTACAGTTAGCTGAATTATACTGTGGTATACCTTTTCAAATCTTTGTTATACGATGCTTGTTGTGCCATTGCATATAACTTTTTGTTGCCGGACATGTGGGTAAAAAGAGACTAATATATTACAATTATTAAGAAGGCTGAATTTTTTTGTAAAATAATATTAACGTTGAAATTGTTATGAATAGCGTTGAGATACATGCATATAAATTTATAAAACTACGAATAATTAAAACAGTGTTGTTTTTACATAAAACATATTCCTTAAATAATTTTTTTGAACGTTTGAAATTAACTGGTAATTTTAAAGAATTTTTTTAAGTTCTTCAAAATGTTTTAAATGTTAATGATAAAATATCTTCTATACTTTAAAATTTTAATTGAAATTCGAAGCAAAGTTTATAAAAAAAAAACTATTTTTTTTGCTTTTAAATGCAGAAGTAATTATAAAAGGTATAAGATTCTTTATTCGTTATTTCATTAAAATTTTAATTAACTGCTTGCTAGAATTTATAAGATAATTTACTTGGTGCGTCTGCTATTGTTTGAGGAAATAGAATTTTTCGGTTAACTCAGATTTGTTTAAAAGAAACTGTTCACTTACTGATAGAATAAATATTTTTTTTCTTAAATAGAATAGTTTTTGTTAGCAAAAGTGTAGTTAATGAAGTTTTTACATTTATGATAAAAAATAACATTTGTTATTAGAATTTTAAAAATTCTTCGAAAGGATTATTTTAAAAACCGAGTCTTTATTCACAGTATCCATAAGGTTTTAGAAAAATTAATTTATTTGTAAGAAATTTATAAAAAAAATTCTCAAAGCCGCCGTTTATTAAAATTAACATATAAAATTTGAAAAAAAAATTTTAATGTTTACATTTGTAACAAGGCGTTGTTTAAATTCAGGTAAAAGACTTAATACATTCAGTTAATAATATTTCTTAATTAATTTTAGGTCTTATAAGTATGTTTTTACAGTACGCGATAAATTATTAGTTGATCTACAAATTGTTAAAAATAAAGTGAGATTTACCAATCAAATCAATTTTTCATATACAAGCATTTGTATACTTTCCATTAGTTTGGGGGATATTTTCTGCTTCTCAACTTTTTGTTTGTTGAACTTCAACTTTTATTTTGAGAAATATCGCCAACTGGGAACAAGTGACATGGATTAATCATGTGGTTGTGCATGGTGTGTTAACCTAACAGCCTTGAGGTTTGTATTTATTATCACACTGAATAAATTTTTAGATCATACTTGATTGGATACCTGCAAGCGACGTCACGCATCTGTGTCTAACCTGATTCCCTAACTCATGCATGAACTCGCTTGCAGGAATCCAATTAAGATTTTCACCCTACGTTCAACTCCAGCAACTGTTCTCAATTAAATAGTAGAACTGTTGAGTAAAATACAAAAACATACTTAAAGAGTATTCCTTTTTTCATTCTTTGAGACCATATATAAAATTAATCTGATAACGATATGTTTATGAAAATTATAATGTTCTCTCAGTGAAACATGCATATTTTTATTACAAGGTAGAAATGTATACAATACCTTTTAGCCGTTTTTACGACATTCTTACAAAATGGCGTGTAGTTCTACCAAATTTATTTTAAAGAAAATTTTTTTAATCACTATATAAAATGTCCAAAAAATTTTTCAATCAAAATATGGAAATGTTACATTATTTTATATTAAAGTTAGTATAAAAATAAAACACATTTAGTGACGAAAAAAGCATATTATACGTTTTTTTATATGATGACAGTGCTTTAGCCTTTATTTAATATGTTTCTTTATTTAATATGATGTTTAATATGTCTTTATTTAATATGAAAAAAAAGAGGCTTACTCGTTGATTGTTATTACTTGGTAAATATATATGATAACCATCTCTCATTCCCAAAACGTTTAAAGAGTGTTTCTGTCTGCGATATTTTAAGAATTGGCTAAATACATTTGATAACAATCTCCCATTACGTAAACATTTAAAGAGTATTTTATTTTGCGATATTGTAAGAATTGGCTAAATACATTTTATAACAATCTCCTATTACGTAAACATTTAAAGAGTATTTTATTTTGCGATATTGTAAGAATTGGCTAAATACATTTGATAACAATCTCCCATTACGTAAACATTTAAAGAGTATTTTATTTTGCGATATTTTAAGAATTGGCTAAATACATTTGATAACAATCTCCCATTACGTAAACATTTAAAGAGTATTTTATTTTGAGATATTGTAAGAATTGGCTAAATACATTTGATAACAATCTCCCATTACGTAAACATTTAAAGAGTATTTTATTTTGCGATATTGTAAGAATTGGCTAAATACATTTGATAACAATTTCCCATTACGTAAATATTTAAAGAGTATTTTATTTTGCGATATTGTAAGAATTGGCTAAATACATTTGATAACAATCTCCCATTACATAAACATTTAAAGAGTATTTTATTTTGCGATATTGTAAGAATTGGAAAAATACATTTTATAACAATCTCCCATTACGTAAACATTTAAAGAGTATTTTATTTTGCGATATTGTAAGAATTGGCTAAATACATTTTATAACAATCTCCAATTCCGAAAACATTTAAAAAGTGTTTTAGTCTGCGATATTGTAAGAATTGGCTAAATAATGTTGTTTAATAAAATAAGATTAAAATATAATATTTTTTTAAAAAACTTTTTTTCTTCTTTCAACTTTCTTCTTCAACTAGACTACTCAATTCAAAATCGATATAAACTCGAACAGTATAGACTCAAAACATTATAGACTCAAATTGAAACGGATTATACTTAAAAAATATAGCTATAGGTAAGAGAAAATTCAGTGATCAGTTTGAGCTAAATTTTTTTTAATTAAAAAAAACAAAAACAATATTTTTATAACTAGTTTAAAAAAGAATAAAACAAAACGATGGGAGTATGTGTTTCAAATTTTTCTTTCTCCGTAATTTTCAATTAAAATGAATTAAAGTTTTGAAAATGGTTAATTAATTGGCTCTAGTTTCAAAATAAAGTACGTTTTTTTTTAAAAGAAAGTATTACGAGAGTTATTTAAATTTGGATCTATTGTTTTCAGTGTCAATTTAGATTTGTTTAGTTTGTAGTGTTTAGTTTATAGAGTATAGTGTTTTTAGAGAGGGCCAAAATTTTTAATTGTTTTAAAATAGTTTTATTTTGAAAAATAAAATACTTTATTGAGTAGAATCTGAAAGAATTTTCATTTAAAAAGTATGTTCAACTTGTTAAATGGAGTTTTATCAGTTCATCAGTTCCTGAAATTTTGCTGTATTTGAAAAAAAATTTAAAATCACATTTACTAAAATTGAAAAATTACTATAAGATGTGAAGTTTGTAAAAAGATTTTCGAATGTTTATATGTCTATTGTAGTTTTGAAATTATTTCTAAAAGTAAAAAGCTAGGTTAGGTATATAGTGAAATAATAATTGGGAAAAAAATAATAATTAGGAAGAAAAAATAGAGGAAATATGTTTTAATTAGATTTTTTTTAAAAAGACTAAAAAAAAATAGTTAAACAGAAAAAGATTAGATTAATTTAAAAGGCATATAGAAACAAGGAAAATATGTGCTCATCCTAGTTGTCTTGGAAGTCTAATTTCCAACAAATAACGAAATTTTTTTAAAAATTTTTTTTTTTTTTAAATTTTTATTTTTCCCCATTAAATATAAAATATATTTTATGCAAAAAAAATACAAAAACAAAAACAAATAAAATAGTTTTATAAATTAATAAAATTCGTATAGCACATTTTAAAATTTACTAAGAGCTTCATTAAACACTACTTTAATTTTAAAAGAAAATCTTACAGAGCAAGTAATTTAAACTCTGTCTTCGTTCGAAAACAAATCGATTTTAATTTGCTAAACGGAATAAAACACACTCTCGTTTCCAAAAGATCTCGTCAGAATTTAAAAGTGGACATTTTTTTTTCTTGTGTTTTCATAGTCTTTGTGACCGGAAATGACTAAGAAACTAACTTCAGAGAAAAATATTCAGGTAATTTTCATTCAGCGTTGGCGCCACAAGCTTCCAAAAAGGTAATTCAGTTAGAGATTTCTTTTTCATTTAGGAAAAGAAAAGGAATTAAAGTAGTCTTGAAGATAGAAGAAAGAAAGAAAGAGTTTTTCATTAAAAGGACGCTAGGAAGTTGTGATAGTTTTAAGTTTCTGACACATCATTACATAGAAGTTTGGTTTTACTTTTTTTGACTTCAACTGCTAAAATAGACTTTTGCTGATTTTTTAATGTTTTTTTTCCTTCACTTTTTAAAGAAATCAATGCCTTGTTTTCAGTTACAAACGTATTTTCATTTATTACTCTAGAATTATTAGTTGTTTTACTTAATATTCTGACCAAGTTTATATTTTATCAAGACAAATTTGTATAAAATTGCACTTAAAATATTATAAAATAAGAATGAAATGATATCAAACTCGACCTTTAACCTCACAGCTTGGGGTTGGGACGAATTAACTTAAAAGTTTTAGCTTCCCTTTTTTTAAAAATATTGAATTTCTTAAAAAAAGTAATAAATTTGTAATTAATATGCCTTTTAATTTAAAGATAGCGCTGCAATCGGAAATTTAAAATAATAAAAAGGAAAAAAAAAAGAAATTAAAGTATAGCCTGGTTGGTAGGACACTGAGCCCATGTCCAAGAGTTCGAGACTTTTTTGAGTATCTTAATTTACCGTAAAAATAAGTTTTAGTGTTATTGAATTATAAAAATGGTGGTGAGTACTTGACACTAATAAGTGTAAAAGAACATTATTATTGTGAAACATTAGGTCAAAGAGTTTTGTATAGTGTTAAGAAGTTGTAGAGCTAAAAAACATTTTTTTACCGTGAAGAGTTGTCTTTATCTGTAAACATTTGTTAGAAAATCAAAGATTTTTTTTTTGATCCATGGCGTACAATTTTTAATTATGCCCCAAACTTATAGCTAATAATGTTAATTAAAAACTGTATAAAAATGCTTAAAATACTGCTTAAAATAATACTTTTTTCTGAAAAAAAAAAAACTATTTTTCTTTTCAAATTTTTTTTATTTGATTTGAGTTACATGAATTGATAAATTTTTAAACACGATTATAAAATTTTTTTTCCAAAATAATTCCATATAGAATGTAACTTTTAGAAAATAAGTATTATTATTTTATTTAATAATAGTCGAAAAAAATTTGAACTGTTAGGTATAAAATTCCTTACACCATTTTAAGGGATGTAATTTTATTTTCAAAATACAAAATTTGAACGAAATCAGACGACTATTTTCGATCGATTATTTTATAATCGAATTTTAAAAACACCGTATTTTTTAAAATTTGATATCTATGGAACTATTTGACCGATTTGTCTCACATTTTGTATTTGCAAATTAAATTTATATCCTTTAAAATGATGCAAAAAGTTTCATATCATACTATTTAAATTTTTTCGACTGTTATTAAATAAAATAATAAAAAATATTAAATATTTTCTGAAAGTTATATTCTGCAAAGAATTATTTTTGAATAAACATATATTTTATAATTACGTGCAAAAGTTTCCGATTCACCTAAAAAGTTCTCGAGATATAGGGAAATACGCAAAAAGTAAAATTAACATTAAAGGGTGAAAACTTTGAACCGCTCTCCTTACCAAACTATGGGGACCATATGTCCCAGATTACTGCTATCCTTTATATTTAAGGCGTCAAAAATACGAATCTTTTGAAAAAAAAAGATATGCTTATTCAGATATTGTACGTTTTTGTCTATGATTTCGTAATTTAAAATATCTTCTAAACTAATTAATTAGCATGTAATAGAAATCATTCTCTTGAATTAATAAGATTGAGTCCTAGAACGCGAATATCCGATCATTAGATCAAAAGCTATTCTGGGTAGTCTGCTTATGCTTTGGCGCATTGTGCGATATTCCATTTGCTCAAATTATCATTTAACTTTTATGAACTATCACTCAAACATCAAAGAAATTCAATAAAATTTGTTTACAAACTCGTCTTAATGAATATGCAGAATAAAATTATATATTAAATATTTTCTTGCTTAAATAAATATTTAAAGTCTGTCACTGTTTCAACTATTGAAATTTAAATGAATTGCGATAAAAGGCAACTCTATAAATATTAATATTTAAATGCACTTAAATCTTTTCAATGTTAACGATAACTGACATAAACGCTGTTTGACTTCAAAACTATTCGATTGCTTTTTAGAAAAGGAATTAACAGCTATAGAGGCAAGGAATTATTCTGATTTGCATAAAGTTCTATAACACTTTTCTATCCAGAAAGGTATTCAAATTGAAATTCAATTCAGATAAATTAAAGATGGAATCAAATAAAATACAATGACCCTATTTAAACCTCAAACGTATGAAATATAGATTAATTTACAGAATTTCTTTATTTCTTTCAAATGTTTATTATGCGTCCAAGAAACAATACGAAATAAGAACTTTAAAATATTTTTAATGAATGTCTCCTGATCGCAAATTTTGAAAATATTTTTTTGCTTAATTAGACTAAGCAGTATTATAAATCTACTAACTGTATAATAAAGCATATATATATAATACAATTTATATTATAGGTTACCATGATTTTTTAGATTCAAAATGCTTCGTTTGAAAACAAGTTTCGATAACAAATGGAGAAATATATATTTATTTTAAAAAATATTTTGGAAAAAAATTAAAAAGCAATATATATATATATATATATATATATATATATATATATATTATAAGATATCAATGTCAAGACGGTAATGTACAGGAGATAGCACGTTGGCTTTAGAGAGAGCTTTTCTTGGTTGTGAATGTTTTGATGTTCTCTCAAAGCCAGAAAAAAGGTTGTTGTTGTTGTTGCACGCCCCCATTGGCCAGCAGTGCTAGACCAGGTCCATGACGTTATACACCCTCAAAAAATCCAACACCGTCAATGTATCATCTCCTAATTCCTGAATAGTGAGCCCCAGGCACGCGAGTATGTGGTGAGGCGAAGCCTGGTCTGAAGAACAGTTGGTACATATTTCAAAGTTCTTGGATCCTTCCGAAAATTTCATTGATTTAAGGTGACCACTTCGAAAGCGGGCAAGAATAGTTTGTTCCTGTCTATTAAAACCTTGGGCCAGGGAGCCTCCAGGTCGAGAACACCGATACCATGGGTGCTTTGGGGGGACATTTTAAGTGGTCTTGTTTTTGTGTTTTATTTTTGAGAAGATTTCCAAAAAGGTGAGGGATGCCGACGGTACAGAGGCCTCGCAAGCACCAGCTTTAGCTAAAGTGTCCGCAATCTCGTTTCCTTCAAGATCGACGTGGGAAGGAATCCACTGCAGATGAATCTTATGTGAAATGGAAAGCCGTTTTAACTTCTTGAGTATTGATACTCAAGAAAATAGGTAAATTTAACATATTGTGGTGGTTTTGACCATACTTTTAAGCTGCTCGTCTTTTATAACCCCTTCATTTTGAAACAACAATACTGATACTTTCATGATATACTGAAACGAATTAAATGAATTATATGCTGCTCGTCTTTTTGACCCATTCATTTTTAAATTACATTACTGGAACTTTCATGCTAGAATTATATGCTGCTCGTCTTTTCAACCCATTCATTTTGAGACTAAAATACACAATATTTGCATTTTATTTGGTAATTTGGTAACTGAACAATATATAAACATATAAACAACTTGCTAACATTTAGTTCCGCTAACAGCATTTAAAAAAAATCTCTACCAGAAATTGAATATAGAACTCGGGGTGCACATTTTATAAAATTTTTTTCTCTCTATAAAATACAGTTTCTCTGATTAAAACCTGCGTCGAAAAAGTTGTAAAAACATGCGCGTTGAAAACTATCTTATATTGCATACATTTCTCATCGATTTCCAAGAAAAGAAATGGCATTTTACGACTCTATATATGTGAGGAAATTCCTTTTCTTTCTCATCTTTTACCATATATCCTTTTCCTAAGAAATATTGACCCAAACTGGCTCAAACATCCTGCCTTTCTGGAAAAAGAACATCGACTTCTGGAGTCGGCTGGAGCACATATATTCAAAGTAGTGTAGCAGACGTTTTCTTTAAAGTACTTTATTTGAACATCGGTGCTTTTTCATACACTTCTCATAAAATAAGTCTCGATATTTACAGATATTACAAAGAAAATGCATACGGAATGAGAACTGGCAAGAGTCTTTTTTTTCTTCTTCTTCTTTTGACTATTTATTTTTGGTTTTGTTTGACTGAGTTTAAAGGATGAATGAAGTAGACAAAGTGTATCTGCATTATAAGTTTTGTTTTTGAATCATTTAATGAGTTTTAACATTCATTTAATACTACTATTTCATTCTTCTTTTTAATTTAATTTGAATAATAGAAAATTTGTGTATTTTGTGAATCCACTAGTTTTAAACAGATATTATTAAATTGTTGAAATTTTTTTTTTAATCAAAATGAAATATTCATGCAAATACTACTAATTTTATGAAAAGATTATAAAATATGATTCATGTAACAAAATGAAATATTAAACAAAATAACAAAAACAGATTAAATTAAAGTATCCTTAAAACTATCGAATAATATAAAGAAAAGGTAATTTTTGATTAGCCAAGCTCAAGGAAATTCGACTATTTTTTTTATTTTAATTTTATTTTATTTAAATTTTATGTTTAAAAAATTTATATTTAATTTTTATAATAAAATTTTTAATTTAAATTTATATTTAAAAATTATTTAATTTTATATTTAATAAAAAAATTTAATTATGTAATAAATATTTAAATTTGATTTTATATTTAAAAAAATGGAATAAAAAAAAATAGTTGGCGTAAGTCTACTTTTTTGGCGACTTTCCACTTGCACGTGGCAAATAGAAAAGTACATAAGAAAATATTATCAGACATGATAGGAATACGAGTAGAAATAAGAAGCATATTATTCGAAAGAGAGCTACATATATTTAGAAAAATATCAGTAATGTTATAAAAAGAAATGATTTTGCTGCATTTAAAAAAGTAAAAAATGTAAGATACATTTTATTCGAAGTTATTCTTGCCTCAAAACTCTTTTTCGAATTAAATTAAATTTTCTTTATAGTAGCCAAGAAAACTAATAAATCGAAATGATACTGATGGGGAAGCATCATTTTCAAATAATACAGAATTATCTTGAGCAAAAATATTAGATATCTCTATTCGAATAAAATGAAAAGAAAGAATAGAAATAAAATTATTAATTAGCAGATTTTGGTAAACTATTTATCGATAATGTAGAAGTTATTTTAGTCAATTCCGAATTTCCCATTTTATATTATATTTTTTATACTTGGATACAAAAATACCATTATTGGCTATTGTATCAATAAGAATATGATACTAGCAATGATAATCAAACTATTCCATGACAGAGATATTGACTATGATCCTAATTATGATAACAATATTGGCCATGGTACCACTTATGATGTTAATAATTCTATATTAGACTGAATATTAATAATTCTACTAGAATTTCTCATTTTTTTGTTAAATAATAAGTAATCTGCAAAATAAGTATAAAACATACAACTGGTAAAAAGTATCAGTGACTAACATAAATACTTACATCTTTATTAAGAACAATTATTTAGTCTTTGCGACCAGCTTGGTTACCTTTAAAAATTATCTTGTACAATTAATTCATAATCTTTAATGCCAATCCCTTTATTAATATATTTATTAAGTAATAACTTAAGTATCGTATATGCTATTGCTTGAAAAAAGGCAAGCTCAATCAACAATAATTGGTATGACAATTATTAATTTACGGTCCTGGCACAACAGCACCGTTTAACTTTAAAATTTCCAGTTAGTCTATTTAAAATTACATAAATTTTTGAAAATTTCAAAAATAAATTTAAATAATTATTTTCATATCTAAATAATTACTTATAAATATAGATCACTTTTATATTATAAATCTAAGTAATTATTTATATATATAATAACAATAGTATTTTTTTTGCAATAAATGTATAGTTACTTAATAAGTGAATAAAACTTAGAAAATGCTAAAAATATATTTTTTAAAATAAGACCTATAACTTTCAATTGCGATTAAATTTTTTATTATAATTAAATATTTTGTTTTTTAAAGCTTTCATAAAAAAATTAAGACCGCCGAAAATTATTATGAACTTTCATTATCTTTTAATCGAATTACAAAAATAAAACTGTAGAAAATCTGAAATACCGCTATTTTTTTCGTGGTTGAATGAAATTCTTACTGCCAGTTACACAATTTAAGTTCTTTAATTAAAAATCGAAACCGGGTTTTACAACCACGTTTTTAAGTTATGAATACTTTCAAACATAACGCAACTTTGTTAATTCCCTGTTTGATGAGAAAATGGATACGCTTTCTGGAGAAATTATAAAATTATGTTTAAGGTATTCAGAATTCTTCAAGCTTTCAAATAACTAAAGAATAGAAAAATAATCAATTCAAACTTCTTAATTAAATCACTATCTTTTCAGTCAGCGACAAAGCGATGGTAAACAGTGTAGCTTCTTTAAATTCATTGGTTTCCGAGACCCATGTATAGAAAGCGAAACTCTCCGGTAACGAGATTATGTACTAATAACGTTAAAAGAGGAGCTATAAGTTGGCAACTTTAATTAAAAAAATGATTATTCCTTTACTACCATAATGCCCCGATGATACTCAACTTAACGAAGTAAATGTGTAATTAAAAACGCACACAGAATATGACATTTTTCAACAATTTATGAAGCTTTCTTTTTGTTTATTATATTCAGGAAAGCTAGCCAGAAGGTATGGCTCATTATCTTAAATTTAATAAGTAGCTTTCTAAAGCAATAAATTTTCATCAACGCTTGATGACGAAATATTAGAGTGTCACAAGTACATGTGAAAGGCTAGAATAACTGTACATGAAAAATTATTCATAACTAATTTAATTATTTAACAGGAAGTATTCAGGAAATTTGTTTCACAATACAATTTAACTATGGCATATCTCTTTATTTAATACAAATGTACGTTTTTTTAAGATTTACTTTAAGTAAATGGAAATAAAATATAATAGCTTAATTTAATATCGGGTGAATCAAAGATTTCCTTTTTTCTATCTATAAATTTCTTAGCATAATACATATTGCATTTGATGTGTACAGTTAATGCTAAAATTAAAGAACAGCGTAACTTTTTATTGAATGATCGGATTTTCATGCACGGTTTTAGTTAATGCAATCTTAATGGACTTAGGATAATAGCTTAAGTATGTTAACTAATTATTTCAAATAATATTTGTAGACAAAAAGTTTTTCTCTCTGAATAAACATAATTTTTCTTCGGCGTGATTCAAATTTTTAGCCCTTTAAAGTGGAAAGGTGTAGTGGAATATATGTTCTCTTTTGTACCTAAAAAGTGGTCAAAATTTTGAGTTCCTTAATGAAAATGTGAGTTTTTTGCAAACAATCATAAAATTCGTTTATGCAAAAAAAGTTTTTAGCCCTTTAAACTGGAAAGGGGTAATTACAGAAAGGAATATATGTTCTCTTTCGTTAAACCTAAAAAGAGGTCAAAAGTATGGTTTAAGTCTTCTAATGCCAAGTTTGAGTAGTATTAAATAACAATAATAATTTTTTCCAAGTTTAAGACAATTCCGAACTTTAGTGTATTCAAATTTTTACGTAATACTAAAAGACATTCGAATTTTGAACAAAACCTGTTCAATAGTTCCTGAACATGAAATTAAAATAAAATTATTTTTTCAATTTCTTTCTAATTTTTTTAAGAAAAAAAAAAAAAAACTGTATGGCTGACAAATCTTTTGAGATTGTAACTTAGTAAGTTAAAACCCGGTCTGATTGCATTTAGTAGATGAAATGATATTCAAAGTTTTTTTTTTATTTTTCTTTAATTTAATTTTGATCTTTACTAATAGCAACCTCAAACATTTTTTGAGTTTTTCTAGAAATGTCTAACATCAGTAACCAATTAATAGACTTATGCAGGGTGTCTCAGTTAAGCGCTTCAGAACTTCTAGGAGGGGTAGGGGGCATCCTGACGACTCGAAATCATATAGCAACGCAGGGTCGGAAATGCTTTCCTGAAGTTGTGACGGACACAGAAGCACCATAAAGAAAAGAGACCGTAAGTGAAAAATCGTTTTAATAATACATTGAAAAAAGCATAAGGCATATGGGTCAAAGTAAGTGTTCGAAGTTTCTGCCACCGGCTACAATGCACATCTCACATCTCCGGCGCATGGACATTCAAACATTCTGCAATACTCCAGGCATATCTCGCCGGCAGCTACTGCGATTCTTGCAACCAGCTCCTTAGAATTGTCAACAGGGGTGTCATAAACCAGTATTTTCATATGACCCCAGAAATAAAAATCAAGACATGATAGGTCGGGTGACCAAGGGGGCCATATGCTTTTTTCAATGTATTATTAAAATGTTTTTTCACTTACGGTCTCTTTTCTTCATGGTGCTTCTGTGTGCGTCATCGCTTCAGGAAAGCATTTCCGACCCCACATTGCTATATGATTTCGAGTCGTCAGGATGGCCCCTACCCCTCTTAGAAGTTCTGAAGCGCTTAACTGAGACACCCTGCATAAGTCTATTAATTGGTTACTGATGTTAGACATTTCTAGAAAAACTCAAAAAATGTTTCAGGTTGCTATTAGTAAAGATCAAAATTAAATTAAAGAAAAATAAAAAAAAAAACTTGCCATTTTTTTGATTAAAACTTATCATTTTGAAGATCTAAAACCATAAAGCATAAATATTATTGTTAATTTCACGCTATTCTGCTTTACAGATCAAAATTAGGTTTAAATATAACTTATAACTTAAATTTTAATAATCGTTTTGAATTATATTGATAAGAGTTTTTAATTCTTGTCATTTAAGAGAGCTACAAGTTATTAGAAACCAATGCTCAGTGTATACGTTTTTTAAACGAAGCTGTTTACCCACTATTTAACTGGATTAGTTTTAATTAAATATATGTAAATTCGTTAAGTGACTAATACAATAAAAGTTCCTTTTTGATAAAATCAATTTATGTTTAAGTATTTTAAATTGATATGTTACTAATTATATTTATAAACATTATGTTTTCTACTATAGATTCTTGGGATAGATATTATTGACCGGTATTGATACTTTTTTACGATATAGTGCCATTTCAATTTATAAAATAATTTTCTTTAGTAATATGAAAGAATATTAATGTTTTCTTAAAAAAAAATGCATAAAATTAATTTTTGTTGTTGTTAAATTAGTGTTATGGCAATATATTTTTTAGTAATTTTAAGTGATATTTCTAAACAGGAATTATTTAAAATAGTTCAAGTTGATATATGAGAGAGATTAAAGCATTTTTATTTATAAATTAGACAGAAATAAAATATGTGTTTCAAAAAATTAATATTTCAGAATTCAAATTGTAAAAAAAAAAAAAAAAAAAAAAAAACATATTTCTTTTTACTCCAAGAAAGCATGCAATTTGTTTTACAATTTAATTAAAATAATTCTTAAAAAACATTAGCAAGTTCTTTTCGCTTACTTGTTGCCATTAAGAATTTTAAAAATTACATGAAAAATACCTTCAAAAGGTGTAGTAATTTGTCACTGAGTTTTTTTTCTACTGTAAATTTAATTAAAGCAACAAGTGCTGTAATTTTTTAGGCAGAAGAAATAAAATATTAATGATGCAAGAAAATGTCATGTTAAAATCAAATTTTTTTAATTCAATATTTCTGTGTTCATTTATTTCTTTTCCGTTCTGTCAAGTACAAAATAGAAAAAAACTACAATTTAAATCTCTATGCCCCATATATAATGTCAAAATATTAAAATAAAATTACTTTTTGCGAAATATGTTTTTTTTTCGGGTTTTTGTGTATGAACGTTATGTAGTTTAATTTACAGCAGCATTTAATTTAAAGTTAGGCAGTTTACAAGTTGCCTTACTTTTAACTAGCTGAAATGTTTCCCTAATTAAAACGAAGGATTTAACTAAAACGTACAGCTTGCTGATTTTTTCGAAAAAAAAAAATTGCAGAACTACATAAAAAAGTTTCATGTAAGTAGAAAGTAACTTTTAAAATATGGTAAAATAATACAGTGCTATTTTTCAAATAATATTTAGGAAACAGTTCGAAAAATCAAATTTTATAGCAAAACATACAGATTCGCAGTACTAGATTGTTTTGGCGTCTCTGTTATGCTATCTGGAACGACAGGCAAGACACAAAAGGTGAAAAAAAAAATTTCTTTTTAAATTAAAATAAAAGACTAACTCTAAGGGGTTACTCTTAAAACGTGGTAAAATGTAATACTATGCTATTTTTCAAATAATGTTTGGGAAATAGTTTGAAAAATGAAATTTTTGCCTGCAGATACGTAGTACTAGATTGTTTCTGCATCGCTACATTATGCTGATTAGAACGGTATGCAAAATAGAAGAATTTAATTCTGTTTTTTCAACAGATATTTAAAAAAAAATGGCTTCTGAATTTTTAATTCCAACCCAAGATGGTGACTCTAATCGAAGATTAATCCCTGAGTGTATTTCACGACAGTTACTGCAGTTTGTGTGACACTACTAACTATTATTATATGTGGTGTTATAATAACTGGTTATTATAAAAGTTAAAATACTATTTTAGTTGCGTAAACATTAAAATAGAGGAAAACGTTCTTCCGCTACGCCACTAAAAATTGTTTCAATGTTGAAGCTTAATGTCAGTACTTTTCATACGAAGGAAAAAATCTTATCTCCCTACTGTATGTTAAGGAATTTCTGGTAATAAAAAACGAAAACTTGGTTTAGTTAAACCAAAAAATGAGGTTAAATAAATAATTCAAATAAATTAAAGCGGTAAGATACTACTCATTAAAAATTTTTGGCTCAAAACTATGCAGATGAAAATAAGAGTCGACGCTTTTCAAAATTGGCTTCCATTCTCAAGATGTGGCAGACATGAATGTGGAAAAAATATTGACATGCTTCAAGCTCTCAAAACTATGCACCCATTTTCATGGCTTAACAGACATGAATCAACTCACAAATCGAAATACATCGACTTTTTAAAGCCAATGAAGTTTATTAATAAGCAAATTACATGGAATTTGAAATTTGCTTTTGAAAATTGCTTACCGAAAACTGTGATTTTCAAAACTTTACTTAGTACCACACATTTAGTAAGAAAAATTAAAAAAATTTTACCGAAAAAATAGTTTTCATGGCATACTTTAACGCTGTTTTTCAAAGCTCTGTCACTAAGGAAAATAAAAAAAAAAGCCATAGTTTAAGTGCTTTACACTTGAAGCTATGCGATGGTTTTAAACTCTTATGGAATATAATCTTTCTCTAAAGAATTGTCTGAGCTAAATATGTAAATATATTTAAAAAAACTTAAATATTTTAGAAATCATTAAAATTTTTTAAAGATCACCAATTTGGCAAAATTTTTCCACCAAAGGAAAAATTTTCAAAATCACTGCTTTATTCTCAGTTTTTGCAAAATTTTATGAGCCTAGTTAATGCAGCAGTGGAGTAAGTTTTTAAATATTAAAAAATTAGACCACAAACGCTTTTCATTTTCACTAAACTGTGACTTTTTCCATATCGACGTTTTGCGCCATTTTCGAAATAACCGTAGACAGCGCTGGCTTTAGATAGGCTAAACATGACCTAACAGTCATAAGTAACAGTTGCAAACTCAAAGCAGTTACAAAAATAGCATATTGTTCGCAAAAAGCATCATTTAATATTCCGATTGAGCCTTTGAAAAATAGCCTTAAATAGGTTATTATGATTGAAATACCAGATTTTACTACAGTTACCAAATTTTATCGAACATTATAAAATCATATGTTATTGCTAGTTTTGCAAAATCATTACCAAAGCGTTTCGGTAAAAATTGCTGAGTTTTTTGGTGTTCCCATAGAGCCGGAAACACAGCTAATTTAACAATATATTCTGGCATATTTGACCATATTTTTTTTCTCAGGGAAGTGTGAATATATATATAAAAAACATTAAAATACTGACTTTCATGAATTTATTTTAATAGCTACAAAAA
This sequence comes from Parasteatoda lunata, assembly GCA_949128135.1. NCBI lineage: Eukaryota > Metazoa > Arthropoda > Arachnida > Araneae > Theridiidae > Parasteatoda > Parasteatoda lunata. The sequence goes on from OX421976.1 coordinate 23,575,521, forward strand.
TGAACATCTGAGTGAACTCGCTCATTTTGTCAAACAAGTCCAAACTTTTCTCATCAAAGATTGGTTTCCCAATCAAATCTAGAAACTAAGCCTAGTAATGCACACGAAAACAAATTTATTTTAATCATAAGGAATGATAACTCGAGATGCAACGTAGATGGATGTTTTGACCCAAATGCTGATAGCAACAATGAAATTTCTTTTTCCACTTTGATCGACGCTCTAATTAGGATAGAACATGATTCTTTTCAAAGTTCCTCTCTGCCGCGAGCAAAAATCCTTATATACTCAATCACCAACCAATGGAGCCCGAAAGTGGAAAGTCTTTAAGGGGGGAAAGTTTTCGATTTTGCATTCATATATCAAATCCAAGAAGGACATGACAAAGTTATTCTATACCATTTTATTCCAGAAAGTTGTTCAACCAAACCACAATCCCCCCTTCATCTTCTGAGGGTGGAATTGGAGCAGCAAGTATCCAACGCTGTTTTCCATTTATAATTTAAGAGGTTCTGCAGGCAATATGTCATACTCCTGATGAGGACTTGAAACATATGTCCTTGCTTCCGCAAATTGTTTTCCCTCTAGGATAAAACAGGTTTCCTGCCTTGTTTCTAAAGAGTAAAACCCATTTCGATCTCGACAATTTTATTTTCTAGAAAAGGATAGAAAACGCTCATTAAGTGCTACGATGAAAAGTCTTAAGGTATGGAGATTAAGTGACATTATTGCATTGATTGACGCTAAGGAGGAAAAATTTTCCATTTGGGTTTTTAACAAGAATTGAATTCTGTCGATTTCCAAATGTATCTTAAGGATTCTCTCTGAAAGAGAAAGATTGTGAACACTTCTTAAAATGTACTTAATCTTTTCAAAGTACTTACTGAAACTACTTGCATTCCTAATGCCTTGCTATCAATCTAGACAATTATATTTTGGGAAAAATATGCTACTTAAATGCTGCTATTAAATCTTCAACATATTAATTTTAGGGGGTGTCATTTCATTGATGAATGCTGAGAAATAAGATTTCTGCAATCGATCAAAGATTGATTGAGATTGGCCAAAAATATCAGAAAGTGGTAAAATTTACCATATTTTTGGCTCTATCGGAACACAATAGAGCTCAGTAATCTTTAAAACTCTTTGGTAATAATTTTGTTAAAATTAGGGATAAAATATTTTTTTTTATAATATGTGCTAAAATTTAGTAAATGTAATAAAATGTGGTAGTTAGATCATGATACCTCGGATCATGGTATAAAAACTATTTACTTGGTTAAATTTTTTACTAAATGTGTGGTAGTTAGAGCTAATTTTCAAAACCGGAATTTTCAGTAATCCGTTACGGAAAATTACCAATTGAATGGTTTAAGTACCATATGTTTCACTTTTAATTAACAGAATTATGGTTCTTTTTCTTTCACCAGACATGCCATTACCATACAGTACGGTAATTTTACTGGAATTTTCCTTTCCGTGAAAAAATAACAGTATAATTCTATCAGTTTACTGTATTTCTGTAAATTCAATTAAAACTTTCAGCAAAAAAAAAAAAAAAAAAAAAAAAAAAAGAACTACAAAGTAAATACTTTTACCACTACACTGAAACTATTACATATATGAGCACCTTTCTACCCTGTTATAACTTAAAATATCTCATTTTAACTACAAATTTAACTGTAAAATATTTCTATCATTTAAAAACGTGAGTACATTTTTTATGATTTTCCAATCATTTCATTCTTTTTCATCAATTCTATACGAATATTTCAAAGCAAATATATATCTTTGAAATGACTTTTTTTTCCAATAAAGATGAGCAAAATTATTTTCCCTTAAGAAACATCAAACAAAAATGATTATCCGAAATTCTTTTCTTTAATTGTTTACCGTAAATTCAAATTTAATGACTAAAATTTTCCGTTCCAGAATTTAAATTCAAATACGTTGCTTAGCTTCGGTATATCCTTCCAAAACTGACGAGGGGGGTGTGCTACGCATCGACTAATCAATTCGACTGTGCAAGAAAATTTGCATATTTTTTTTGTTCCAATATTCTTTTTTTATTCAGTGACAGATATAATAACTCGAAAAGTAACAGAGAGTAAAAAGAAAGGAAAGAAATTTACTCTTGAAATGAAAGAAATAAAACAATAATAATAATAGAAGAAAGCTAAGCGTTTAACGTTTTTTTTTAGAGTTTTTTCTGCTTCTTCCCTCCCCAGTCTAGGACAAAAAAAAAAAAAAAAAAAAAAAAAAATACGGAATCAGTAAGGGTGGCGAGGGTCCCTGTAGTAATCCGTAGTACCAAAACACATCTATCATTTTTAATGAAACTTTCGAAATTGAAAACCACGCCAAGACAGTAAGAAATTTTCGGTCTTGAAGAATAAATAAATAGCATTAGAAATCATCTAAGTTATTTTCAAATTTAGAAATGGAAGTTTTTTAATTTCGCCGTATGATTTCAATTTTCTTTTTCGTGTATTAGATGTGGATTAAAAGCAATCATTACTCGAATGATTTTTCCCCTCGATGAGTTATTACTGTTGTGTTTAAATAAAAAAAAAGAAAGAAGTTTTAAAGATATAATTAAAGATATTAAATATCTTTGGAAAATAGTTTTTAAGATATTTAATATGTTTAGTCTCTTTAATGATGGGGGGAAATTGCATTGATGATTTCTGTTTATGGAGGAAATGATAAATAAATTCTAGCAAAATAAAATCTAGTTTATAAATTTTAATTATTTTAATGGTATTGGTAACTATTTTAAAATTATTACTATTATAACTATTCATTGAAGTTTCATATGTATCTTGTATAATTGAACTGTTATGGGAATTCTTGAGGCCAAGTACAAATTTGAAAAAAAATATTATTCAAATTTAATATAAAATATTTATTAAATACAAGTTATACTTTATTTAATTTTTTATTTATTATTAAACAAACTATATAGTTATAGGTAAATTTATTCCACCAATTATAAATATTTTTTCATCTTATTTGAAAAGGATATTTTTTTCTACTAAAATGAAATGAGAATAAACGGAGAGAGGAGAGCTATTGAAATTTATTTTAAGTCTTTCGCCAATTTGCTTTTTATGTATCATTAGTAAAATTTGCATTGTTGTTATATGGCTAAATTTTGATGCACGTATTTTGTTATTTTCATAATTTAATCTATCATAGCATTGCATTAAAATATATAATATAAATAAAAAAGTTATAGACCATAAGTAATTCAAATGCTGTAAAACATATCAATAAGTTTTGCAGCTGTGTTCCTATATTTTCAGTAATAATTTAAATGTACTTAAGAATGGCATGATCATTCATTTGTTTATTTTTTAATTTTAATGTATAACTCCTTAAATGTTATTGAATAAAAATTATTATAAAAAATGCATCAAAATTTTTTGTAAAAATCATCAAAATTGCAAATTAGTACTGTTGCCAGATATGTGAGTAAGCTTTAGAATTATCAGTCAATTACTTATTATATTCATCTGCTTAATATTGATAAACTTTTTTTTTATTAAATTTCCTCGAAGTTAATATGAAATTTAAATTACTAAATGTACAATTCAGATCAGTATTTTATCTGTTGTCAAAGTTATTAAGAAAGTTTTGGAATTGTGAACATATCATTTTATAACCATCGCTATGAAATATAAACAGCCGATCCAATTTTGAATTTACTGCAATCAATGATCAAATCCACAGCATTGCAATTTTGAACCTAATCCAAAAGACAAGGAACCCCTTGGATCAAGTATTTGGAGAAATTTGCCTTTGTGGAGGACTTTTTGATGGAACTAATCAGTACTTGCGTTGCATGGAGAGAAAAACCTCGAAATCCTCCTTCGGCTAACTTGACGACAAGAGGACTCTAAATCATGAACCGTCTACCACTGAGGACATTTAACGTCAGCACTTTGGGCGGTGCTAGCCGGATGCGGAATTCGTATCAACCAGCTATCGTTGGGATTCTAACGCAGTTCATCACATTGGAAGGCAAACGCTCAATCTCATGAGCTACCATTGCTCATTCACCCAAATGAAAAAGTATCATACTCTAGAGGATGCCACCAGTCACACAGTAATTTAAATATAGCAAGTGGCAATTAGATAATTGTCATTCATACGCCACTTTTTTCTTCGAAAATTAATCCCAGTTGTTTAAACAATACGGAATTAATATGAATATTTCATAATATTGTAGAAATTACTTTATTTCACACTTTTTTCATAAAATGTTTCTTGATTTTAAAAATGAGCCTTATAGTGTTTACCATATTTTTAGAAATGCCTTACATTAATAATATCAACCTTTTTTTTTCATGAACAGACTTTTTCTGTTTATTTTTCTTTGAAAGGAGATAATTAGAATCAACAAAAAATAAAAGGAAAATTCACTTAATGATAAGTTTAGAATGAAACTTTAACAATCCGGATGAATTTTCATCTTCTTCCCAATAACAATGAATGTCATGGTATATTGACCCATAATATTTATTATTTTATTCAATAACCGTCGTTGAACACTTGACCTAATTTTGAGTTTACGACAACCAATATTCAACTCCATAGCCTTGTTATTTTAATCCCCAATAAGAAAACAAGGAAACTCCTAGATCAAGTATTGAGAAGAATTTGCCTTCGCGGAGGACTTTTTGATTGAACTAACCCGTATTTGCGTTACACGGAGAGAAAAACCACGAAAACTTCCTACGGTTAGTCTGACGGCAAGGGGACTCTAACCCATGATCCTTTTACCACTGAGGATATTTTACGTTAGCACTGTGGTCGGTGCGAGTCGGGTGCTAAATTCGTATCGACCAGCCATCGATTCGAAACCAGTTCACTTCATTGGGAGGCGAGCACTGTATCCCGTGAGTCACCAAGGCTGTGAAGTATTTAATAAATTGTTTATTATTACTTATTTCTTAATAAATTTTGATTCAATTTTAAATTTAATTTAATAAATTACCCTTTATTTAATAAATTTTGTTTCTTAATATTAATGATTTGACCATATTTCATTAGACTGAATATAGAGTTTACCGACCAATTTGTCTGAAGCGAATGCTGAGTTAAACTATATTACATGTTCCAGGTTACAAACTCAAAATCTGAGTCAGCTTATTTAAAGAAACAAACACTTTAAGGATCTCAAAAATCGCACGAACGTCATACTGGAGGAAACAGTATTTATTTGCAGGTCTATATGACAAGATTAAAATTAATTCATTTTTCATTTTTTAAAATACATTTCTTAAAGAAGCAAAAGGAGGGAAATGTTTGATTTTGTTAATTCATTTATCAAACTTCAAATGAAAGTAACAATTTTAATTTGAACGGTTAGATTTAATCTCGTTCCTTCTCAGAAAGAAGCATTGAAGACAAATTTCCATTCCTCCCCTTGATAGATGATCACCAGATCTCGCTCTTATCCTATTTCTAACGACACGGCCGCCAAATACTCTGATATTTTCTCCACTTTCGATGAAAAAGAGAAGAAAAAAATGAAAGGAAAAAGGGGAAAAGGCTTAAAAAATATGTCTAGAAAAAAATAATTTTTTTTACAAGGATTCAAATAATATATACTGACGAAAACACTGATATATAATTCTGTTTTTCAAAAGCGTTGCCGCCTCACGAAATAATGCTTTTTTGCGAATAATAAGCTATTTTCAGAACTGCTGCGAGTTTGCAATAGTTTTTTTAATAAACGTCGTGGAACAGCTCCGTAGACCTGAAATTTTGAACCAATCCAGAACGCAAGGAAACTCGTGGATCAAGCATTGGGAGAAAGTTTGCCTTCGTAGAGGACTTTTTGATGAAACTCAGCAGCATTTGCGTCACATGGAGAGAAAAACCACGAAAACTTCCCATGGTTAGTCTGACAGCTAGGGAACTCTAACACATGATTTATATACCACTGAGGTTATTTTTACGTCAGCACTGTGGTCGGTGCGAGCCGGGAGTGGAATTCGTATCGACTAGTTGCCACTGGGATTCGAACCCGGTCCACCTCATTGGGAGGTGAACACTATATCCCCTGAGCCATCAAGGCTCCTTACGGCAAGATTGTAGTTATAGCTTAAAATTATAGCGTTACTCAAATATTAACCCTTTTTTGATTTTAATAATTGTCATGTATTTGGGAAAACCTTGCCTTTTAAAAAAAAGTTAAAAGGTTTTAAAAAAAGGTAAAAAAGGCTCGTACAAATTCATTGACCCCTGAATTGGCAGCAGTGAAAAAGTTGGACAGATATGAGACAGTATTCAATTCTGAACAAGAAAAAACGCATGAGCATGTATTGGCTATAGAGTTGTAGTTGTAGTTTTTTATTTACGTCGCACTAGAGCTGCCCAATGGGCTATTGGCGACGGTCTGGGAAACATCCCTGAGGAAGATCCGAAGACATGCCATCACAATTTTGATCCTCTGCAGAGGGGATGGCAACCCTGCTTCGGTAGCCCAACGACCTGCACGCGAAGTCGAGCACTTTACGGTAGCACAGTTTAACGAGGACCAATACTGCACACCCTCTGTCCCTACGCAGACTGATCCAAGTGGTGACCCACCCGCACACTGACCGCAGACAGTGATGCTTGACTTCGGTGATCTGCTGGGAACCGTGTCTTAACGATCAGTCCACTGCGGGACTATTGGCTATAGAAGAGAGATTATTTGGTATAACTCTAACGGACATACGAATGCTAACATTTGAGTTAGCTGAGAGAAGCAATATTAAGCATAATTTAAGCATGGGAAAAAAATGACTGGAAAGTGTTGGTTGTAATCATTTCTTGGCAGACATAAGGAACTTAGCCTCCGAAATCCAGAACCCACGAGTATGACCCGAGCAAAAGGGTTTAATCACACTGCAGCATTTTTTTGAACTTTTGAATTCCCTATTAAGTAAACATAAGATTACTACAAATGATATTTATAATGTTGATGAAATAGGAATTCTAACAGTGTCAAACAAGCCTTCAAAAGTGTTGAGTCTACGAGGGAAAAAGCGAGTGGGTAGCTTGTCTTCAGCCGAACGAGGAGTTTTGGTTACTGTTGAAACATGCATCAGTGAAGCTGGGGTATTCGTCTCTCCTATGTTTGTATTTCCTCGAGTGAAGGAAAACCCAAGACTCATGGATGATGCTTTCCCAGAGTAGTTTGAAGTGTATCACAAGACCGGCTGGATCACTAAGAAGACCTTCATTGTTTGGTTTTAAAAGTTCATAGAATTTTTCAACCCTAGGCGTAAGAAGACAGTGCTGTTGCTGCTTGATGGACGCAACAGTCACACCATAAGTTTGGAACTTTCAAATTTGGCAAGAGAAAATAATGCAATCATCCTAACCTTCCCCTCACATACAACTCATCGCCTTCAGCCCCTGGATGTCAGTTTCATGGCTCCACTCAGCACGTATTATGAACAAGAAGTTCGAAAGTGGCTGTTCAACCATCCAGGTAGGTGTGTTACAATTTAAGAGGTTACAAAACCATTCAACGAAGCCAACTCACGGGCAGCCGTTGCAGAAACTACCATTAAAAGGTTTAGCAAAACTGGTATCAGTCCTTACAATCCTGACGTCTTCCCAGATCACCTGTTTGCATTGTTTGTCACCACTAATCTAACAGCAAGAGCCTCCAGGCGTTGGACACCAGACTGATGTGAGCAGACTGATGTCACTGATGTGTGCAGTTTTAAGATTATTACTCTCTTGATATCGACCTAAGCTACTCTTTTCCATCCTTCCAAAGTGTGTTCTACCTGTACCTCAAGTAAAAGGACCGATCCCAGAAAAAAATGGATGATAAGAGAAAGAAGAAAACTGTAGTAATAACATCATCTCCATATAAAAGTGAATTATAAATGGAAGAAAAAGCAAGAATGATTAAACTACAAGAATGAACCAAGAGATTTGAAGAAAGGACTGCTAAGAAATCCCTCTTAAGGGCACGAGACACATCTCGACAGTGAAAATTATGGAATGAGCGTTCAAGTTTGAAAACTCATTAAATCTTTAAAAACATATGTAGCATCATAATTTTTGTGTACTTAATTATAAGACATCAGTCTATATAAAAATGTTAGAAGCAATAATATCCCATAAATACAATTTTTAGAAATTTTGCTTTACAGTTTGCTGTCAGTTAATTATGTTTTTTTGGTTAGTTTTATACAAAAAAATTTAATATTGTAAACCCTATCCCGTTTTGTCCAGCCCAGGCATGCTAAAACGGGATATGTAAGATTTTGGAAAATGATTTTGTTTTCTATTTCACAGACATTAAAATTAGTTTAAAATATGTTTTTTATGTGCTTCAATAAGTGATGTAGCTATAAAAAAATAATGTGTGATTCTCTTTAACAGATTTTCCGTAGTAAATAAAAACAATTATGGTATCCGGTTTTGTCCAACTTTCCTCTACGTTTCATATCCTAGATAATTCTTTGCGTCAAAATGACAAATATAGTTTAGAATTACATCGTTGCTTCAAGAATTATATCGGTTAACTACGTATTCTATAGAATAACGGTTACTTAATCATTAAAGTATGAAATACGGTACTCGAAAGTTTTTTAAACTGGTTCTAGCTGCTTTTAGATAATTTTGAACCACTTTAAGCTGCTTTGCAACGACGTGGTTGAGTGCATGCTCCCTTCCATTGCTTTTAGACGTCGTGTTTAATATGAGCAATAATAAATATTATCATCTGCTTTTCCTGATTAATTATTAGGTAATCGATGTATTTTTTGGAACATTTTAGATATTTATGATCAATTAATTTATAAAAATTGATAATTAGTTCATAAATTTTGAAAATGTTTATTTTTCTCTTTAACGGACTATCATAAGCTATTTTATTGAAAAAAACTAGTTTTTTCATAGAATAACTAGGTAAAATATGAAATTTTTCATCTATTATACATTTTAACTGACTTGGATAGTTATTTAATGAAATACCTAGTTATTCTATAAAATAATTGAATTATACACGTTAATGGTAAAATATACAAAGCATAGCACGTTTTTATACCTAGAAATTTGACTATTTTAATCTTAACATTTCCTCTAAAAAGCTGCTCATTTATTTAATGTTACTAATTCATATTTTTTATCCTAAAACCAAAGTTCCGAAATTTTCCTTTGTTGTTTATTTCTATTTATATATATTTATTAAAAAAGAAAGGAAAGAGTTACGTGTTTGTATAAATTTACTCATCGTACATCAAGTAAAAGTAACAATTTTAATTTCAACTCAGAGTCTTAAGATTTAATCTTGTTTTTGAATGACCTAGGTGTAGATATCGAATCTACTTGTTTTTATCGCCTTCTACAAAGTCAAGAAAGTGGCTATTCTTCGAAGATTCTTCCTCTTCCTAGAAGCAATGAAGACGAATTTTCACCCTTCCACTTGATAGATGATCACGAGACCTCGCTCTTATCCTATTTCCAACACCACGGACGCCAATATTCAGAGATTTTCCCCACTTTTGATAAGAAAAGGAAAAAAGAACGAGAGGAATAGGGGAAAAAAAAAGACCTGAAAACTTCACAATTCCATGTTCAGAAGAAAATCACGTTTTTCGGCCCCAACAGTCATTTATCTTTGTCTGACAATGAATCTTACTTTTTTTTTCTGTTTATTCGAACATAGAAAGTAAAAATATTCTTTTTATTTTTATTCTTTCGTTAAGTTTCATTTCACTTTATTCATGTTAACTGGAGTATTCTTTTTTTTTGTTCGTCTTTTTTCGCCAAACTGCTTTTATTGAAATTGAAAACGACGCGCCAAGTAATGTTGATTTCCTCCTGTAAGGCAGTTTTTGGGGCATAATAGGCGCTGTTACTTGTGTGAGTATAACGCCAAAGAGCGTTCTATCGCTTTTCATAAATCATTCGCGAATGATCTTTTTCTCAGCATTAGTCATCGTGGAATTATATCCAAGAGTAGAAATTAATGAATCTTTTTCGCAGCAAATTGTTAGATCGTGAAAAATGCTTCTCGTGTCACTAGACTTATAATATCGTTAACGACTAAGAAGCAGTGTGTATTTTGAAATTAGAACATGCGATATATCATATTATTACAGTTCACAAAAGATGATATATTGGAGTTTTTTTCGTAAATTTTCCTACAAATATCGTTAAACGACACAGTGTTTGAAAAGAATTAAGATTGATTTATTATTTATGAGTGTTTAAAATGTTAAACCGAGATACAAAATTGAAAATTTTCTTCAAGAAGTGTGGTCTGTCAACGGCTTTTTTTGAAGGAAAAGTTAATGAAGTGATACAATTTTGCGTCTATCTGTTGACGCTAAAATAGTCACAAATGTTTCTAAAGTATTACACAAACAATAAACTATATTGGATTTTTTCTTCAATTTTTCTGCTAATATCGCTAAATGACACTATGTTTGAAAAGAAGTTAGATTAATTTATTATTTATGCGTGCTTTACGTTTTAAAATCAAATAAAGAAACGAAAATTTGTTTTAAAATGCGTCGTTTTCTTTTAAAAGGAACTTTTAAAAGGAAAAGTTAATGTTAAAATTTAATTTTGTGTCTACTAGTTTGCAGGCTTATTGGACAAAAATTTTAGCACTGAAATAATCACCAAGTTTCTGAAGCATTAAGTATAGTGGACCTAAATTTTTTTATAAATATCGTTAAACTATACTTTCTTTTCTTTAATAAAAAGAATTAATATTGATTTATCATTTATGAGCGTTTTAAATGCTAAGCTGAGATAAGAAATTTAAAATTTTCCTGGGTGATTTGTCAAAGACATTTTTGATAGAAAAGTTCTATCATGGTCAAATAATTGGTCAAATACTTTGCTAATTTTTGTTTGGTACAATTTCTAACAGATAATTAATGACAATTTTACCTATTCATAATTAAATATGTTAATCGAAGAAATACAATTAATTATTACTTTATTCTAAAATAATTTAAATTATGGATATTTTATTTTTCAATGCAGAACAGTATAAATTAATGAATTGTTCATTGGCAAAAACAATCGAAGAGAAATAACTGAAAAAAACTTTAGAAATAAATGAATTAGTTTTATAATACATTTCGACTCAATTGTCATTGAAAAGAATATGTTATGAAGGACATTTTGAAATATAATGTTTGAGAAGATGGAGATTAATGTTTTATAAGAATAGACTCAAACTTTTTGCCGATTCTGTCTGACGGAAATTATTAAGCAATTGACGCCTTAAACACTGTAAAAAGTATCAAATAAGCAAAATAGTTAGTTTTTGTTAAATATGTAGAAATACTTATAGGAATTCAGAACAATGCTTTAAAATAGAATTTTTAAAAAAAAATTGTTTGTTTTTGATTGAAATAATCTACTTTTAGAATTTTATTTCTACAGAATGATGGAAAAAATAATAGCCGCCATTTTAACGAAAAAGTTGTAATACTAAACTCTCATTCTGTATTTTCTTAAAGAAAAAAAATGGGTACTATCGGATTTTTTACAAAGGCTGTCGTTTTTAATAGTTTCAGGTTTCTTTCAAACTATAAAAAAAAGAAGGAAACAGTGATTACAAGAAAGAATTCTTGTGAAATCTTATAGAAATATAATGTTTGCAACAATCTTTTTGTGTGAAATGTATTAAACTTAGACAATCGTTTTTGTGCTTTGTTTATTTGTATATATATATTATTTTATAAACGTATTGAGAGGGTAGAAAAAAAAAACGTGTGAGGGAAAAATGTTTTTGTTTCCTCTTATACTCAAATAATTTATCTCCCAGCTAAAAGCATGTATTACGTAAACGCAAGTCCACTTTATTTAAGCATAAATACACAAGAAGTTTTTTAAAAACACAATTTCTGTTTTGTGACTGGTTAATAAATAAATGAGTAGTAATTACAATTAATGAAACTTATTAATTGAAATGTAGTTTTATTTTAAACGATTAAAATTGCAAAAATTAATAGTCAGAGCTTTTATAAATTCAAATTTATTATTAACTGTTGTTAAAAAGAAGAAGAAAAGTTTTAATACAAAATTCTCTCTTTTTTTTACAATCCTTATGTGTTGAACACATTGAACTTAACCTATGTTTTTTCTGCTCTGTTTATTTATGTAGGGAAAGTGATAATCATACTGATTAAGACAGAATAAACGCAAATGAAAAACATATTTTTCACTTCTCTTTGTGCTCAACTATTTATTTTGCCTTTTCATAACATATTTGCGCATTTGAAAGCTTTTTATTTACATGCATATATTTTTTAATATTTTTTTTTTCATTTAAAGTTGTAAGAATCTTTTGAAAAATAGATTTTCAAATTTGAGGAGACTCGGAAAGCAAATAAAATAAAAATAATAATTAATTTAAGCAATTTTTAGAGATTTCTTTTATTTTTATATAAGTTTGCAAGAATAAAGAGACTAGGAAGTTCTACCTCCAGCTCGTTTTTCTTATTCCCCTTAATTGCTTCGCATTCATCATTTTTTTTTTCTTCTAAACGTCAATATTTTGCACAAAAAAAAAAGAAACAGAACATTTTGTTAATCGAAACGAAGTAGACGATTTGGAAGATAGTAGACGATAGATTTGACAAGTGATCATCTGTACTTGAAAAAAAATTGACCCTAGGAATACAGATTGTTTGACTTAATAAGAAAAAATAAATGAGACGTACTTTTGGACATGGATGAGACAACAATCCAAACAGGAAGAAATTTTAGTCTCTTTCTATCACGTTTTTTTTTTAATTTTTATTTTTTTATAATTTTTTTATAAATGTTAAAATTTATATCTCGCTAATTTTATTTTGATTACTTTTGTACTATTCAATTAAGAGCTTATAAAATAAAGAACTAAGATGTCGTGAGGAAAAAATAAAAGTTTCTACAACAATGGATAAATAGCCAATATTTAAAGCAAAGAAAGATTAAAGATTCTAGAAAAAAACTCTTAAATTGACAATGACATTTGAAAAATTCAGAATTTCTAAACGAAATTTGCGTTAGCTCACAAATAAAATAGTTATTCAGCACATCAAATCAAATCTAACTACATAGTTAAATCTAACATCAAATCATCAGCATATTTAACTACATAGTTGCATTTCGGCGTTTACAGAGCGGCCAAACATGCTATTTTTCCTACAAGTTGAACAATTAATAATTCTTAGAAGGATTGCCGAATTTTAATTTTTTAGTTTCGTGATACTACCTGCATTTTTTCTGCATCCCTCCGTAATTTCAAGTTGCTTAATGCATAGCTTTTGTTTAGCAAAGACAAAGTAACATCAAGCAAAAAAATAGCCTAAAGCAACGTGTAGCATCAAAAAATAGCATTCAAACAATTTACAATCTTGTAAAAAATCCTCTGCGTGGCGTGAAGTATGACTCTTTTAGCTCGCCAAATTTTATTTCTGTTGTTGAATTTCTGCGACCCGTAGAGCAGCATGTATAATGCTATTTTTTCCCCAACAAATTTAACTGTTAATAATTCTCGGACAAGTTATCAAATGTTAAACTTTTTTACGATATTTTACTCCTTTACTCTTTCGTAATTTCACATTTCTAGTTTTTATAGTTTTTGAGCATCTAAACAAAACTTAACGAAAGTTGAACGTTCAAAACAGTGGCGTCAGTGGGCCTTAAAGATTTATAAACATAAAGAGAGATATATTTAAATTTGAGGCAACTTTAACAAAATAAACAGTACTAATTGATTATCAATGTAATTATGAATATTCTTTAATTTATGTATAAATTTGCAGGAGTCCTTTAAGAGATAAATTTACTAATTCGGGGCAACTCAATAAGTAAATAAATAGTAATAGCTATTAATGATTATTTTAATTTACACGTTATTAATGAATATTATATGCATGTTATTAATAATATGGACCGATTAATAATCGTTACGGTAACGAAGAAAGAAATGTTTCAATACATCTTTCTCTTTCTCTCTCATATATATATATATATATAAATCGGATTCCTTACACAGCAGGTAGTATTTCGAGTTTCCTGTTTCTTTTAAACTATAAAAAAGCAGTTATTACAAGAAGATATTTCCTTTCAAATACTTATGGAAAAATTATGTTTTCAGCTATCTTTTTTGTGTCAAATGCATTAAACTAAACCGATCATTTTTGTGTTCGTTTTATTTGTATAGAGAAGAAAAAAGCTTATTAAATGAGATGAAAAAACATGGAAAGGAAAAATGTTTCTCTCTCTCTCTTTTTTTTGTATTTAAACAATTTTTTTCAACTCAAAGCATATTTGCGTATTCACAGGTCAATTTTTTTATATAGTTCCGCAAGAATCTTGTAAGAGATAGATAGATTTGAAACTTTGAGGCAAGTCAATGATTAAATAAATAGTTTAGGAGATGGATTTTAAGAATTTTAGTAATGGTTTGTTTTTACTATTTTATTGTTAATTAGTCTTGGAAATGGTTCCGCTGCAGCAGGGAAGTTTTATAAGCTATATTTATCTCCAAACTTTAAAAAAAAATAATCTTCTCTTCCGAACTAATTATGGATAAAAAGTTTCTAAGATAATTTAAATGAGGCATGAATGCTAATTTGCATTAAAATATTTCTTTATTTAAAAATCCTTTTTTTGATTTCACATTTCTTCATTTACATTTTTGCTTTGATATTCTCTACTTTTTTTTATTCAAAATGAATAATTAACTTAAATAAGTTACCTTTTTTCCGAGAATATTTGAATTGTCAATTTTCAAGAAATGATCTATTTCTATGGTATTTTAAATTTTCGCCATTTCCCAAAAAGGATATTTTTGTTTTCAAGACTATACTGGTATTTTCTGTTACGTTCTGAAGAGTTTTAAATTTTATTTTCAAGAATATTATTGTTGTCATTTCTAAGAACATTGTTTTTATTTACTTCCAAGAATAGAAAGTTCGAAGAATAAAGAATTTTTAAAATAAAATTTGTCACTCTGACTGATTTCAAAATTTCAATTGAGTGAGTTCCTTTCCAAATCTATCTACACTTTTCAGTAAATTCAATGTATTTTGTAAAATATTTTGTATGAAATTTGAGTTAAAGTGGTACAGTTGTGGACTTCCAATGGCCATTGACCATTTTGGACTAAATGTCCAGAATGGTCATTGTTTACTTCTAGATACAATTTTATCTTTCTGGATTCTTGTTTTTTTCTTTTTTAGTTCATCTTGCTTTTTAGAAGAACCACCAGAATATCCCGTCCATTTTTGATAGCATTCTTTTCATTTAATCTACATTTAATAATATTTTATTGATATGAAATTTGATTATTTCAACATACACTCCTGTCTATATATTAAGAATAATTCAGAATTGCTAGAAAATTGAACTTTAAAGTAAAAGTTCACCTACACTATTATCACACACATCTTTAAGAATATGTGAATTACAGGAAGCTACCAGATGACGTCGATCGTACGTCACAATGACAAGATTGTAATTTAGATGCATATAAAGATAGGTCCCAGCGAAGTAAAGTTATTCACAAATATTATTCTGCAAATGTATGAAATTATTTCGTAATCCACCCAGTGCCATAACCTAATAGTTGTGACACAGAGGACCCATGTGGAGGAATTTTTACGGGGTAGGATTATCGGCCGCTTGGAATGTGAGGGTATTCAGATGAAAGTATCCAAGGAACTTGGAATTACCCATACTCTCATCTCTAGGCTTTCGCAACGATTCCAAGATGATGGATCGGTCAGTAGACGTTACAGTACAGGTCGCCCCTAAGTTACAACGCCGAATGAAGACCGATATTTGGCATTGACTGCCAAAAGCAGATGGAGCACAGTATCAAACTTGTCTCGTCACCTCTCTGTAGATTGCAGTACAACAGTTCTTTAATGGAATCATTCATGTGAATTATTTTATGTTCCAACCAAGATCAAAATGATTCTAAAACAATTGGGCACTTGCAACTCGAGAAGAAGTGAAGTAATTATACCTAACTCTGTGATTTAGATCAGATTTAATTGGATGCCTGTAAGCAACGTCACGCCTGTGTGCCGAACCTGATTGGTTTGTGAATCGAAAAATGCAACGATTTACCTACGGTGACGTAGCAACACTTGTATGGAAAGCAATACCAGTTCTACCCTTTACCAGCAAATCTACCCTTTTAGTTATTTTAAAATTTTGTTGAAAAAGTAGTTAAAAACAATAACATAGGAATCTGAAGTGACCGTTAACACTAGGAAATTCTTTAGTCTTTAAAAGCTTTCAGAGTAAATTCTGAACTTAAAACTAGTAAGCTAATTCTAAATTATATACGTGCAGGGAATATTCAATGGATAGAATGTAAACCTTTAAACATAATTTTTTATTTGTTGATGATATATTTTAACTCCACTTTTCCTGATAACGGCATATATCTAAAGACAAAACAGAGAAACTCGAGATATCCCATATCATTTTGCAAGCCCAGCCATCTTTAGTGTCTCATCCACAATAAAAGCACAATGAAAGATGACGGAAAAGATCTTTGTTGCAGTTCCTTATCTGGCGAAGAATGCGAATAAATTAAGACATTAGTTAAAATTAGAAAAGTGGGGCGTCATTAGCCCAGGCGGCGCTTAAGATGGCCTCTAACGACGTTGAAATAAGCCCATTCCCCAATCTTGTTTCGCCTGACAAAGAGATTCTAATTCTCACCAGCCCCCTCCAAACCCCTTTTCAAGTTCGAGGGAGCTTTCGTGAGTCCCTCTGTGATTCATGGGTTCTTCCGGACATTTTGGTTAATATATTTCGTTCTCGCAGGTTAAGTTCGTACAGGGAAGACTGTAATTTACGACGAAAAGTTGTCTAGCAATTAGTTTTAATCAGCGTGGGACATTTTCCAAGCAGACGTATTTTCATTACCAAAACTATAGTTAGGGCGTCGGGGGAGTCCTTTGTGAGCACCCATTGTTTGTTATTTTATACTTTCTTAAAAGGGTTATTTTATATTTTTGCCATAAATTGGACTTAAATCATATGCTTAATTGAAATGTATCTATTGTTCTAGCAATTAGAATGAATACAAAAATGCAGGGTGTTCCGCGAGAGCCATGCTGAATAGGGGTAGAAATTAAGAAAATTTAGCCATTAGTTCAAAGGACCAGTGACTGAAAGATGTAACTTGTCCACACTGATTTTTAATTGGCTCATTTAAAAGAGCTCAATAATTTTTGGCTTTGGTGAAATTCACAATAAAATATGGTTTTATAATAGGTGGAAAAAAATTTGGTAAAGGTGGTAGAACTTGTAAATTTTATCATGATGACTTAAGGAATGGTATAAAAGCCATTTATTTGGTTAACTTCAACTTTCAGCTTTGAATCTATTGTTTGGTAATATGAACAATTACCATTGTTATATGAATGGAAAAATTATTGAATGAATGGATTTAAAATTGTATATTTTAATTTTATCAACCAAAATTATACTTTTTTTTTTTCATTTATTTTTATTTATTTGTTTTTTGGATCAGAAATGCCGCTACATACAGTACGGTAATTTTACCAGTATTTCTTTCTCCTCGTACTTGTACTAATTTTTAGTAAACACTAAAATTTTCCATTTTACAAGTTGTTTATTTCAAGTTTTTAACAGAGCAGAAAAAAAAAATTTGACGTCATACCCCACTCAGAAGGAGAATAAATTTTGCGAAAGTCCTCTTACATTCATTTGGTACTTATATAGCGCTATGAATATAGCGCTATGCTTCTTTTTTTTTAAGTTTTACATTACACGAATCACAAATTAATTATTTTATGTCGATAGTTGTTTTCACAAAATTTTAAAAATTCTCAAAACGAATTATCATAAGCCAATTCTAAATCTTGGTCATATTATATCAAAATTGAGACTGAAAACATTGTTTTTTTTCATTTTACTATTCTTTTCAAAATTAGTTTTTGTATATTTTCTGCTATGCATGAAAAATTTTTTTTTTTTCAGTTGGATATCTAAAACCTCTGCAATATATGTCAAAACACATATGTTTCTATATGCTTACAATATATATGTTTTCTTTATATAAAAAAACATAGTATCAAATATGGTGTAAATGACATTAGTTCTATATTACAAATAACAAAGACATCAATTTTTTAAGAAAACGTTTAAATGTGCTAAAATTTAAGATTTTAATGTATTGTTATTGATAGAGAATTTTTTGTTTTATTTGAAATAAAAATTTGTTTTTTTTCATTTACTGACTTCAATAAATGATAAATAATTCGAATGTATCTAATTTAATAAACGTTTTCAAGATAATATATTAATATTGAAGAATGATTTTAATATAAAAGGACGTAGCTTTCTATGTCTTTCACTCTGAAACATTAATAACAGTATAATAAAAAAATAAAACAATGAATTAATATTAAGAGAGAAAAAATTGTCGAATCAAAATTGAGTTTCTAAATACAAATATTTATTAAAGTGTATTATTCACTATTTCAAAAGTAATATGTTTATTTAAAATATTAATTTGAAAAACACATTTATTCATTGGGTCTTAAAAAATTTATATTTGATATTCAATATGTTATTGTTTAAATGTAAAATTCGTTTGAGGTATAAAATGTTGTAAAATATTTTCCAATTTGATTAAGTTTTGATTTGAGTCTTTTTAATGTAATTAAAATTAAAACTTTCAAGGAATGAAAATACTAAATGTTTAAATTACATTTATTTTTCATGTTACTGAAATTACATTAGGAGAATTTTATTATAGGAGAAATTATAGGAGAAATTACTAAATGGTATTTATTTGCTTGTAATATTCATATAATGTTATATGCATAAAGAGTGCAATGTTAAATTATCCGTTTTTTAATATGCCGCTAACTGAAAATTTAATACAGTTTAGCAGAAAGTGATTTAAATATGCTTTTATTAATAAATTTTATTTTTCCATAAATATGTTTAATATTTAAAAAGTAGATGGCAGCTCAAAATTCTATCATTATATTTTTAAAAAAAATCTTTTCACGATCTTTTTCTATCCCCAAGATCTTTTATGTTCCCAAGAATCAAGATGATTTACATATTTTAAAAATATTACAAAAGAAAATTTAATTTTTTTTTCATGGTTTTTCATTGTCTTTTCATGGTATAGATATTTCAAAATATAGCAAGCATTTGTCCGAAAAATGGATTAATATTTAAAAGTATTAATAAAAATATACTTCTTAATGTTTGTTGTTCTGCTTTTACAATATTATGATTTGTGTTTAGTTATTAACTGTAAAAAATATATATACTTTTAAAACATGCGATATTTTATACAATCATACATTTTCCAACTTCACATGTCGACATTATTGAGTAGCGAACAAGAATAACTACTTTAATTTAAAGACATATTAAATACTATTAATATTTTTTAACATTTCATGCAATTACAAAAAAGAATGTTTGCGTTTTCGTATTTATTTTACACTTAAAGAAATAACAAATCATAAATAATTATTCAGTTTCAGTATGATTAAGTAATAAATGATTTTTAGAAAAACAAATGAAAAACGAGCGATTTAAATTTTACAAATCTTTTTCCTTCAATTCTAACAGACATACATATTGTAAAAAATATATTGTACAAATTATAAACCTTTTAAACCCTTTCCCATCAGAAGAGAAAATAACATATACTTTTATACTTTTGAAATATATTTTTGATTGAACTTCATACTAAAGAATTTTATCTAGATAATATTGTAAAATATTTTCTATCATGTTGCTTGTTACTTTTGTTATTAATGAAGTATGCTTGAGACCTGCTATGTAGAGAACAACGAAGAAAACAAAAAGAACCGAAGAACGCAAAAAGAGCCGAAACTATTTTCTTTATGGTACACAATACTAAATATGCACCATACAGTGCACAGGTCAAATACGTCATAGGAAGTTGAATGACGCCGTTGTTTACTCGAAATAACTGCTTAGATGTAGAGTTAGTAATGTTATGTTAAAATATCAATTTATTAATGCTTAGCTGAATATTATATGGAACGAAATTCATTTTAGTTTTTCATTGAACTTTGCTAGGTTCTTTGCTCTGTTTATTTGCTATTTAAATCATAGATGGCGGCACAAAACAGTTGCTTTAGGAACACTAAATGAATATTCTCTATGCTTTGGAAAAGCTTTTACTATGGAAATAAAACGCCTTAATATTCATAGCGTTTTAAGGAGCTGGCTAAAGAGATGTTTGAATCCTCGTTTGAATATTTCGAGCATTACATATTTTCTACGTTTCACAGATCATTTATAATGTGTAGATAGTAAGTAAGGAACCAATTAATTTCTTCATTTTTTAAACCCTGTGGCAGGTCTATTCAATATATCTATTTTTTTTCTTTCCTAAGTATACAGTGCGTTAAATTTCAAGAATTTTTCGAAATATATACGATGGAAACTAAAAAAGACTGAAAGGTTAAAGGTTCTATTTTAGCACAGGCAGCATGTAACGATGTTTTTACAGTAAAGTTTTGTAAAAACTGTTAAAACAAACTAACATAAAATATTGTCCATTATTTTCTTGTTTATAATGAAAATATTCAGAAAATTCATATATTTCTAACGAAACGCAAACGATACAAGAAGTAGAAAAGGCGTGCAAAATGACGGTAGTTTTGATTTAGGTGAAAAATGAAGTAAGGAGCTTTATGTTAAATCACATATTTATTAATTTCATGCTAGCTGAATATTAACTCAAATGAAAAGAAATCATGATTTTTACAATTGGTTTTGTCTGTTTTTATTTAGTTAGATATTTAAACCACAGATGGTGATACAAAATCCTATACGTAAGGGGTATTGTATGATCCAAATAGAGGATCTTCAATCGAAGATCGATTGCGTCGTATTTAAGTCGTTCGTATTTGATAATTTTGTAAAAACTGTCTAAGCATACTAACACAAAATATTATTCAATATTTTCGTATTCATCTTAAAAATAATCCAGAAAAATATTTCATTTATTTTTCTTAAGAAACGCAGATGTTGCTTACTGCTATTGATCCTGAAATCCTGTTTTTTATTCTTTAAAATAAATGTTTGCTTTTGATCAACATTCATTTCAATTCAAAACTTAAAATTTACAAAAATAACTTATTGAAACTTATGGGATAAAATGCATTTTATTCTTATTACAAATGCAGTTGTTATTCAACTCAAAGTAAGAAAAGAAGTATTTTGTTACTATACAATGTAGGTATATCTTTTGCTGATCCTTTCTTTATTGTGAATAGGAAGTAAAAAAGCTTCTTTTCGAAGATTCTTTAACCATATATTTTGATTAAGTCAAGCTTCCGAATTCATATCACCAAATTTTATAAATTGTTCTTTAGTTGAATTTTGTTATTGTAAAAAATTTTCATTTGAATAGTTGCTTGGAAAGGCGGTAAGAGCAATTTATGATATCTCATGAAATAAATTGTTTAAATAGCGTTTTTGTTTTGATGAATGGTGCATTGATATGCTGTTTAAAATATGTAAACTAAATTTTATTCTGTAAAAGATATATTGATTACTTATTAGAAAATTTTCTGTTTAAGTAAAATTTGAAACGGAATAATTTAAAGAAAAGTTAAATATATCAAAGAATTATCCTTTGACCTTTTGACAGAGAATTTTCATTAAACGTATTTTTCATTTTTTTTTTATTTTGCGTTAATTTATTTCAAAATAAGTAAAAAATATTTTATTGAGCAATTTAATGCTTTATGGTTGCAAAATATGTAAACTAAATTTTATTCTGTAAAAGATACATTGATTACTTATTAGAAAATTTTCTGTTTAAGTAAAATTTGAAACGGTATAATTTAAAGAAAAGTTAAATATATCAAAGAATTATCCTTTGACCTTTTGACAGAGAATTTTCATTAAACGTATTTTTCATTTTTTTTTTATTTTGCGTTAATTTATTTCAAAATAAGTAAAAAATATTTTATTTAGCAATTTAAAGATTTATGGTTGCAAAATATGTAAACTAAATTTTAACCTGTAAAAGATATATTGATTACTTATTAGAAAATTTTCTGTTTAAGTAAAATTTGAAACGGTATACATTAAAGAAAAGTTAAATATAGCAAAGAATTATCCTTTGACCTTTTGACAGAGAATTTTCATTAAACGTATTTTTCATTTTTTTTTTTATTTTGCGTTAATTTATTTCAAAATAAGTAAAAAATATTTTATTTAGCAATTTAAAGATTTATGGTTGCAAAATATGTAAACTAAATTTTATTCTGTAAAAGATATATTGATTACTTATTAGAAAATTTTCTGTTTAAGTAAAATTTGAAACGGTATAATTTAAAGAAAAGTTAAATATAGCAAGGAATTATCCTTTGACCTTTTGACAGAGAATTTTTATTAAACGTATTTTTCGTTTTATTATTTTGCGTTAATTTATTTCAAAATAAGTAAAAAATATTTTATTTAGCAATTTAATGATTTATGGTTGCAAAATATAGTATGAAACAACGGGGTCTTTTCCTGCGTTAAAGGTAAAATCTTTTAAACACGACTTACTTCCAAATAATGATTCTTAAAATTTGCTTTTATTTGAAGTTATGTCGATCCACCCCCTGGACCACCATGGCTTCAGAGGTATTTATTTGTTTTGCGAACATGCAGGACTTTGTCACCCCGACAGATTTAACATGCACCAGGCACCATCTAATACACGAGGATTATTCAGCCGATGGGATTTGAACCCACGTTCTCACGAACACGACAAAGGAAGTGAATGAATAGTCGGAATTATTTGCTCAAAATACGGTACTTAAGAAATGAAAAAGTATGAGTAGAGTTCACACCACATTTATCAAATTTTATCAAATAAAATTAAATTCTATTAATAATTTTACCAAAATCATTACGAAGGACCGAGGTAAAAACTGCCGATCATTTTGGTATTCCTACAGAGCCAAAAACACGATGAATTTTATCCTATTCTGGTATTTATGACCATACTTTTTTTTTTCTCTGAGTATTTCTTTTTTTAAATTTCGAAAACGAATTTCTGCAGTTGTCAACACTTTTATTATTCATTCTGTAGTATGTAAAAATACAACATTGTTCCAAACAAATAATCATTAAGTCTAAGAAAAAAGTCGAAAGCCCAATGGTGTAACTAAATATGTTCTCATTTTCAGTTTACATCAGCATTTTTCCTCGTCTCCATTTTCAAGAGCCAGACTTAGCCACAAAAGACAGGAAAGATCTCCAACAGTAATGCAGTCGTTAAAATAACGGTTGTACCTTTTTATTTCTTCTCGACTAGCGAAAAAGGAACATTCGTAAAATGACCTATCAATTCTTGGTATCGATTGGGTTGCATCTTTATCACACACGGCTGTGATTTAAGAAAGAGAATTCATCCACTGTATTTTTCTTTTTTTCTATTTTCTCATCATATTCGTGGCCGAGTTTTCGTCTAGAAAAAGTTTTAGGTACTTCCTCAAAGACATGATATATCTTGAAGTGTTATTAATAGATTTTTAGGCAATTGTCTTCTAGAAGTTTCTTTCAGAAACCAACACTTAATATCCGCTGGTGCTATTACTTGCTTAATTTTGTTGGCTAAGGGAGTTGAAAATCAATATTTGCTGAAGGTTCAGCTGAAATTGTAGGTGTGCAGTTTCACGAAGAATTCAGTAATTTAATGAAAATTTTGATAATTTCACCGTGTGTGATAAAAAATGCTATGAAGTTTATTTTAATTTTAAAATAAACTAATGTATTAAATGTGCATTGAAAATGTTACAATGTTTAATAGAAAAATTTTGAACACTGTATTGTTACAGCACACAGAACTATTTTCTAAATATTGTTTGTTAAATTGAACTATTTCTTAAATATTGTTTGTTAAATTGAACTATTTTCTAAATATTGTTTGTTAAATTGAGCTATTTTCTAAATATTGTTTGTTAAATTTAACTATTTTCCAAATATTGTTTGTTAAATTGAACTATTTTCTAAATATTGTTTGTTAAATGGAATTATTTTCTAAATATTGTTTGTTAAATTAAGCTATTTTCTAAATATTGTTTGTTAAACTGAACTATTTTCTAAATATTGTTTGTTAAACTGAACTATTTTCTAAATATTGTTTGTTAAATTTAATTATTTTTTAAATAATGTTACTTAAACTGAACTATTTTCTAAATACTGCTTGTTTTTCCTTTTTTTCCCAAGTTAACAACAAAATAGTGTCTCATATATGTCAATATGTAACTCTATTATTTCAAAACCATGGAGTATTCAGAACAGTGACCTATGACGCGGTGCCACTATGTGACACGTGACGCATATATTAGTGACACGCGAAAAAAAAACAAATAAAATTATTTCAATTCACAAACATTCATTAAAAACTTCAAAAAAAAATATTCTACAACATTAGCAACCATTAATGCAGAAACAAATCCGATGGATATATGAATTATCGATTTGATCTTAATTTGAATAAATATTAATTTACAATCTTTGAGTTTTTCAGAACAAAATTTGGAGAGTTTTTAGACAAAAAAAAAAAAAAAAATCATGAATGGTGGGATTGTGCATGAATTTGGCGAAAGCATTCTTCATTATTAGATTTAATTACCACCCTTAAAGTGCATATGGATGATCGATTTGATCTTAATTTGAATAATTTACAATTCTTGAGTTTTTCAACAAAAAAAAATTTGGAGAGGTATTACACCACAGTTTTTACAGTTTATAGGTCAAGCGGGTCTTTTATTTACCTTCACTTTGATGTAAGTAAATTCACGAAAGATAAATTATATTTAAAGACAAAATATTGATTCACAATTAATAAAATTTATTTAAGATTTCCGTAATTGATCAGTCCTGATTCTAGGATCACTCGGTCCTCTACCTCACAAGCAAATTTCTTCATCTCCTCGTGTTAGCTGTTCTAAAAATCATCCACCATATCCGACCTTTTCCCATCATTTTTCCTTCTCTTTCACCTTTTTGATAACCAGCCAAAACAAAGTTTTCTAGCATAAACGGTGTTAAATTTTGTTTTTTTAATGTTTAAACTTCAGAAGTTTTAATTTAGTTGGGACATATATACTACTTCAATAAAACAGTTTTGTTTGTTTAGTCCTCTAAATTTGATTGGTCTGGATTTGTTTTTATCCACTACTTACTCACATACACGGCTTTGATTTACAATCTTTTTATTTTAAATAAACTACGCATTTTTTCCCACATTGTGTTTCTCCGTGTAATTAAACCCATAATTCTGGTTAATTATGCCAAAATATATGGCATTTAAACCACCAAAAACTGAATTTTTCTGGTCATAGTGCAACGATTTACCGGATATTCTGATTTCAACATTATAGTTCTTGTTAATGGAAAAATACAAAACCTAAAAGTAAGTTTTACAAAATAAATGATTTTTATGCTATTTTTTAAGGTATGATAAATTTATCTACTTTTACCACACTTACCAAATTTTATCCCGCATTGAAAACGTATATTTTATTGTGAATTTTATTGAAATCATTACCAAAGTGCTTCGCTAAGAATTGCTGAGCTTTTTTTACCATTTTATGGTGACCATTTTACCATAATCAGGTAGTTTTGATCATTTTTGGCCACATCTATTTTACATCTGTGCATCATCGCATGTTTACAATTCAGAGTTCTGATTATTTTAGAAGTTTCTTGATGTATAATTTTGATTTATCGGGAGTTTTATGAATATACATAGCTTTACATTATTAGTTTTGTTTATATTTTAACACCATACATCGTTAACTTTCATTAATCAAACTTCATTATAATGTATACGTTTGTACAGAAAAAGCTTTGGCTAATATATAATTTTTTAATTAAGCACTCTATGCTTATAGTTTTAATTATCCGTTTTTCAATCCTCTATTTAAATTTATAGGCTTTTATTACAACTATTTTCAAAAATGCTTTGTTATTTACGAGTATAAGATTATAAAAAAAATTACACATTTCAAATATTATACGAAATTATTAATCTACAAATGATGAAGCTGAGAATACAGTTTTATAGTTTTGTGCTGTTATTATATGTATTTATAATCTAGAACTTCATTTTTAAAGTTACTACCTTTGATTGATGGCTTCATCTCAAATGGACATAAATTCCTTCTAAAGACAATAAAAATGAACATTCAATGGCTTACGACCTATCATTTTACTAGTAAGAAAGTTTTGATGTATTCTTTATATGACATTAATATTTTTTTTTATTGTTTCATCGCTTTATTTGATAGTTTTGCAAAACTGCTTTAAGTCGTTTACAAATAGAGAGTTAAAATTTAACATTCCCACTTAGATGTAAAGATAGAAATTTTGTTTAAACTTTGAACATTTTAATAAACTATGTTATTTTGATATGGTGGTAAAATATAAATTACTGTTTATCTATCTTTTTTTTTTTCAAATTATAAATTTTTGGAATTCCGTTCATAGTTCTTAATTAATTTCTACAGTTTTGTATTTTATACGTAGAGAGATTCAAATTTATAGATTTTAGTTAATAAAATGAATATCCTAATTCTTCTTATCTTTGATGTACATATTTCTGTCTGACAATAAAATATTTTGTGGTTGTATTTTTACTATTTGTTTAAAAAACCACATTTTAGTTTTTTTTCTATAGAAAAATATTTTTTCTTTAATTTTAGCTACAAATTTTGCATAAAAACTTTTTTTGCAAATACTTTTGTTTAGAAGATTTTCAGAATAAATTAAAAGCACTGGAAAGTTAATAATAAACAAAGACTTCCCTTTTTAATGTTACAAAAATCGTTAGAAAGCCTTTTCACAATAAATGAAAATGCTCTTGGAATTTCGGTTTTTTTAGCCGAACTGTCTTGTTATGTTTTAATGCCGCATTACTAGTTGAAAAAGATGATAATGAAAGTTTTTACTGTTTTTTTTTTGGTCGAAAAACAGAAAAAAATAACAAAAATTGAAATTTGGAAGAGAATCAATTGTTTGGAATTATTTAAATATAAATGAAAATTTAAGTTTTTAAAAATCCCACTTCTTTTTTGTGTATTATATGCTTCTTAACAAGGCAAACAGTTTTGAAATCATTTCAAGAAATCTTGTATAAAATAAAATAAAAAATAAAAAAATAAACAATAAATCTTACACAAATTCAAAACAATTTTCTCCTCGGGAAATGCAATATTTTGTGGTAGAATTCAAAATAGAAAGAATGGTACTTGGCATGAAAAATTAACTTCAATAGCCATACGCGAGGCTTTAGAAGATAGGGAAAAACGAGCGTGGAGTACACGTTAAAAGCAATATTCCTAATCTCCCTCCCCCTTTAAAAACAGAATATTGAAATCATTTTCAGGAAGCAATCATCTTAAGGAGTGGAAAAGAATGAAAATGGAGATGTTTCAATTTTCGCCTCCTTTTTGCTATTACGGCTGCATTTTTTATTTCACCAAGGAAAAAAAAGTAAATAGCTGCTTTTCTGTATTTCTATTTATACATTCTGTGATGAAAATGCCATGAGGCATACTTGAAAAGCCACAATCATTGGAGCCAAAGTACATCTGGAAGTTTAAAATTGAGGCCTATTTTGTGATTGGAAACTTTGGATCTTCGTTACAAAAGTGAATCTGCCATTTCCAAAGTAGTGCCCGATTCGTTTTCCTTTTCTTTATGATTCCTAGTGTGAAGATTCCTTAGGTTTTTGGAACTTTGAAGGAAATGAGCCATGCTCAGAGCAAGATTTATTTTTTTTCCTTCAGTTTGCCCTGGCAAATTTGTGAGGCCGAAATAAATGAAGTGAAGAGAACGGAGATAGAAGTTTTAAAAATCGATAGGCAACAGCTCTTTGTTGTATGTACAGGTTGGCGAGAAATAAAAGAAAGAGGTGGCTTTCTATCTTAAAGTGGATTACCAACTGAAGCCAAGTACATATACGCGAGTCTTATGTTAGCTCTAGTATTATGCACTGATTTCGTATTCACGAGAAGACATTTGAAATTTGCTTCCAAAAGGCAGTCTATAGAAAACCCAGATACTTTGTCTTTTCTGCAAACGCAACACGTCCCATCAAAGAAAGAGTTTTTGTTATAGTCAAAGACAGAGGAAAAAGAACTATTTCGAAACCATTGCTTATAAATTTCCATAGAATTTTCTTTTCTTTTAAAAACGAAAGATGTTAATAGAAAAAACATCAAGAATACTTTTTGTCTTTTGTAGACTAATACATATAAATAGAAACTAAAGTAAAGAGCTTTGTGTATGAAATATTTATGAGATGCTATTTCATTTATTTAATGAAACAATTGGAAAATTATAATGATTTAATTGGCAGTCCATAATTTTTGCCTTAGTAATATATTGCAACGAAAATTTATGTTAACCACTTGCTAACTAACCACTAAATTAAAAAAAAAAAAAAAAAAAAAAAAAAAAAAATTACTGACGCGAGTACCAGAACGGTCAAGTGTAACTCGCTGGAAGGCGACCTGACGCATCACCTCCTAGAACTGGGGTGGGACCTGACGTGCCACGCATGTCGTTTTTGTTTCTGTAACAATTCCATGATGACGTAAATATCACTTCGTCGGCGATTCTGTGACAAGAGCATTATGACGTGTGTGGCACGTCTATCCAGCGCAAGTGGTTAAAGAAAAATTGAATTGATAATTAAAAGGATTCCACAATTAAATGATTAATTTAGTAAGTATTAATAGTAACATAATAAAATTTTAAATAAGATAATAATTGAGTTAAAAGTTTAGTTATTTAAAAGACAGAAATGGCTGTACCGCACATAAACATTATTACACCTAATACTTTATATTTAAATTAATAATGAACTCTATTAAGATAAATCTAAATTATGTTTCATACTTTCGATTTGCCATTTCTAAAATTGATGTTTAAAAATGAATGTTAAACTTAGGTGTCACATTAGGGGTCACAAATTAATTTTTAAGGGATAGAGAGTTGTTGATTTATGTTTTCTTGATTGTTAACCTACACTAGATTTTGTTGACTCAAAACTTTCAAACAGTTAATTTAATATTGTTGCTTTGTTGAAATTATGTGTACCTTAATTATATTTTTTCTAGTGGGATATTTCCTTGACATTTTAAAGACATGCTTTTAGAAACGAAAAATTAGTAAACTTTTTAAATTTTTTTGAAAAGGAATTTTACATATTTTAAAAGATAGGTTTGTAATTTATTGATTCAAATTAGTAGATTTTAATTCCTGTACATTGTTAAATCATGATTTCAAAATTGTTAGTTAATTTTGGATTCAATTAATTTTCTACATCCAGATAAAATCTTTTTGAATTTGTTGATTCATAATTTTTATACTGTTAGAGCTAACTTATAAATATTTAAATTTCAGATTTTTTTAAGTTTTTTTTGTTGTTGCGGATTTTAAAACAGATGCTTATTCAAACAAAGAAATCCGAATGATGTGGAAATTCTTAAATTCTTTTAAAATTGTATTATCGCCGATAGAACTTCTAGAGAACAGTATGCATTAGCCGGAGAGTGTAACAATTAATAATCGCACTTTGTACGCAATCCCCTTTAACCTTTTAATCTTGAGTCCAAACATAACCCTCAGAGATGCATAACTTTAGTCAACATTTTGGGGGTTTCAATTCATTGGTGGGACCCCGAAGATAAATTGAAAAGTTTCTCTAATTTCAAGTGTACATTTCTATTTCCCTTTCCAATCTAAACCCACAGAGCCTACCCTATTAAAACTCACATGAACGATCGCTTCATTCTCAAGCATTTCATCTCAAAATATGAATAACTC
Source organism: Parasteatoda lunata (assembly GCA_949128135.1). Lineage (NCBI taxonomy): Eukaryota > Metazoa > Arthropoda > Arachnida > Araneae > Theridiidae > Parasteatoda > Parasteatoda lunata. The sequence goes on from OX421976.1 coordinate 23,605,383, forward strand.
TTTCTCTAGTTCTCTTTCTCTATCTCTAGAGATTAGTGGAGTCGTAGTGGGATTCGATTCTCGAGAATAGTGCTTACGTCACGCAAATACCCCGCTTTAGTATGGGGAAAATTAACAGACAAATTTCAGTTTAATTTTTGAGTTGAGAGGTTTAATTTTGACATGAATTATGCTTATGTCACAATGCGCTTAACTAGAGTATATGCATGATATTTAAAGCCTGCATATAAAAGGGTGATCATAAAGTATGCATTAGGGAATGGACTCTTGTTTTGATTTAAGCTTAAATGACCTATTCTCATATCACGAAACTATGAATTGTTTTAAAATAAAAACATTTTTATTATAAAATGTATTATTTCCTTATTCTGAAAATGTGCATTCGAAATACCTTTTTCTCCTTCCCAATGCACAGGTTAAAACATCATATAAATGAGTTTTAATTTTGGCATAAATTATGTTTATTTCACATTGCGCTTAACTAAAGTATATGTAAGACAAATGAAATCGATATATGAGTCTTATAAAAGGGTGATCATGAACATCAGGGAATGGTTTTGAATTAAACTTTACATAGATTTTATATTTTATTCTCTGTCAGGAAAAATGATTAAAAAAAAAAAAAACACTTTTGTTTTAAAATTTACTACTATATTCGAAAGTTGCTAAAATATTTTTTTTTCGGAAAATACAAAATAAAGCCTCGTATATAAAAAGTTTAATTTTGTTTTGAATTATGTTTACGTTAAAATGCGCTTAACTGAAATATATGAATTTTAAAATTTGTCTGCGAGTCATAAAGTAGTTCATTGAATATGTACCTCGGGCTTAGCTTAAATGGTTTCCTTTGGAATAGAAATTTTGCATTGAGATAAATACCTTTAGATTAAATGTATTTTTAAGGACATCACGATTTTGATTTTTTTCCACACAGTTTTAGTTGAAATGTTTTCGATCCTAATTTACAAAATATTTAACACCTAATTAATTAATGGGAAATTTGCCGCCGCTACCCTCAAAGTTAAATATGTCGGCATTAAATATTTTATTTTAAAAAGTAAGAAATTACACTTTCTTTGTTAAGATAATCTGATCAAGAGAATCTAATTAAGAGAATGTACTATCTTGTCGCAAATATTAAACTAATGTACGTCATATTAAAGTCTCATTTAACTAATCAATTAATTCAACTTTCAGAATTTATCAAATCATTTTTTTAAACTTACAACTTGCATGCTCTCAAAAAAAAAAAAAAAAATCTTTATAATAATAATTACTAACACTTCTGGATGACAAAATTTTTTTAGCTTATGTATTTAGATTTTAGATTATTATTTTTAATTAATAGAGTCAAAATTTTCAAAATTTTATTAGCTTATGTATTTTGATTTTAGGTTATTTTTAATTAATAGAGACTATTTGGCATGTTAAGCATTCACATATACCTTTCAGTATAATAAATATCTTAATCTTAGAAAGTTGAAAGCTATGTACAAATGTATTTTGAATTGAAAATTTGTGAATGAATTTTTTAAAATATACATCCATATTTTAAAAAAAATCATTCACAAAAATTTTCATATATGAAGTGTAACAGGCCTTCCTTGCAGACATTAATACTATTAACTATCTCTAAAGATTTCGGAATTTTTTGTTGTAAGTTAGATAGTTATCGCGACCGTGAATAATTGGCTAACTCGTATAATTAGGGCATCTATCACTTAGTTCGTGACTATTGGTTTCGCCCACCAAAGAATGAAAATCTGTCCCCCAATGATAGATTAGCGACACTAACGTTTTTATGCGCTCATGGCTTCGAAGACATTGCATTTGACAAGTATTTTTGGTGGTTTCTATTGAATGATGATTTCGTGCAGAATGCATTTTGTTTTTTGTGAGTATTTTTCAAACTAGTTTATTTTGAGAACTTATTGATACTTTGTTATTTTTTACCTCTCAGGATATATTTTTTTAAAAATAATTACAGTAATTTTGAAATTTTTACTACTTTGAGGTGCGTTTTACAACTTTATCTATGTGATCAATTAGATTATTTCGAAGCAAAGAATTATTGGGATTTTTTTTCGTTATGATTTTTCTTAAAATCGTATCTATTCAATAAATGAGACTTATGTAGTTTTGTGTTCTTTGTAAACTTATCCTATGGAATTAAAGTCTTTGATAGGATATCAACCCTGGTGCCTTTACAAAGTCTTAATTGTAACTCGCGTTTCTAATTTGTTAACCTACGTCTATAAATTGATAATTCACCTTGGTAAAATTTTAACTTACTCTTGTAAAATATTAACCATGGTTTGTAAAGTGTTAACTCATAATTGAAAACAATTAACTATCATTTATAAACTGTTAATTGGCATTTGCTAACTGTAAAATAACAGTGATTCATTTATTAATGACTGCAAATTAGTAACTCATATTTGCAGATTGTTAGCTCACATTTACAAATTGTTAATTCACACTAGAAATTGTTAACTTATTTTTTTACTTTGTCATTTCATGATGTATAAATTGTTGGCATTCAAATCTTTAACTTAAATAATCTTTACAATTTTTTAAAAACTTTTTTATTTTAGTTTGAAAGATATTTAAACACATTCTTTTTAAAACGCTTAGACAAAACTCTCTATTTTACTTCTAAAATAATCATTTTAAAATTCGAAATATTTGTATTAATTATTAACAAAAATCTATTTATTAACTATCAACTTCTCAAATGAATAATAAAGCCGACCACCCTGTGTAGGGGGCAGGGAACTGTCCTTGCACCAGAAAAGTTCTGGGTTCAAATCCCGCGCAAGGCATGGATGTTTCTTTCTCTCTCTGTGTTCTATGTCCTTTGTGTGATTGCGTGAATGTGTGTGAATGTGGCCCACCCTATGAACGGGATAGTGGCAGTGTGGTGTGGCAGAAGTCGAATTCTTGGGCATAGATGGCGCCACTGAAAAACAAGAACAATCGCACCCCCTTTGCCCAGAAACAGGCACACGACAAAAAAAAAAAAAAAAAGAACAATAAAGATTTTTTTTTTTTAAATTTTTGTTAATAATTAGAAAAGTATGCATTGTTTAAAATAAAAAGTAAATAATTATCCGATAATATATTTATATCATTATTCCATAAAAACAAAAAATAAAGATTCTTGTCTATCTAATTTAGGAAGATAAATAATTTTGGCAATTCACAAATGAAAACAATTCCCAGGGATATGAAGCGAACCGTAATAAACGAGAATGATGATGTTATTGAGAATTACTTCTATTTTCGTACATGAAGGCATCTGCTGCCACAAGGAAGCAAAACGAATTATATCTTCTAAACCATGCACCGGGAGAAATCCCGAGAACTATTTCCTTCCACTGTTAACCGCGCGGTTACTTACCCGAAAGCAAATAATAATAAATGAAAATAACAAATTGGGGCAAGAAGAAGAATAAACATGACTCGATGCATCCACTGGAGTAGATTCATTCGAAATGGAATCAGAAATAAGAATCTAAATAAGAATAAGAATGGGCAAGTTCTGGACAAAAGTACGCCTGCAAGGCCACTCCATTCGGAGATAAGGATTTGTGTCCCCTGGTTCTGGAGATGGACTAAAATGTAAGAAATGTGAAAGAGTAAGAAGTGAGTAAGATCTGGACTAATTCCGCCGCTGATGAGATAGTCCAACTAACAAGATTAGGACTTGTTACGAGATTGTGTTATTTCCTTATTTAAGATGAACTGCTTGCTTATCTGTAGCCTCTTGGCATTAAATAATGGTTGTAAAATATACTTCAGAAGGAAATAACATTTTTAGTTATTTATCATTATTTTGATATTAGATCATTCTTCTTAGGAATTTTTTCCCAACAGAATTACTTATCTTTGAAGGTGGTACACATACTCGTGAAAATAAATCTGAAAAAGATAATACCAGGAAACGAAAAATATAGTTTGATTTTTGCTTCATGGTTAAAGTAAAAGATAGACTGATTCATTTCGATTGCTCAAACATGACCATTTATGATAATTATTGATCCAAATATGATAATTAAAACAGACACAGGTACTGTGGCCAATGACAAAATGAAAGAGGGAAGGAATGGGGTAAAATAAAAGCTACTATAAGAAAGAGAATTTAAGAAGGGATATTTATTACTATAAAAAAATGAGTTATTTTCCAAGGAAATTAATCTTTGAAGGAGGCCCACGTACTCGGGTAAATTATGAATCTGAAGATAGATGATTTTATGGAAACTAAAGTGAAAAATATAGTTTGATTTTTTTTATTTTTATTACAAGTTAAAACGAAAGATAGGATGACTAATTTCAATCGCTCAAATATGGCGATTCATGATAATTATTGAGCCAATTATGAAAATGAAAACCGAAACATGTTGTAAGCAAGAGCAGGTATTATAGTACCTGGACATTATATAGGGAGTGTCGGGTACCCCCGCCCACTGTCAATTTCATGTGTATAGAATATTTTTTCAAGTCAATGGGCCATCGGACATTAATTGTTATATTAAAAAAAGATTATTTTCAAAGTTTCAGTTGGTAACATGGTAAACAATAGTTTTGAAAATATGTTGAATACAGTAGTCAAATTTTATAAATTTCTATCTTTTTAAGTTAAACTATTCTTTTTTTGGTTTATTCTTTTGGCATTATTTAATTAGATGACAAAGCAATAGAAACATACAAAAATATTGATTATTACTCAATATTATACAGAAATATAAGCAATGCTCCTTAAGTGGTCGGGGCTACCCGACTCTCCCCTATATATCTATCTCTCTCTCTCTCTCTCTCTCTCTCTCTCTCTCTCTATATATATATATATATATATATATATATATATATATATATATATATATATATATATATATATATATATATATATATATATATATATATATATATATACATATATATATATATATATACATATATATATATATATATATATATATATACATATATATATATATATATATATATATATACATATATATATATATACATATATATATATACATATATATGTATATATATATATATATATACATATATATATATATATATATACATATATATGTATATATATATATATATATATATACATATATATATATATACATATATATATACATATATATGTATATATATATATATATATATATATATACATATATATATATATATATACATATATATATACATATATATGTATATATATATATATATATATATATATATATACATACATATATATATATATATATACATATATATATATACATATATATATACATATATATATATATATATATATATATATATATATACATATATATATATGTATATATATATATATGTATATATATATGTATATATATATATATATATATATATATATATATATATATATATATATATATATGTATATATATATGTATATATATATATATATATATATATATATGTATATATATATATATATGTATATATATATATGTACCTCAAATTCAAATTCTAATTTATGAAGAGTAAAGTAGAAAACTGAGGAACTTAAAAGTAAATAAAAAGAATTCTTTTTTTAGACAAACTACTACAATATTATATTCTATTTGTAAGTTGTTCCAACAACTTTTTTTATGATGAAAAATAAAACAATCTCTAGCTTTGTTATGCAAAACGCTAAAGTGAGAAGAATAAACTTCAAATTTTGTGATTTATTTTTAGCTTTTCTAAGAAACTTGCTTTTTTTTATTTTTCCCCGCATATTCATAAAAGATTTGGAAACTGATTTTATTTTTATAAAACTGTCTTCAAAATAATGTTTCTAGAAAAAAAATTTCAAGTAAAATTATTTGAAAAACATCAGTTGTTGCATTTATAATACTAGTTTATCTTTGTGATAATTTCCCCATGTGATTACAGCATCATTGTCTACTGTTTGATTTAATTCAGTTCCTTAAGTCCATAAATTTCAAAGCAAAAAAAAAGTAATTTTTTTTAAATTTGCATGCTGAAAAAAATTATGGTTAAAACCATGCCGTATATATAAAATTATGGTTAAAACCATGACTTTGCGGGAACACTTAAAAGCTTCATATTTTTTACCGAGATACTTCGGAAATAATTCTGGCAAATGAGGTAAAATTCAGTAATTTTATTAAGATACCTTACATAGATTACATCATAAGAACCATTTATTCGGTTAAATTTGCTTTTCAGTTTTGTATTTTTTCTAAATGTGTAGTAATGAGAACTAAAAGTTTGAAAACCAGTGTTTCCGGTTAACCATTATAATATGAACATTAAAATTACCAAACGAATGGTTTAAACACTGTATGTTTTGGTTTTATAAACCAGAATTATGTTTTTACCATAGTTAGCATAAATAAGCATTTACCATAATAGTTCATTATCATAAAATTATGGTAATTTTATTAATTTTTTTATGTGTCTATAGAAATAGTTTGATTTAGCATTCAAAAAATAATAATATATAAATATTTTTTTAATGTAAAAAGCTTTTATGATACTTTTTTTCGAAACTAAAGATAGTTTATTCGTAGAGTTTGTCTGAATGTGTATAAAAAACTATTTATACATTAAAGCTAATTAATAAAATTCAGTTTAGTTAATTAATATGTTTTGTTTTCATTAAACTGCCGTAATTATTTTAATTATTATTAAAGTTTATTATCATTGAATAAATTTAAAATCCTAGCGTCAAATCAGCGTAGTTATATGAAATACATATTCTTTTCAAAACATTTCATTTTTGGCGACAAATTTTTTTAAAACTTTTAATTTTTCAGTCATATTTTATTTTGTTTTAGTCAAAGAATCACAAAGTATGCACATTTTTACCTCTAGATACTTTGTTTGCATAGCAATTTTATAGAAGAATTTCTCAGATAAGAAAAAAATAATTTTGATATTCATTTTTAATATTTTGTTGAAGTAATAATGTGTCTTTTCACTAATCAATTAATATTAATCGAAGCTTTTAATACGAAAGTTTTCAGCTTAAATGTCAGTACGATATAATCTTATCAGCATTTTAATTTTTAAGCATTTTTGCTAAGCGTGAATTAAATAATTAATAAATGTTAAATAAATAAATAAACTTAAGACCTATGAATTGCCGTAAATTTCGTTAAAAACAAATGTTATGCTAGATAAGCGAAAAAAAAAAAACTAAATTATGGTAAATAGCCGTGTTACTCTTCAAGTTCAGTGACAAGCCCAAGAGAATTGTTGGATTTTTCGTACGAATTCTGAAATAATTGATCGCTTACACGAGAGCCTGTCAGTTTTATTAGGAATTTTCTTCTTCGTTTTAAGAAATTTAATTAACTAATTAGAACCTCTAATTTTCCCAAATAACATAAGTTTTTGCGAAATATGTTAATTTTTATTTTATAAATATTTTTGAAAATGCCATGTTTATAGATAAAAATGTTCTGCTTATGGTTTGATACTACTTGTTAAATACCTGAATAAATGTTTATTTAATTAAAATTACGAACACACTTTAAAGTTGCTTGTGCGTTGAATTAATGAGTATTTTAAATGAATTAAAATATCACAAACTGATTTTATAAATACTAAATTATATGCAGAATCTTATTTGTTTACATTTATATTATTCTACGCAGCCTATTACACATTTTTATTATTTAAATTATTGTTTTCAAAGACGTTAAAAATATTTCTTAAATTAATTTAGGCCACAGGAAATAATACATTTTCATTAATATTTAAATACTATTATTCTCATTGATTTGTTAAAGTAATTATAATGAATTAAACTGCAAATTTGTAAATTTCATTCAAAAATTCAGTCTAGCATAAAGTGAAGAAATGAATATTTATAGCTATTTTTCTTCAGGAACATATGATATTAACTAGTATGAGACAATCTGGCTTGTATTTATAGTGTTTAAAGATAATTTTTATAGTGCAGTTTAATTTTTTACTATAATTAAAACTGCCGTATTTGCCGAAACTTTTTTTATTATTTTTTTTTTTTCTATGTTTTAGGCCAAACCAATAATATTTTAATATTTTTCCTCTCTTAAGACTTATTTTATTGTTTTAAGGGAGGAGGATTTAAAAAAAATATAATTTATTTATAGTAATCTATAATTTAAGAAATTTAAGAAAACTTTTGACTTGTGCTCAAATAACACCGAAATAAAAATCAGTTTTTGATACAAATAATTTTCGTTTTGTTTCGCTTAAATAGAATTCATACTACTTAAAAATACTTAAACCGCATGTTTCTACACAGTATTTATTGAGTATAAAAGGTACAGACTATTTATCTCTTTTCAATGTAAAAAAGTTAACTAATAAAGGAATTACATGATATTCAAACCTGCAACCATTGGCTTTGCAATCAGGCATCTTGACCACTCGGCCACATGGCAGGCGCAGACTCTATTCTATACTCGTTTACTTTTATCAGCAGATAAGTATAAAATCAAGACTGTAATTTTTCCAATAATGATAATAGGAAGCCGTTATAGCTCAGGGGATAGAGCGTTCGCCTTCCAATGAGGTAAACCGGGTTCGAATCCCAGTCGATGTGAATTCCGCATCCGGCTTGCACTGACCATAGTGCTGACGTGAAAAATCCTCAGTGGTAGACGGATCATGGGTTAGAGTCTCCCTGCTTTCAGGCTAACCGTGGGAGGTTCTCGTGGTCTTCTTCTCCATGTAACGCAAATAAAACGAGTTAGTTCAACCAAAAAGGAGGGCAATTTTTCCCAATACGTGATACAGGAGTTCCCTTGTTTTCTGGATTGCGTTGAAAATTACAAGGCAATGGAGTTAAACATTAGCTGTTGTAAACCCAAAATTGGGTCCGTTGTTCATCTAAGTTTATAAAATAAATAAAATAAAACAATAATAATAAATAAATAAATTTAAAATTTGAGTAGGAAAACATATAATGAATCATTTGAATGTATGAGTTTCTTGAATTACTCCTTTGTAATTGTGAATAAAAGTAAAAAAGATAGGTTACATTAGTTACATATTTGGTGATAAGTAGCGTGAGTGGAAAAAATTTTCATTTCTTTACGAGTTAGAATTTTGTATCTTAAATATACCCTGTCTTTTTTCTTGAGCCACATACCAGGCAGAAACATTTTCAGGACATTATCTTTTAAATGGACATGCTTTTTGAGAAACATGAACTTTGAGAGACGGTTCTTCTTTTTTTTTTAAATGTATTTTTTTTTATTTTACATCCAGTTTACTTTTTTTTCCAGTTGATTTATACTTCCTATTCGATTCAAGTAAGAAAAAAAGATCTGGTTAGGATGTACTATCTTTTTCAACAGAGATAGATTTATGGATCACCCTTTTCAATTCGATACTTTTTCGACAACAATAAAAATATTCGCACCCAACAAAACACTGGCATTTCATCGACTCCTAGTTTCATCATTTTGAACAAGAAATAAAATTTACGATCTATATGAAATAAAATTGTCCCTTAGAGTAGTTTTGTAAGCACATTTCAAGAAGGAACGGGAAAAGAAAATCCATTTCACACTGACCAAAGATTCGATCCAAAAAAGCAATTTTCTTCAGAAAGGCGATGAACTATTTTCACGTTTTCTATCTCCTTCAACGTAAACCATCGAAGACGAAAACGAGATAGTTGTTAACAGCTAGAATGCATTTAAGTCTGGATAAAATTTGTTGCAATTAAAGTTTAATCTCAATAAATGATGCCTTTACGCCTTCGGGCGTAAACACCGAAACATTTTCCACCGCCGGATTACCAGCTTCGAACACGGGGATGCGAAACTCAGGAATAAAACTTTATTATCGAGAAATTTTCGTAAACTTTCTTCCACTTAAGTAGTTGCATACACAACAAACATTTTCTCATTTCAGATCTTATTAATTCTCAATCCTACTTTCTTGAATTTGTTGAATTTGTTTAATATAAATTTCTAATGCAAACACTCGAGGAAAAAGTCTTCATTTTTGGTTACTTAGTTTCATACTGGGATTTAAATTACAGTTTGTGGATTAGATTTTCAGTATCTAATTTACTTTGAAGTTATTTTAAAGTTTATATTTTTTCACACTTGCACTTTTTACCATATTTATGCGTTAATATAAAATGGGTTTTGTAATTTATTTTTCTTTCGAGTGTTTTTGATATAATGTTTGCTTAGCTTATAAATAATAATGCATGAGGTATTTTGGGTTATTTTATTTTTATAATGTTTATGAAAAAGTTAAATAGGTTATATAATCGGAAATTAGATAAAAATAACTAGTTAAATTTAGAAGCTTCACCTAGATATATTAAGATATATTATATATATAATTGTTGTTATAATAAAAGAGGTAATAAAATGAGAGAAAATCAAAGAGGTACGAGATAACTTTTTTTTATAAACATGAGTTTGTTATTACCGAATAAGTTTTACTGTTTCTATCCATTTTTTTTATTTTACCAGCATCAAAAAACGGTTGCCATTTCACGAACTTTTTTTTTTCAGATTATAACCTTTACTATTATTAACAATTACGGTGATAAAGGTTATCTTTATTACAATTGTGTAGCCATCAGAGAAGTGAGAAATCTATCTAATTAACTGTAGAAAACATTTCAATATTACCCATTAAAAATTATTATTAACACTAGAACAGTCGGAATTTGGACTTTCCTAAATTTGGGAATAATGCGACCCTAATAGGAAATTGGCTTCATTCCGAAGAAAATGATTTTTTACTCGAATGATATTGTTAAAAATATAATATATAAGGTTTTATAAAGACTAAATTTTTTTTATTAACTTAATGACAATCTAAGAATGTGTAGTGTAATATTGTATTATCGATTATTCTTTCACACGAAGGCAAGTCATACGGAAAAAAAATACGAACTAAAAAATTTACTTGTGTTATACACTGTGTTCTTTATTATAAAATGTATATTTAATAGATAACAGCCTCCTCTTGCTTTTTAAATATTTAACTAGTGTTTTATAAGTTCGTATATAATAATAATAAAGAACTTTTTTTCTTATTTTTTAATTCATACTTTTTTTTTATTATAAATTAACTTACTGTTTTACACTTGACAAAAAGGTTTCTGATTTTTGTTTTCAGATTGTATTAAAAAATAATAAATTTTAATTTTATATTCATTTATTTTTGGAAGAAATCTTCTGCAGGTAAAGCTGTTCTACTAATTTATTTATTTTGGTCTGAGTATGTAGTTTAAAAAGATACAGTAGAAATGCACAAAGAAAAATTTAATTAAACAAATTATGGTATAATTACCGTTCTGTATGGTTGTGACATCTCTAATAAAATTAACAAAATTCTGGTAATAAAAACATAAATATATGGTATTTAAATCATTCATTTGGTAATTTTTTCATTAATATGGTAACGGTTTACCGGAAATTCAAATTTCCAAAATTATATTTCTTACTACCACACATTTAGAAAAAAAATACGAAATTGAAAAGAGTAACGTAATAAATGGTTTTTATGCCATGCGCTAGGGTATCATGAGAAAAATACCAATATTCACCACACATTGTTATTATTTCACCACACAATTATAGATGAGGTTATCTTCGGTGCAAAACACAACCTCCTTTCCTACTTTAAGTGTATTTTTTACACCTGTCATTTTCCAAACAACCTCAAAAGCATCTTATTGTTTTAAAAAGATAACGTAGTGTGACACTTTGGGACAAAGGGGCAATGTTGTATGAAAAATGTATGACATCATTTATGAGCTGCTCCTTATAGTCAAATTCTTTAAGTTTTAGTGTTGAAAGACGCTGTTTTATATTTGCCTTTGGAACAAGAAAAATCAATTATAATAAAAAAGTAGTTAATAAATTATAGTCAAATTCTTGCCGACGAAGTATATTTAATAAAAAGATGAAAAAAATAACTTTATTTGACTGCATACACCACTTAAAATTAATGCCCATTCATTAACTATTTCTAGATATTCATTATTTCAAATCAAATTCTATTTGGAGCTTGTTTACTTCGAATAAAATAATCAAAGAGTCATTGGGTTGCAGTCTTTACCATTAATCTTAATGTAATCAGTTCGTCTGTTTTGGCTAATATTAATCATTTACGATCGATTCTAGCCGACTGGAATGCAAAGTTTTGATACGGAAACTTTCAATTACGTCGGATAAGTTTTGATTTTAATTACATAGGCGATTGATTGCATTAATCGAGTTAAAAGAAAGATACAGTGGTTTAGTTGTTGATTTAGTTCGTGTTTATCAACAGTGTGAAGTTTAAAATGCAACTGAATAAAATTTAAAGTTACTTTAACACGTTTGCTTCTTAAAATATACGTGGAATTTATAAAGGATAGATGTTATATTAGTTTAAATGGTTTTGAATTTATATATAAATTTCAAGTAATAAGGTGACGCAATTAAAAACTCTGACCAGCTTGAATACAAAAGTAATTTACACTTTCTATGTATGTTTTCATTTTTTCTTTTTGAAAGCAACTCTATATTTTATTAATCTTTTTGAAATAAAACTTAATTTCTTTCTCAATTACGTTATCCAGTACCGTACAACAAACCGTGCTTAAATCAGAGCTTTTCGTACCGAGTTATAAGATTATGAATTGTAAGGGTCCATACATCAATATGTAGTTCTCGTTGACAAAATTGCTTTTCTCGTAATGGAATATTTCTGTTTTTTTTTTTTTTACAGTTGTTAAATTTTTTTATATTACTCTTCGATGTGTTGTTTTAATTCTAACAGCATTTTATTAACTCAATATCGTATATTAATTTCTTAATAATTAACCAATCATATTTAAAATTGCTTTTTGAAGAAATTTTCGGTGACAAAATGAAAATGTAGCGTGATTTATAAATTTAACTTAATTCACTTAAATTTATTTAAATGCCTTTAAACAACGCATTAGGGTAAAAATTTAATTAAGAAATTTTAAATTCATTTGCAAGGAGCTTTTAAATTATTAACGATTAAAACCATACTTTTAGCTATAACATTAAAATTAATTATTATTTTTTTTAAAACATTATAAAAAGACTTTTACTAACATTCTTTTAAAATCTAAAAATGATCGTATAAAAATTGCAGTTTTTTATTTTTAACCTCCTATGGCCCCTTATATTCGACAGTTCTTGACCTAGTAATAGAGGTTTAATTAAGAGTCTCAAAAAAAAAAAAAAAAAGAACTGGCTCACTAATTGAACTATAATATGGTACATATTCGCAACAGCCTTAATCAGGTGTTTTTACAAGATGTTAAGCCATGTTTCTTTCAAAATGGAGCTATAGTTCATGAAATATGATTATATGGTAATATTTAGTTCGTTATTAAATTTGTAACTGATTAGATAGATAACATGTTTCAACCTGCTTCAAATTTACAACAGTGAAATAAAACTGTAATTTTAAGAGGATGGCGAGCCACCCTGTAATCTAAAAACAACTACTGGAAATAAATGTAGAACAAGCAGTTTATTTAAAATTATAATTCAATTCCAAATTTACGGAAACGAGTCTAGATATATTGAAAAGCAGTAAAAACTAAACCTAGATTCACGGAACAAACTCAGATAAATGGAGGAATAAGAGCAATTTTAGCCCAAATGAATATATAAATAAAAAATATTAAAACTGCATAAATAGTAGAATAAGAACAATTTAAGAATAGATTTATCGAAGAGAGCTGAACTAAATAAAGAAATAATAACATTTTAAGCCCAAATTCACAGAATTAAGTCTAAATTTATGGAGAAATATAAATAATTTAAGGCTAGATGGGCCTAGACCTAGCTCCCCAATTAACTTAAAAATTTAAGCTTAAACACATGATAGTTAGGAAAATAGTTTCACTTAATATTAGCGTAAAAACTAGTTTTAATGAATAGGAAATTTAATTAATGTACTAAATATGCTAAATATACTAATTATGTCGGGAAAACAGCTTGATTGTGGTAAATTTCGACTATCATTATTTGGCTGCAATTAATAACATTTTAATTCGTGAATGCTTCTGGGTATAGATATGCTTTTTTTATTATTTTAAAAACGTGCTTTGCTTATTCTAAAAACACCAAGCTGCTGGGAATATTTTAACTATTTTATGAAACATACCTATATCTACTTATTATAATATCTACCAAAGTTTGATTATTTATTTTTCTTTTTATTCTGAATGAAAAACTGGTATTTAGCTAGTAATTTGAAAATTAAGTATAACTGATAATTTCATTTTGTGTTATTGATAAACACATTAAACATTATTAATAAATTTATTATCCAATTTAATAACGAAATAATGATAAAACATTCAGTGATTTATTCAACTTATTATGTTTCATTGAAAACCTCAGTAACTCAAATTTCATTTGTTTAATAGCAAGTATTGTGCATACTATTAAAACATCCAACAACTGATTCTCCGTTGTTTTTCTAGCGTTAATTTAATTTTTGGTAAAAAGTAAAATAAAAAAAAATAATTTGATTCAATGAAGGGGTTTTCAAAGGAATTTATCAAAGAAGAAAGGGTATACAAAATTTTGGCTGCAAATTTCAGAGAAATTGCGCATTTTGAATCTTTAATTATTCTCTTTTCTGTTCGCTCTTTTCATCACAAATAAGTACTCATTATGTAACGACTACTTTTGCGAATATTAAATGAGGGAATTTGCATTTCTTCATCTTCTTCATTCTTTGTGTTTTTTTTTCTTCTTCTTCTTCGTGTTCTGTTAGACACTCTAAGGTAGATAAAGTACGTGACACAACGAAGGTCGGAAGACGTAAAGCAATTTCATCGTAGCAAACACCAAAAACTGTCTACTTGACAACGCTTATTTTCTTTTTGAAATTCCATGAACAAAGTCTTTTTCTAATGAAAATTGTCTCGCATTAATGGCGCAGATTAAACTCGGCATTAATTTTCTCATTTTTCAACCACAATATTAAAGGATAAAATCTGCCAGACTTGTTGGAACAGTTTTTTTTTTTTCCGTTGCGTACTTAATTTTTGTGTATTTTTATTCTATAAATTTATTAATATTATTTATAAATCAAGTAAACTGCATTAAACTTGATTAATACAGATGCATTAATGCGATACTGTGAATATAGCGTCTCTATTTAATCCCGAATTAATGAGTTTGGTTAAAACTTTTTATGTAGCAATTATACTATACTATACTATACTATAGTTATATTCCATTCTATTCTATTCTATTCTATTTAAAACAGGAAAAAGAACAGTATTGCCAAAACTATCAGAATATGGTAAAATTTACGGCGTTTCTAATTCTATGAGAACACCAAAAAGTACGGTAATTTTGCTTGCTTTGACAATGAATTTGGAAAAATTGTTTTATAATATGGGTAAGAATTTGATAATTTTATCATGATACCTTAGAACAACGCCATTTATTCGATCAACATAAAAACCTTTTATTGCGTTAAATTAACTTTTCAGTTTTGAATTTTTTACTAAATTTGTGGTTATAAAAGCTATAATTTTGAGAACCAGAATTTCCGCTAAAATCGTTGTTCTATGGACGAAAAAATTACCAAATGAATGGTTTGAATACCGTATGTTAACCAGAATTATGCTTTTTCTGTACCAGAAATACCATTACTTTACAATTCGGTAATTTTACCAAAATGTTTATCCGTGTAGTGTACATTGCGTAGAAAAGAACATGAATCTTATATTCTGCAAAAAAGGAACTTCTGTTTATGGTTTTTTGGCTGCCTACGGATATTTTTTTCACAATGAAAATCGTTCTATTAAGTAGTCTCAATAATTCTCGCTCAGTAGAAAATTACAAGTTTACGATTTAAAATCATATTCTAGAAGAATTATTTATAACTTCTAATATATTCTGCAAAAAAGAACACATATATTCGAAAAAATAAACTTTTATTTTACTTTTTGTGATTGTTTCTAGCAGAGAATTTCTTTTCGCAACGAAAATCAATCTATTAAGTAGGTTTATTATTTTATGCTCAATGGACCTATACTTATAGCTTTTTGTGACTGTTTCTTTCGGATAATTACTTTCTTTTCCTTCTCCCTAATAATTAAGTTTAATATTTCCTGTTCGATGAAAAACTAGAAGAATACGACATGGTGTTATTCTAACAGAACTATTTATAACGCATAGTATACTATGTGGAAAAGAACACACAAATCTTATGTTCTAAAATAAATTCCACTTTTACTTTTGTGTCTGTTTTTTATAGAGAATTTTTCCTCGATAAAACCAATATAATAATTGGGTATAATACTTTCTGTTAAATAAAAATTTACGAGAATGTGACACAAAACTGTTGCTTTAACAAAAATATTTATTCCTGAAGAAATATTTATTGCGGCGAGCATGTTTTATGTTAAAGAACACAAATTTTATATTCTAAAATAAATATTAAAAAAAAATGTTGGTGTTTTGTGACAGTTTACTACAGAGAATTTCTGTTTCTAGTGAAATATAATACCTAGGTTTAATATTTCTTGCTTAATATAAAATCACAAGAACTCAAAATAAATATGTTATACGAACAAAAATATGTAAATCATAAGAGTATAATTTCTAGAAATGAACTCATATCGTGCATTATGAAATAAAAGAATTAAACTTTTAGCTTTGTATAACCGTTCGTCACAGAGAGTTTCTTTTCTCAGTGAAATATAATAAGTAGGTATAACGCTACTCTCTAAATAGGAAGTTACAACACAAAATAATTATGTCATTCTACACTGTTAGAATTTTCATTCAGAAATTATGGTAAAATTATGGTTAGGAACGTTTCTTTATGTTTACAGCTTCGAAACCGTTTATAACTGTTATGGTTAAAAAACTGTGAATACAAAACTGTACGGTTTTTTTAACCATTTACAACTAATATAGTTTCTTAATCATAAAAATGAAACTTATACGGACATTGAAGCTCTGTGGGTGCTGCTCAATGCCTGCGTGAATAATAATTTTGTATTTTAATAGTGAACGGTCTCGGATTGAAGAATGCAGGATACTAGAAACTTTTCATGTATAGAAGGAATGGAAAGATATTGTAATATCAACACTGGGAGTCGAACCACTTTTCATCCGGTCATGGGATTGACCAATTAACCCTCCCAGTTACACCATGTATCTAGCTACACTGAACAAAATGGCTTCATAAAGTGAACCTAGTTGGTGTGGATAGAATTCCGGTTGTTATACAATATTAGGTAATAACTCTCTATAAAGTTTTTTCTCACACTTAGCAGTTTAATTAACATCTTTTTTTACGGTTATTTTAATTATTTTGATTAAATAGGATAAAATAACAATTAAATAAATTGCTATTTAACCTTTTTACCAAGAAGTTTCTAAGAGCGTAACAGAAATATTTACAACATATCATACAGTGTTTTTGTAAAAAAAAGAATAAAAATTATATATTACGGAATAAAAAGATAATATTTTTGGTTTTTGACGGTTCCCTTTCTTTTTTCATTTAAAGCTTAGAAAACCAATCAAATAATTAGGTTTATTATTCTCTGACTAATGCAAAATTACAAGAACATGACATACATCTGTTTTTCGAAAAGTAATATTTATAACGTGGACTATATTTTGTAGGAAAAGAATACAAATCGTATATTTTAAAACAAGAGAACTATTCTCTTAGGTTTTTGTGACTGTTTTCTAGAGAGAGTTTCTTTTCTCACTTATACTTTGGATCGATAGAATTCCGCAGTATCAAAATTGGAATTTCACACAAGGGCAATATAAATCAAGTTTATGGTAGAATACTATAACGTATATAGAACGAAAAGTTTACTTCACCGAAGAAACTAAATATGTCCTCGGAGGCAGAACTTCCTTTACAAAACCTTCACAACAGAATCATGAAAAAGGGTTTTATAATTCGGTCTACGGGTGATCAAATTCTAGGAAAGGTATATGTTTTTCTAAGGCAGTAGTCTTCACATATCTTTTGTTCCAAAGTGATCTTTTTTAAAATATATTTCTTATGGCAATATTTGATATCTTTGGAAATATTTTTTAAGATAATTCGCAATTGCACAAACGGATTTAAACTGTCAATAGAAATTCTTGTCTTTGTAATGCAGTTTTCCTTTTTGTAACTTTACCTTTTATTTAATCATTTTAGGATTAATTTTTATACTTGCTCATACTTTTTAGCAATTACTTCATGGCTTTGAGAGTCGTATAAATAAAACAGAGATTCGATTTGATTGTCAAATTGACACAACATTGAAGCAAAAGTCTCTATATTTTCATAATAAAACACTTGAGCAGCAGTGACTCAGAGGACAGAGTACACGTCTCACATAGAAGTGACCCAAGTTTGAATCCCAGCGATGACTGATCGATATAAATAACGTGGGCGTGAAATATTCACATATGGTGCAATCACAGATTTTCTTCGTGAGTTTCAGTAAAAATAACTATTTCCATGTAACAAAACTCTGCTGATAAAATTGATTTATATTTATTTGTATTTTTTTGTTGTAAAAAACTTTTCTTAAGGTAAAAAACGAGTTTGATTATAGATTTTGCATCGTAATTTTTAAATTTTTTTTTTGTATAGTAGAAACCCTTTAAGATTACGGAATTACTTCGTTATTATTATGGTTCTGCCTAAACATCCCAGCTTTTGGTTTAAAGCCGTAAATTTTACAGTGTATATGTTATCATTTAAGTGCGAAATTCATCATTTCGTAGAATAAATAAGTATTTCATGAAATAAGTAGACAAATCAGTTAAAATATTTAAAATTATTGTATTTTACAATTTAACCAGATATTCTACAGAATAACGATTACTTGATTGTTAGAATATGAAATATTGAACTCGGAAGTTTTTTGAACTTGTTCTCGATACTTCCAACAAGTTTTGAACCGGTTCTAGTTGCTTTGAAATGACGTGTGTGTATATATATATATTATTTTCGTTTGCTCCCTTTCTGTATAACTAATCTTAGCAATGTGAGCAATAAAAAATTATATCATCTGCTTTTCCTTATTATTTATCAATTATTCATCTGCATTAGGGATAAAATGTATTTTTAGATAGATTTTAGCTGTTGAATTCTTATCAATATCAACTCAAAACAAATAGCATAGATACTAGTGATCTGTTTATCGTAAATATATAATATACAAGATACATTTTATATTTCAATAAATGCTATTATTCTATTAAATTCTTGGATACAAAAACATTTTTTTAAATTCGAACTAAATGAAATAATTCAATCAAAAATTCATTTTACCTTACGATAATTACATTATGAGATATGTAAATCTTTGCTTGCTTATTACAAATTCTATAATTAAATATATATTTAAAATAGCTCTTCGAAATTGCAATGAATATACTAAGCTAAAACACATTTGAGCAAAATTCAACATTTCTCTAAATTAGCAAACTCTAGTTCATGCGAACTTTTTTTGTTGATAAAAATAAATATTGAAAATAAAACTAAGTAAAAATATTCTTCAAAATTTTACAAAAATGTAAATTCTTGACGTTGCATCCTATTTATTTTTGTTTTTACTTTTTTTCAGACTCCATAATGAGTTTAAGTCTCTCAATATTGAAGATACTTTTATTTCTTGATAAAGTCTTGAAGATTTTTTGCGCCTTATTTTTAACACTGTGACAAGGGAAGATTGATGTCTGTTTAACGCGGACTTTCACTTAAGGGCAGAGGAGCACAGATTTGTTTATTTTCACAGTTCAGTAAGTTTATCATTTTTATGCAGATTTATTCAGTGAAGAATAAAAGATGATCTTTAACTCTGCTGAATAAAATAGGAGTTCAGAGCGTTAACTTTGATTTTACGGAGAAGTTATTAGAATTTAGAACTGATTGCGTGAGAGAAAATGTTGAAATTAAGTAAAGTAACAGAATTTTTCTAACGTTGGAATTACGAGAACATGTTGCAGTAAATTTCAGTAATTTATATATATATATATATATATATATATATATATATATATATATATATATATATATATATATATATATATATATAAATTACTAAACATGTTCACGTAATTTTATTTACATCAGTCCTATTTATTACCTATAAAATAACTAAAATAAAATTTGTCTGAACTTTCAATCCTTTTTTTTTTTTAAATCTTTAGATGAAATAGTTAAAAATCGAGTTTCAAATATTTCAATGTATTAAATGCATAAATCATTCGCATTTTAAACTAAAAAATTGAAAAGATTTAAGAACAATGTATTAATAGCTTGTGGGGATAGTAGTTATCGACAATGTCAACCGTCATTTATGAAAAGTTACCCCACCATAGAATCGAGTTAACATGTCTTATATACTAGTGAATTGGAATTACGTTTTTGTAGTGGTAGATACACTACAGAGAATACAATAATTGGTTGTTGTGATTTCTCCTTGTTTAGATATTGTACCTAATCTTTAGAAATGGATCCATATATTTAAATGCTAGTCAGCCACATAAGCTAATTACAATTGAGGTAAAGCATGTATCTTTGAAAAAAGACGCAAACTACCTAAGCAAAAAATAATAGATGATTCATTCTACTATTCTATTTATCTTGTAAAATATTTTAACTTTTGAATTATTGGAAATGATATTGTAAAATTTAAGAGAAGTTGTATTACTCGTATAGAGTACGAAATTTATCTAGTTTTACCTGTTTCTGTAAGTATGGTCAATAAAAACTCTCCTTACCTGCAAAAGAAACATAAAATTAAATCATTGCCAGGATGATAAACTAGAAATAACAGTATAAATTAATTTTTTACTCTAAAATTATTAATTTATATAGAAAAGAAAAGTCAAGTTATTAAAATACATTTTTCTCTATTAAATTCTAAACGGCAGTAACTAAAGCCAATAATGTAGTGGTATTTAAAGTAATAAAATGGTCATGGCTACGCAATGTGCCCGATCTTGTTACCAATATGAGGTAAATATTGGTAAAAAAATCGTAATTCTGTGTACGTAGTGCATTGAGAAAAAAAGTATGGTAAAAAAGTTAAAGTAAATTTATCAGAATATGTTTAGATTTGATGTATTTTCTGCACTATATGAACACCAAATGCTTAGTAAAATACGGTTTCATAATATATGATAAAATTTGGTAATTTTATTTTTGATAATTTTAGAGAAGGAAATTTTTAAATTTAAACGTGGCTGCCGTTCAAATTTTTGGTAGCTTTAATATGGTTTCAAATGTAACTCTTTTATCATACTCTTAAATTTGATAACTTAATGATATGGTTCAACATATATAAATAAATTTAGCATTTTATTAAGGCCACATTAAACTTGCCCTGTATTTTTTGTTCAATGTATCTTTGATTAAAGACCAACTAAATTTGTTGGAACCTGTTTAAAACTTTCAACAATGTGAATTTTGGTAAAATATTCGTGACAAGCGTCGCTTTTGAGATATAGCAATATTTGAACTTCTTACCTAACAATAAATTAATCAATGTTATAATACTAAACTAGTCTTAAATCAGAAGAGCGACGTTTCAAATTCACACTATCTTTGTTAAAACCTACCTTTTCGACAAAGCAATTTTCTTGTATAAGACTATTTTTAGGCTTAAGTCCGCAAGTCTTAACGTAAGCAGTCAGTCGTTTCCTATTTCTTTGTCTTGAAAGAAACCATCTCATTACTTAGGGTTTAACGTTCTTATTCAACTATTTCTTTAGGCATTGCTTCTTGTTACAAAACTAAGTCTTTTGACATAGCTCCGCTGCCCCTAAATGCCAGACTTTTTTTTGCACAAAAAGCGGCTTTGTTTCGATTTTGAAAAATTCCAGTAAATATTTGAAGGACTTTTTAAGATCATTTTATATTGTTCTTTCCTTTTCAAGCTTTGCTTCTATAATTATCGAAGCATCATTAAAATTGTATTTATTTTCTAACAGAAATAATGAAACTATAAATTTCTCAGCCATTTTAGGTATTATGAAGTTTTTGTAAATGTTATACAGCTGTTTTATGTGCTATTCAATAAGCTATTGTTTATAGGAGCATGTTTAAAAAGTTAATTAAAATATTTTCAATATTTTCTTAGAAAGAAAATACATTTCTTTATGACTGTTGTTCAACATTTGTTTTGCAATGTATTTTGTCTAAAAATAACGACCTTTAACTACTTTTTAAATTTTTAGTCAAGGCAAAAATTATTTATAACCACTTTGATCATACTTGTAGTTAATCATTGATTGCAAAACGTGCTTAACTTATTCAGTTTAGAGCATGTTGGCAAAGATTATTGAATAATATTCTAATGAAATTATTAAGCAATAAGAAAAGAAAGGTACTTAACATATAACAAAATCTCGGTACAAATGTTTTTGTTCAAAATCTTTCTTGATACATAACGTTTTGCATACTATAAGTATCATATTGTAAGGATTTAAAGATTTTTCATGAGAAAGTTATTAAGAGCATTTTTGTTAAATAAATCATGATTTTAATAAAGACAATTCAGTATTTCTATGAATTATTATAAGTGTGCATTTACTAAAGATGCATTTCTATGCATCGATAATAAATTCCAAGAAATTGTCAAGTATCTCTCTTAAAACAATACTTAGGAACAATTTTTATATTTAAATTAAGTAAGCATGTATTTTTGAGATAACTATTGTGATGTTCTTTTTAAATAAAAATCTCTGACTGCAGTATTAAAATTGATATTTTAAAAACTTATTTCACTCAAGATTTGTATTGTGTTCACCCCAGGGATGTTTTGATGTTCATCCAGCTTCAGACTTACAGTACTAGCTTGGCTGAAAAGAAAAGTAAATGTGGCTGCTACGCAATACTGATTACATTACCACCATAATGTGGCTGATCATGAAATGACCGACAATGGGATTTCGTGTAAGTGAGTAACATTGATCATGAATTTATTTATATTTAGTTTCAGAAACAACAATGTAATAAATAACTGTTACGAGTAATTCAATAGAAGAGACAAATATTTTTTTACAGAATAAAACTGTTTAAAAGATGCATATTTTTTTTGTTTTTTATCGTTACCAGGCCTGCACTTTAAAAAATGCCCCTTTTCTTACAAACTTTCTCCGTATATTTGACTGTTTTAAGCTGTTTTTCAAGAAAAAAAAATTTCTTCGTTTTCCTCCTTAACTAAAACAGATTAAATCTGTGAATCTAAATTCTAGTTTTTTTCATGCAGTTTTGTTTATCGTAAGATAACTTTATCTTTCTTCAAATAATTTTACGATTACTTGCTTTTACTTTTCTGCAATTATTTTATGGTTTCAAACATCGTACAAATAAAATTGACTATACATTATTAACAAATTGTTACTTCACCTGATTATTATCTGCTTTTAGATATAATTTTTTTGTAAGTTACATTGCCAAACATTTTTATAAGGATGATCCACTATAGTTTTAAACATAAAGTCGATTCACTATAGTTTTAAAGTCGTTTTTGCACATAAATATACTTTCAATAAGTAGACTTTTAAGATAAAGACACTAGACAACTTTTCTTTGTTACCAAGCTTTAGAGCTGCCATGACTCAGAAAACAGAGCGCTTTCCTCCCAATGAGGTGACATGGGTTCGAATCTTTCATCTGACTTGTCACGATAATTCTTCTCTCACTTCTTACTGACCACAATGTTTACATAGCAATTTTAAATATTTTTCTTTTATTAAATTAATAGAGTTTGTTAGAATAATAGTGCTTATATGCTTAGAAAACAGGTGCCTGTTTTTAAATAACGGTATTTAAAAAAAAATATACGGCTTTATACTGGCACATCAGCTGACATATTTTTTTTTTCTGTAAATTTAAAATTTTTTTTTCACAGCGAAGTGTTATGTGGAATAACAATTTAATTATACCCTCAAATAAAACAATCTTTCATTTATAATGTTGATTTCTGGTCTAGAAAATGAAAATCCTTTATTATAATTTATCCATTCGAAAGTTATGGTTTTGTATTATTAAAAACGTCTTAATGTATTTATGTTTTTAATAATTAAATCATTCTATATTTCACTACTTACATTCGTTTCAAGGAACAAACTATTGGGGATTAATAGTAACATTTCTCCCTCCTGATCAGTGATTTTGCGACTAAATTTAACTGCCAACAAATAAATTATGATGATAAGAGTATCTCGCTTGGCTTAATTTCATGAGTTTGAAACAAGTCAAAAGGATTATTTATGCAATTCTACCCTATCTGGCGTTATAAATTTAGAATTTAAATCGATTTATATGCCAAGTATCTATATAATGATGCATTTTCTCTTACATTTGTTATCTTGTCTAAAGCTTTAGATTTTGTAAGTAGGATTATAATTATTTCATGCTATTTTAAAGTGAATATTGCTCATTAAATTCAAATGTGAATATTTACACTTGAAATTGCATTTTTGTTATAATTTTTTTAACTAATCTCCATTATTAGTTATGCTATTTTCTTCAGTTTTTTTTTACCCATGTAATGTAACTAGTTTTAATTATAATGTAATGAAACTACTTTTCTTGATTAAAAGTCTTATTTCACTATTTGGTTTAGAAAGCAACATTAAGCATTTTTTTTAAAAAAAGGTACATTAACTTAAGCAGTTTACTTTTATTCTATTTATGTTAATTACTACCATTAATTTAAGTAGAATATTGTATATAAGCAGAATATTGCCTTAAAAAAATTTCTTTTTGCTTCTTTTATTGCATAATCTAAACGTTGTTGTTGTTACTTATGCCATTTGCTTACTGCTATGGGAAACCAATCGATTTTAAGCCAGAGGGTGCGTTTTGTTTTCTCAATGGCACTATCTATGCCCAAGAATACGACTACAAACCCACATACGTCACAGCCCGTTTCACAGAGAGGATCCCATTCATTTATTCACAGATCGTAATTTTGAACTAAACTAGAGAATGATCAATTTAAAATTCAGTACCCCAAGAGGTCTTTACTTGTTATTGAAGCTTGTAGGATTAGGTGACACTGACAAATTTACCCTGCACCAGTCACCATTTAATGCATGGGGACTCTGGCTGGCGGGATTTGACGTCCAACGTCTTACCAACCAAACTATCCCGGCTTTATAATTTAAAAGTACGGCATCTTATTATATTGTGTCAGGCAAACGAGCTCTTTATGAGTCTAAAGCCCAATTTGTCGTAGTTTTAAATCTGTTCTTTTTAATCATAATTGTTTTAAACCGTGTTTGAATTAAAATCATACAAAAAAAAAGAACATGATAACATTCCTTAAACTAATAAATGTTTTAATGTTAAAAAATGTTTGTAACCGTTATGGCTGTATATTATTATGCCTTCAGCTTTCTTAAAACTAAAATTATTCTTAACTTTTATTGAAATACCGTTATTTCAATGTAAAAAGTATCATAAAAAACAGGTACTTTAAATTTTGTTGAGTAATATTTCTTTTAAAAAAATTACTATTTTTGTTAATTTCTTGAGGCAAATTCTGACAATTGTTAAAAACTATTGAGAATAGCATTTATTGTTGATTAAAATTACTATTGTTTTTTACAAAGTACGATAAGTTGATTATTTGTGGGATAAAGATTTGGAGGTCTTCTTACATTAGTGGTTCTGGGTCCACTTACAGAAGAGATCAAATTAACAATTTTCACTGTAATGTTAATAATGTGTTAGCAGAAATGGGATGCTTGCCAATGAAAGGTTAGACATTTATTGTTGTTTGAATTTTTAATATTAAACTTTTAGGCTATTTTGGACCAAACAGGCGAATTTCTATAATGAAAGAATGCCGGAGTCGTGGTGGGTAGAGCGCTCACTTCCCAATAAATTGTCCGGGGTTCGAATCCCAGCTATTGCTGGTCGATACAAATTCCAAATCCGAGTTGCACCAACCACAGTTCTGACAACCACAAGCTCACTGGTAGACGAATCATAGGTTATAGTCTTCCTTGCCGTCAGGTTAACCGTGGGAGAGTTTCGCAATTTTTCTCTCTGTTTTCTCAAATTCGGATTAGTTCCATCAAAAAAGGCAAGTTTTTCTAAATATTTAATCCAGGAGTTCCCTTTTTGTCTGGATTGGGTTCAAAATTACAAACCATGAGTGTTTTTGTTTTTTTTTTTTTATTTATTTATTTTTTTTTTTTTAACGGCAGGCACTGAACTTTTCGTTCTTCGCCATACTATGCCAGAATTGTTGCTCATTTCGCGTTACCCAGTGGGCACCCGTGAACCGAAGTCACGGAGGCGAGCAACATTGCCCATGCCACACTGCCACAAACCAGTTTATAGGGTGGGCCACATTCACACATCATACACACACACAACAGAGGACAGCACAAAGAGAGAGAGAAACATCCATGCCCAGAGCGGGATTCGAACCTGTAGCCTATGGCTTCGCAGTCAGGCACGCTAACCGCTCGGCCACCTGGCCGGCACAAACCATATGAGTGTTGAATATTAGTTATCGTAAACTCATAATTGGGTCGGCCGTTGAACGCCGGTTATAAAATAAAATAAAACAAATATTTGTTGATGTCTAATGTTAATAATGTATTAGGAAAAGTACAGTGAGTTGTTTATTTGTGGAATAACAATTTGATTGTTTTCTTAGATTAGTGGTTATGATCAATTTGAATAATCAACATACAGAAGTTGTCAACTTAACAATCTTCACTGTGATGTTAATAATGTTTGTTGAAATATAATAATGCTTGGTAGAAATGCGATGCTTGCTAATGAAAGGTTAAACATTCATGGCTGGTTAAATATTTAATATTAGATTTTGAGGTTATTTCTGGCTAATCAGGTGAATTTATTTAACATAGGAATGTTGCAATTGTCCTTAAAAGTAAAATTGGAACTTTTTTACACACGTTACAAAAATGATAAAGCTAAACTTCTATATAAGTGGCATTTATATTACAGATAACAGATGATCGAACATTTTTGTTTACCTTTTTTTGGCGAACTAAAATCTATTCTTTGGTTTCTATCTTCTCATTATATATGACAGACAGTTATTGGGTGATTTGAAAAATACTCATGAGAACTTTATTCAGAATTCAAAAGAAAATTATTTGCATACAACTCTCATTTTATTCTGTAATATATGCACCATTTCCTTAGCAATACCCTATCACTATCCCTTTTTGTTCCTTAAGGATTTGTATCGCAAAAAACTCTTTTTTTCTTCTTTTTTTTTCTGGAAAATGTTTAAAGTCGTCTTTTTACTGGATTTCAAAGATATCGAGTTTCTTGCTCGCGAGGAATTTACGTAAAAAGATGGGAACTTATTTCTTTCCTATAGAAAAAGGAACGAATTTATAGAAAACTGTCAATGGGCATACATATCAGAAAAAATCTTTTATTTCATGGAACAAGAGTTCATACATACTAATGATAATGTTAATAATAATAATAATAAGCGCAATGATAATAATAATAATGTTTTACTTAGGTTATATTAAATGTATAAATTAAATTAATTTTCAAATATATCATAAAATTATTTCGACTATTGTAAATGAGTTCTGATAAAGGTACATAAAGAGTATCCCGTAAATGTTGCGACAAACTTCTAGGAGAAGTGGGCACATCATAAGGAAAGCATGACCTGAAATGTCATCTTACGCTGCTAGGGGTGCTTTCCAATTATAGACATGTTGTTCTTGTGCCTTTGAACTTGCAATTTTATTATTCTGAAATATTTTTATTTTATGTTATTATTATTTTATTACTGTCGTTGAACAGCCGATTTAATTCTGTGTTTACGATTGCCAATGTTCAAATTCATAGCCTTGTAATTTTGAACACAATACTCCTGGATCTAGTTTTTGGAGAAATTTGCCTTCATGAAGGATTTTTTGATGAAACTAACCAGCATTTGCCTTACATGGAGAGGAAAACAACGAAAACCTCACATGGGCAGCCTGACGGCAAAGGGACTTTAATTCATGATCAGTCAACCACTGAGGATATTTTACGGCAGAACTGAGGTCAGTGCAATTCGGGTGCGGTATTCGAATCGACCAGTCGTAGCTGGGATTTGAGCCAGGTTCACCTCATTGGAAGGCGAGCGCTCTATCACCTGAACCACCACTGCTCTGTGTTACTATTAGTTATTGTCGAGAGTTTCATTAAAACAGGGTCTGTTTTATCGTAATTTAAGGATTAGGCAAGCTAGTTCAGTTAGTCACCAGATCATTAAATTACGATAAAACTGTTAATACTGTACCTATTAGATAACAGTTTTTGACAATAATTAACAGAAAAGAAAAAATTAAGATAATTTAGATAAATAAAAGTACCTGATATTCAAAGCCATTTGATGTAACAGATCATGGGAAAGCGCCCTTAGCGGCATACGATTACATTTCTGGTCATGGTGGCCTAGGTAATTCTTAATCCTTAAGATATGTCCTACTTTCCGTTGAAGTTTGTTGCAACATTTACGGGACACGCCGTATATCTTTCTTGTGTGGCACCATAAATTCTAGTTTTTCTCCATTTGCAGTTATTATTTATTCTGTTAGGTTGCCCTAAGTCATAGTTTAAGCAGTGTTTAATAGTTAGTCTTACCTTAAGTAGTTATTTAGAATAATTGTGTATTTTTATAAAAATAAAATTTTAGTTGCGAAGTTCGATTTATCTTTGATACTATCTAAAATGGATGTAGAAATTTTAAACATAAACGGTGCTTACTATCATACCAATTAGAGAGGACAGAGGTTGCCTTTTTCGATACTTAAATATCCCGAAATCATACTTATGGTGGTTTGTGTATTAATGGATGTCAGACAGATTTTAAATTATCACTTAAATTCAATGCATTCAAGAACTTTAACAATATTATAAACATCCCCTGAAAATGGTTAAAACTGTAATCAAAGTACTTCCACGTAAGCGAAGCCGCGTACAACGGCTAGACTGTAAAAAAAAAATAGTTCGAATATTGTTTAAAAATAATAAGGTGTTAGGATTTGAGAAGGGGTTGATAAATTAAAATATTTAAATGTAGTTGTACTGTACTTGGTTACTATTAAAGTTTACATGTTGACATGAATTTTGAAAGGTGATAAAGCTGGTCGCCAAAAACGGCTAGTAAACTTATAATATAAGAAAAAAAATTAAATTAATTATAAACTTTTTTCTAAATTATTGCTTTGGAATTTGATTTTTGATTTAATGCATGCACAAGTCGCAATTTAAAATAACACATTTCAAGTTTCATCTGATTAAACCTATATTATTTATTAAAATTTTTAATATTTGTAATTAAACTTTATAATCTTAAATACAATCCAGGCAATTAAGTACATAAAATAAGTAATTTAATTCTACTTAATCGCTAGATAACAATAAATTAACAATACATAGTTTTAAACTATATTCTGAAGTATTCAATAAAACATGGTGTTACATAGTAACTATCTTCAGTATCCTGCTATAAGCGTAATCTGTTATAAGTGTTAAATCCAATTAATATTACTCAGGTCAATAGCATAATAATTATGTATAGAGAAGTGAACAGTTAAAAGCACTTTATAACGCTGTGTCATTAAAACTGTACTTAAAGTAGAAGCACTTAAAAGCCATATAATCAGTAATATTCTTATAATATCTTTCATATTTAACATGATAACAATCAAAATTCTTCGTATTAATAAGAAATTATTGTTATCTTTTCTCCTCAATCGCTGTGTATGTTACATATGATATAATTCATTTATAGGTAGGTATATTTACTGGCTATAATAATTGAATGTTATATAGTTAATACTAAATACTAATTTGCTAAATGAGATGGTTGCAATTTAGTAATTTTAGTTTCTTTTTTAACATCTAACAAAAATCAATAACATATGTAATGAAACTCGTCGAAACTATTGAAGTTGCTTGTTATCATAAATTCAAATTGTTCTGATATTTTTTATAGATGTTTACTGTGTTAAATAAAAGAAAACTACATGACCTTCTTACATCACTTCTGCTTTGATGAATATTAATCAGTGATTTCAAAAACTATTAAATAAAATTCTTATCTCTTACTTATATTTACCAACTGTTTTTATTGGTATATGTGTAATTAATTAATATAATGCACACAGTAATAGGAATTATCTTATTAACAGGCATGTTCGTGCCATGTGTGTACATAAAGAGCTTAAAGAAAATTTTATTCAAAAAATATTTTATTGTATCGAGATATAAAATGGGTTATAAAGTTTAAATGTATGAAGCACAAAAACTTTCTAAATGTTTACGAAAAATGGCGTTGACTAATATAATTTTAAAATGAAACGTCTCAACATTAGATATTTAAAAAAAAAAAAAAAAATGGGCTCAAATCAAAACTTTTAGACGCCCTACATCTTTACTTGTTACTTATACAGAGTAAAAATGGTAAAATTATCGCTTTCTATGTTTTTTTCGTGGAAGTATTGATTCATTTTTTTAAAAAAAGAAACCTTAATTCTGGTTACTTAAACTGAAAAATACGGTATTTAAACTATTCATTTGTATTTTTTCCGTTCATATGGTAACACTTCACAGGAAATTCTGGTTTTCAAAATTATAGTTTTTATTACCACACATTTAGTTAAAAATTCAAAATTGATAAGTTAGTTTAACTGATTAAATAGTTTTTATGCCATGTCTTAATGTATCCTGAAAAAATTATCGAATTTTACCACATTTACTTAATTTTATGACATATTATAAAACCATATTTTATTGGTAATTTTACTACAGAGCTTCGGTAAAAATTACCCAAATTTTACACGGCAAATTTTACAATATTCTCGTATTTTTCACCATATTTATTTTTCTCATTGTGCGGATAATAGTGATTAAAATTGAAAAAAAAAATACTGATTTACGGTGGCCAAATATACGGTGCTTAAGTTGTAAATATACTAAAATATTAATGAAAACTATTTACTAACAATAGCGGAATATTAAGTATTTAATACTCGATTATAAACCTTAAATATTAATCTAAAACACTTATTCCAGGTGTCAGAATATAATTAATACACGTATATAAATCTCATATATTAATGCAAAATAGTAATTGACAGAGTGGGAATAAAGTTTTAAATGTTTTAATGTAGATCTCAAACAGAAATGCGAAAGTTAAATTAAGATTAATTACATAGATATGACTTCCAAATGACTTAAATTAGTAATTGAAAGTATTGGTATTTATTACGCGAATGTAATTTTTGAACTATTTCAAGTCCCAGGTGTCTTCATATGAGAAATTTAATGCATATATATAATTCTGAAACATTAATGTAAAATAGCAATTGATAGTATAGGAATAAAAAGTATTAAATTCATGAATATAAATTTTTATGCATTTAATAATAATTGACAGAAACAGAGTAAAAAGTTTATGATACGCGAATATAAGTTTAAAATAGTAATGTAAAATAATAGAAAGTGGAATATAACGTATTTAATATACGATCATAAACCTCCAATTGTTATGCAAAATAATAATTGATAAAATTAGGATACAAGATACGAAATACATCAATACAGATCTCAAACAGTAATGCGAAATTTAAATCGACAATGTCAAATTAATTATAAGGAATTAAATACATGGATATGGTTCTCAAATAATTTAAAATAGTATTTGAAACGGTTGGCATTTAATGAACAATCCAAATGTTATTGTAAAATATCAACTGGTTGTCTCGGACTAAGAAGTATTAAATTACTAGAATATAAATCTACAATAGTAATAGAATATAATAATTAACAGATATAAAACAAAAAGTGTTTAATGGGAAAATACAAACCTTCTAGTATTCATGCGTGGATACAAAAAGAAATAGTAGAAATTGATGGTATGAGAATATAAAATATTTAATGTACGATTACAAACTTAAAGTAATGAAGTAAAATACTATTTTATAGTATCAGAACTATACAGTATGTAACGCGCGATTATAAACCTCAAATAATAATTTAAATCAATTGACAGAATGGGAATACAAAGTGTTAAATACGTTAATACAGATTTGAAACAGTAATGCGGAATTTTAATCGAAATTTAAATCGATTTTAATCAAAATCGAAGATTTAAATGCATGAATATGACTCTCAAAGAGTAATTTTTAAATAGCTATGTAAAATAATTAATGACAGAGTTAGAAAAAAAAGCATTATTTACACGAATATAAGCCTACGATATTTATATATAAAAATGTTAATTGTCAGTGTCAGAAGATAAAGTATATAATGCACGGTTATAAAGCCCAAGTGGATAAAACACAGAGCTTTACTTAATACTCACAAAAACTGTAGCAAAATCTGAACATGGAAATAAATAAGCAAGCAAGAGTCTGGAGAAAAGGTTTCTGATGCAAAAAAGGGTAAAAATGCGAACTAAAAGTGCCCTGAATTTCCACAGAGATTCGGTAAAGGCAAAGATAAGAGTGTCTGTTATAGGATTTCTTGCCACTACAGAAAGTACTTTCCATTGTATTTAAAGTCCTTTTTGGTCGATATATCATGTGAAATGTGCAACATGGTGCTAAGTTAATGGATATAAGTAAATGCCACTTTTTTTCTTCTTTCTCCTATGTTTTTGAAAGAAGACAAAATAAAAGTTTTATTCTATTTAAGTAAACGCTTATGAAAAGGTCACGCTGTAAAAATATGCGTAAAAATACTAACAGTTTGCTTACTTTTAATCATACAAATTAAAAGCAAAAAAAGTAAGAACTGAACTTGAATAAGAGTTTCAAAATTATGCTTGGCAGAATTTTATTTATTCTAGAAAATTATATTTTGTAATATTTTCTTTAAAATTTATTTTTGCTCTGGAAATTGGATAGAGGATACATATGCTAAATATAGGCATCTTAATGTGTTAATTTGTCTTAATGGCTTGTGATAGAGCCGGTGTTGAGCAACATACCCCATTCTGAGTTTAGGACTATCAATGTTCATTTTAATAGCCTTGTAATTAAGAATCCAATACAGAAGACAAGAAAACTTCTGGATCAAGCATTATTGAAAACTAGTCTTTACATCCACATTTGCGTTAAATGGAGAGTAAAACGACAAAAACCTCCAACAGTTAGCCCGAAGGCAAGGTATTTCCACCCATGATTTTTCAACAACTAAGGATATAGTATATCAGCTTTGTGGTTAGTGCGAGTTGGGAGCAGTATGCATCAATCAGCGAATGTTAGGAATTCTACCTGGGTCAACTCATGCGATATGAATGCTCTGTCTCCTGAACCACCGGGGTTCAGACTTAAAATATTGTGTCTTTGAACATAATTCCGAAAACAAAATTTCCTCTACATAAGTTTTATGGCTTACTGGTCCAATTCTCTTACCTTACAGGACGGGCAGGGGTCATGTCATGACCCTATTCATTCCTAAAGTTCTAATACTTAGAAACTTACATTCCAAAAGTTCTAATGCTAGTCACCTATTCTCCTTTTTATTATAATAGCCGAATTTTCTAACCTTATCTGCTTTTTATGAATAATTAGAAGGCATTCACAGTGTTGTATTTTCTTCAATACACGTTTTATCCAGCGGCACATTGTTGATTAAACATTGTTGAAGAGTTCAATGAGTTTTGTTTTGCTTTCCCGATTGAAGTCTTTCTTACTTGTTAACAATGATCAGGAATGTTTGTTACAATAAGTGCAAAGTGCTTTGCCATCTAATTAAAATACTACTCTGTCTAGAAACCGACGATGCTTTAAGATAGATCCTGTTTTTTTTATTTGTGATCAACATCCACAAACCTTGCGGATAATCCAAATTTGAATCATGAATTACTAGTTCAAATAGGAAATGGTCATTTCATGGACCCACCACAATAGAAATAAAAACTATTTTTTTCAAAAGGTAGTTTTACCCGACAAATCCAGTACTGCTGGAATCTACACTTGGTTCGCAAATTTTTTTTTGCAATAAATATTCGATTTCTACATATAATAATTGTCTAAAAATATACATAAAAATATTGTATACATTCATAAATTTTATTAAAAACCATATGGATTTAACGATTTGCAAGCTAATTAGCGGTGAAGTAAACACTATCGTGTTTCATAAAAAGTTTATGGGAAAAATTATGATAAGAAGTTTTACATACTTAAGAAATAAATATTCATTATGTAAGATTCAAAAAGGCTATTTATTCAATGTCTAAGACTCAAAAATGCAAATTTGAAACCATTCCATGACACCCGAGTGTCCAAACTTCCTCTAAGGAAGCACACGTCTTCCTGGAAGCCAAACAAAATCGAGCACATATCCTTGTCCAGTAAAATGCAAACATTTATATTTTTATAGTTAAAATTAGCAATACGTAATTGCGTGCGATGTCCAAAACGATCAATATGTAATAATAATATACTTTAGTTTAAAACCAAAACAAAACTAATAATTTCTAAAACATATTGTCATAATTTTTTTTTATTATGTTGGTTTTAGTTTAACAAAAAAAGCCTCTTTTTAAATCTATAATTCAGTTTATCAAAACAACAATTCATGTTGATCAAAATCAGAGGTCTTAAACAAGTGGGTTTGGCTATCCGTGTAATATAATGGAATTGAAAGCTTTGTTCAATAAATAACAGTGACAACCAAGTTGAATGATTAATTTTCCCTATTCACTAACAACGCTTGTATTTGATGATGTATCATTTGACACACACTTTCTCACGTAACTGACATAAACAAAATAATTTCCAAATAAATTTACCCTTTAGAATATTAAACATCGTAATAAATATTTTTATCAGCCTGATCTCAGTTTGTACTCGGGAAGATTAGTAAACTTTTTATAAGGTTGAGAGTTCTGCCACACTTTTAAAAATTTCAACTTTTATGAATTTTCGTTTTGTGTTGTTGTTTTTTGGTATTCTTAGTTTAAACTTTAATCAATAAGTTCTAAATGACTTTGGATAAAACTGAATTTCGGGTTGTGATTCGTTATTGCTATAAAAGAGATCTTTTAGCAAGGGATGCTGCAAGGGTGTTGCAGAACTTTTTTAACGACCTATACTACTTTACTATATATTACTTTTCTTGTTAAGCGTAGCTAAATTTATCCCTGATTTTCAATCAGAGACTGCATTTATAACTGCTAAAGTTAGTCAGAACAAAGAAATGCGATATTAATTCGAAATTTAAATTCACTCTATATATCTATTTTTGTTAAGGAAACTAACCAATGATTTCAAAAATATGACGTTATTGGCACTATTTTTTTTTAAAAAATTATTCTAATGTACTCATGCAATATAGTTTGAAAGTTAGGTCAGAAATCTGAATTAGGAATTGTGAAACAAGAAGGTTTGACTACTCTCATAATATTAAACGAATTTGTATACCAACTGATACCAATGCGTGCACCAACTTTTCAATGTACTTGCGAAAAGAAATTTTATGACAAACACATTAAAATATATTTAAAAAAAACATTTTTTAAAAAATATATATATTTTAATGTACTAATGCAATAATTTAGCTGAAATATAGGGGCAGAATTAAAAATCTGAATGAAAAATTGTCAAACAAGCAGGTTTGACTACCTTCTTAAAAAAATAACATCGCAAACTTTGTTCAATAATATGCAGCGGCAAAAAAGGTTGACATAATGAGGAAAAAAAAGTTTCTTTAAATTATTTTTTTGTTTAACTAATACCAACAAAATAAGAAAACTTATGAATATTGCACTGAAATATATTTTAAGAAACCATTTTTAAAAAATAATATTTTATTGTACTATAATTCAGTAATTAAGTTAAAAAGTTAAGTCAGAAATATACAATAAGAATCGCCAATCAAGCAGGTTTGGCTATCCTCATAATATAATTGCAACGCAAATTTTGTTCAATAATAAACAGTGGCCAAAAAAACAAGTTAAGTATAGTAAAAAAAGTTATGAAATAAAAAGATTTTTTAATAGTTTTTTCTTGTTTAACTGATACCAACACAATAAGAAAACTTATGACAAGTACATTTGTGGAGCTAGGTTAAAGACAATGTCAACTGCCATCTATCTAAATGTATCGACAGATGGAATCGAGTTATATTAAACTCGAATTACATCGACACATTAAAATATGTTTTAAAAACGCATTAAGAGTATATTTTAACGCACTAATGCATTAATTCAGTTAAAAAATTAAGGCAGAAATCTGAAATAAGAATTGTCAACTAAGCAGGTTTGGCTTCCTTCACAATGTAAAAACATCGCAAACTTTGTTCAATAATAAACAGTGGCAACCAAGTTGAATGATTAATTTTCTCCGCTCACTTCTACGCATGTATTAAATGATGGATCATTTAGCCCTCACTTTCTAATATAACTGCCAAAAATAAAATACCTTTAAAATTAAATTTACTTTGCAGATAATAAAAATTCGAAGAAAATACTTTCATGATTTTGATCCTAGTTTATGTAATCCTATATATGAGAAGCCTAGTTGCTCATGCTTTTATCTCAGAGCCTAACCAACTTTATTTTTGCTATTCTAAGAAAGGCAACATTTATTCCAGTCAGATGTTACAAAACAATAGATAGTGACATTTATTCTACCTTGACATGCAGCCACTATACTTTTTTTTCGAAGAAAACTAACTAATAATTTTAAAAACATGTTTTAGTCCCTGATTCTTATTTTAAAGTTTGTATCAGTTACTCCAACCAAAATCTTACTTTTAAAAATGTTTCAATAATTGATTCATTCAGTTCGTTTAAACCCAAAGCAAATGTCTGAAATAAGAATCATTGAACAAGTAGATCTGACCACCCGCATAATATAATGGCATCGCAAACTTTGTTCAATAAATAATAGTGGCAACCAAGTTGAATGATTAATTTTCTCCGTTGTGTTAGATGAAGTATCATTTGACTCTCACTTTCTCATATAACTGACATAAATAAAATACTTTTCCAAA
The DNA here is from genome assembly GCA_949128135.1 of Parasteatoda lunata. Lineage (NCBI taxonomy): Eukaryota > Metazoa > Arthropoda > Arachnida > Araneae > Theridiidae > Parasteatoda > Parasteatoda lunata. The sequence goes on from OX421976.1 coordinate 23,642,415, forward strand.
TAAATTTACCCTTTTAATTACCCTTTAAATAATAAAACTTCGAAGAAAACACTTTTATCACTTTGATCCCAGTTTATATAAGGGAAGTCTGATAATTACTGCTTTCCTCGCTAAGCCTAACCAAGTTTATCCTCGATATTCTAGGATAGGCAACATTTATAATTGCCAGATGTTGCGGAACAAAGGAAGGCGATATTTATTCTAGTTTGAAATATAGCCTTAGAGGGAGAAGAAAAATTTCCTTCTTAAACTATACCACCCTGCAAAAGGGCTGGTCAAAGTTCAAAGCTTTCATTTACGCTTTAACACCGGCTTCACGTGTTGCAGCAGAAATTGATTACTTTTTCGCCAGTGTTTGGCGCCATATTTTTCGCTGGCGTCCAATTTTCCCGCGGGAATGACATACTAATATCGCGATGAAACATAGCCTTTCCTTCCTCACTCACAGTAATAAAAGAACTCAATATTGCTTTATTAAAGATATTAACTTGCAACCAACCTTTTGATAAACAAGGGAGGAAAAAAAACGCGCCTCATGCCTTAGAGTGCTTTTTTCAGACATTAATTTTCTATTGTGGGAATTTTTTTCCGTGATAAAACATGTTAAAACGCTTTACTTTTAAATTATTAACGTTTTAGGTTCCATGGTGGTAAAGGAAACCTTTAATTTGATGGGCTTTTATCACATCATTCCACTTGTTGATGGAAGAATGGTTAACATATATTTGCAATCAACCATCATTTTTAGGAAAGCGTTTTTTTTAAAAAACACTATTACATTATTTCTCCGCATCTATATAATTTGGGTGGGTATAGCGAAGTTACCTGCCACAATCATGCGATACATTTATCGAATGTTTATAATGGATCAAATTTATATATGATTGCATTTTACTAATTAGAACTGTATTATCTTTGCCTAATTCTTTTTAACAATTTTTGATAAAATAAAAAGCTGAAATGTAATTGAAAATGACTATTATTTTGTGAAAATCTTTTGAATAGTTTTTACTTTTACGAGATCTTATATGCCAATAATTCAAATCCAGCAATTATAAAGTTTTTGTGATGCATTTTGTAAAACATTCTAATTAATATTTTTTATCTCTATTAGACAGTGCCATCTGATAATTTTGAGAATTCATGTGTCTTATAATGTTGTTTTTAAATTTTTTTTATCTGTTGACCAAGTCAAACTTTAGAAAAAATAAGGTGTTCTTGAGGTTGACCGGTGTAAAACAATACACCCGAGGTTATGTTTTTTACAAAAATAACTTCATCAAGAAACCTTAATGGTAATCTCAGTGATACTTTTAGTTGAAATCGAATGAAATTATTGACACCTCAAATATATTTATTCGCTTAAAGTGTTATATATATATATATATATATATATATATATATATATATATATATATACTCTCAAAAACGTCTACTTAAAGTTGTTTGCTCTAAGGAAGAATTCTTTCAACCTCATAAAAATCTCAAGTATGAATAAAATAACTTCATGCATCTTGATTATAAACCTCAGGAGGTTGAATTTTGAAAGTTTTTTTTAAAAAGTAAACTTCAAATAACCTCAAATCAACCGTAACACCTAAAAACAGCATCATATAAATCTCAAAAACACCCTAAATCTTTTTAAGGTAATACATATCAGCAATTTCAGTCAATAGAATTTTTAAAATTTATATGAATTTAAACTTGCTTTCATTTGGATGTTTCTTAATATTTACATTTACAATTGACTTTAAAAACTGTTATTTGCTTGTCACAAACTTCAAAATCGTAAGCGTATTCGAGTCAGAAAATAATACAAAATATTCTGAAATTGCATTTAACGATTTTTGTTTCGTTTATTCCTTGAAATTTATTTATAGTTATTATTTAATATTGTTTATTTATAATTGTTTATTTATAATTGTTATTTATATCTAAGACATTTCAACCGGATAATTTTTGCTCATTATTAAAAAAATGCTATTTAATGTATTGTTTCTTAATTTAGGTAAAGTAAATATCGACACACATGCACAATTTAATATATTAAATAGTTGTAATTCATTCATATGAAGTTTAATTAGCTAAATATTTAATTTTCATTTCGTTCCTTTCTTTCTTACCCATTGTTTAAAAAACCACCAACAGCAATAATACAAGCACCTTAATATTATACGCAAATGTATACATTTGTTTTGAATTAAAAACAGTTTGCTACTTTATTTAATTTAATTCTAATTACCCAAATTCTTATTAAAACAATTTAAATTACAATAAGCGCGGAAGCCAACTTCATCGTGTTTGTCAATAGACAATCAAATTACTCAAATCATTTCATCAAGTTCACTTTAACAATATAATAGCTCCAATATAAGCTTTACGCAAACTAGTTTACGAAAGACCTCATGCCGCGCCTTTAATACGCTATGGCATCTAGCTTGTAAATTAGATTCTTAGCATTACGCCTATGTAAACTCTCTAAAACTATGAATAGTTTCAAAAGGAAGGGAAGATTTCTGGGGAATATTACATAATGCGATAGAATACATACTTGACGGTCTACTTACAAAAGGGTTTCCCCAAAACTCAAAAGCAAACAATAGAATGTTCGAATAAAGGAGCCGTTGTGTAAGGAAATCTCGCAAGTTCATGAATCTCTTGAGAATTTAGTCCCCAATTTACACTTAGGGGGTACCCATTCAACATCTGGTGCTCATTTTCAAGCTGCGTGAAGATGTCATATATTGTTTTGTTGGTTTCGTCGTCTTTTATTTTATACATATTCAAACACTGTGAGCAAAGAGAATTTTCTATAAATATTCATGAAAACCTGTGTTTCTAATCAGTGCTTTACTTTTTTGGAATGTCTAATTTTACAAATTGGATTTTAGAAATAGAGACGGAGAGCATTTACTGGGATTGGAATTAGGTTCATCTCTTTAAAACGCGCGATAAACATTTGAAATTATTATTCAACATTTGTGCATGTGATGGATTTTTATTTTAGGATTAAAACCATGAGTTAGACTGAAAAGTTTTTCGCCGAAGTAACATAAGCTAATTTACTTCAAAAGGTTCGTCTTATAATTCAATATTGTTTGATTATAATATAGTATATTATTATATTTTTTCATTATATTATGTTATTCTTGAAAAATTCGATATTACATTCTTTGTTGTTCTTTTAAATTATATTATCTCTCTAGCTTTAAAACAAAGAAAAATTTTACCCACTTCTAGAAAAATGTTTAAGAGGATTTCAGATATTAAAGTGTTATGGATGAGGTTATTCCTTTTTAAGTTAAATAATATATATATTTTTATTTTATTTATTTTTTTTATTTACATTGCGAGATTCAGTTTAGCGAAAAATTTTACATAGGACTTTTTTTTTGCAGTCACGTACTTTTATGTTTGAAAATGGGAAAAACGACCTACTTTGTAAAAATCTTGAATTAGTTTTATATGAATTAAGTACTTTATTCGGGCATTATTTTTCAATTTCTTTTTGAGATTTTTCGATGCAAAGAATTAAATACAAATAGCAATAAAATTATAACTTTTTGTAGTCTAGTCTTCATATCACGGAAGATAATAAATATTTGGATATTTAAAAAAAAAATAGGAGTTAGTTTTTTGTTAGTTAGTTAGTTTCGAAGTTATTGAAATTTAAAGTTTTGTTGTTTTTCTATACACTAGTATTCTACGTCCCCTGTTTGTTTTCATTATTTTAATTTAAATGCTCAAGCGATATTGTGTCAGAGAATGTTGCCAATTTAATTTTAACGATTGAAGAGCTATTATAAGAGCGATATTTTTGTACATTGTCTCTTTATTTCTACACTATTTGAATAGTACAATGTTAGAATTTTCATCTGAATACTACGTTAAAATAACCAGCATCTGTCAGTTCAACCAATTAGCAGTAAAAATTACAGTAAAGAACATTTTATAACTTTATTGTTTGGAACATTCGCAATTAGTATGGTTAAAAAACAACTATACAGTTTTTAACCATTTACAACTAGCATAGTTTAAAAACCATAAAAAACAACTGGAAATTAGAGCTAGGCTTCTTGTTAGGTAAAGGGCATGGGAGTTATGGGCATATAATTCGACCATGTTCAATAAGATCACTCTGCCGTTGAGCCAGCGCAAAGCTGAGCCAAAACTCCTAGTCTGTTCTCTGTAGGTGTGGATGGAAGGTGCGCTTTGAATTTCTTGTCAAAAAGGTAAACTGCTACGATTGGGCTTATGCAGTACCAGAATAAGAAATCTATAACCACCTCGTGGAAGCAGTCTAAGGACCAGGAAAGTTTAAAAAAAAAAAAAAAAAAAAAAAAAAAAAAAAAAAAAAATGGAGATGGTACCTCCAGTTCAGTAAGGGTGTCATTAAGTGTGGGATAGACCGAGACATAGGCGGACGAGCGCGGTCATTATAGACTATAATTCGAAAAAAAAATGGCCTGGCGTTATGCTGTTAGATGGCAATGCGAGACTATATTCAGAGACGGTAACGCATTGACATATTGCTCTCTGCTATCCGAACTCTTAGTTCAGAGTGCTTCTGCTATCCGCCATAACGTACTGATTTCGCCCCCAATGACCTCCAGCTGTTTCCAGCTTTGAAGTAAAATCTCGATGAGACGTGCTTTAGAAGAAATCCTGAAGTCATACAAACTTAAATACTTCTTCTATATCATGATATTTCCTGACTAGCTTTTGGAACCTTATAAAGCGGCATGACAAATGTTTCAACGTGCTTGGTTATTATGTGATAAAATGAGGTAACTTTTTATCTTTAATGCCTTATTATAATCTATTGCCTCTCATGCACTTCTCACCAATGAATCCCTATTTTTGGACACTCTCCCTCGTATACCTTAATTCAGCTGTCACTGCGCTTCTACTTCTTAGTACGTCATTTAGAATTCAATATAAATTAAATGTAATGTGTCTAGGACATGCTCATGTTTTTTTTTCATGTTTCTTCCGCTAAACTAATTCTATAACTTAACAGTCAGGTATCAAACAGTATATTGATAATTACAATTTTACTGAAGACTTCCTTTAGAAATCAATACCACTTAAACAAATTAAGATTAGAAAATATCCATTGCTTACATTTCTTCTGCTAAACTAGATCTATAAATTAACTTTTACGTATCAAACAACATATTGATAGTCACAATAAAACTAACAACGTCTTTTTAAAATCAATACCACTTAAATATATTACGGCTAAAAATATCCATGTTTTTATCTTTCTTCTGCTGAAATAGATCACTAACTTTACTATTTATCAAACAGCATATTGATAGTTTTGTTAAGAGTTGTTTTTCTTAGGTAAAAATAACTGATACGTAATTTTTTTTCTAGGTAAATATTTGAGTTCTGACAATAAAAATCAATACCAAAATTTTCACTGTACAATTCAAAGAACACTTTTCTTGTAAAAAGCAATTGATTTCCTTTTAAACTATTTTCAATTAATAATGTATCGATTTTGCACCAAATATAACCCCACACCTTTTAAAGCTCTTTTTATCATATTTTTCACATCAACAAGTTACCAACACTGATTTCTGTTTTCAATTAGATTAAAAGCAAGCTTATTTGTACGAAAAACAAAACAAAAGCTTACACAGTGAGTTTTTATCATTATTTTTGAGCGCGCGGCTACGGAAAGTACATTAACTGTCTTCTCCGTTGTAATTACGGCGTGCAAATTAAATTTTCCACTCGTTGCCCCCGTTTTCAGGACTTTAATTATGGTTTGTGGATCTGCTAATTGCGTTTGTGCCCCTTAGGAAACTCAGAGATGATTCTGGAAAAGACGAAGAAGAATTCAAAGGGGGTTTCATAGGTTCTTTCCCTTAAATGGTAGGTGACTGTCTAAGCGAAGGAAAGATCTTTGTCGAGAAACAATGAAGAATTCTAATCAAGAGCAATATTGGCCAACTTTGGCGAACAGTTAATCCAGAAGGATTGTGCCAAGTGCCTCAAGTTGATTATTTTCTCAAAATAAAAGAGGAATGTTTAGCTGAAGTTTCAAGCATTTACATTTCCCGGTAGTCTTAAAATCACACGATAACAGTGAAAGATCATTGAATTTTAAAGCGTGAAGTGCTAATTTGTTTTGTTAACAGTATCGTCTAACTAATTATATTAAGAAAACAGTTACTTAAAGTAAGTTTAACAAAATTGCCGAAATTTATGCGTTATGTAAAACAGTGTGATCATCATTTATTCTTACAACCAACCTTATTAATTGAAAAGTAGAGTTAACACTGTCCTTAATGTATTGTTTTTTGAAAAAAAAATGAAGTACAAGTTACACACATTATGTGTTTCATATTTATGAATATCCCCTCTGGAGAGGATCAAAATTGCGATGACAGGTTTTTGGGTCATTCTCAGGGATGTTTCCCAGACTGTCGCCAATAGCCCATTGTGCAGCTCTAGTGAGACGTAAATAAAGTACCTACCTACCTTCATATTAATGAAATAAAGTGCGATAAAATCGTTATTGAAATATTATCAAACTGGGGAAAAGAAGGAAATAAATTAATAATAAAAAAAAACATTTTTGTCAAATGATACGGAATTGTGATTTTTTTTATTGAAAGCATGCTTTCAGCTTTATTCAGCAAAAAAACTGGTTTTTAATTTTTAGAATAATTTCTACAAAAAGGATTTGCCAGATATTTATAACATTTAACGTTTAAACTCGAAATAATTAAAATTCTCACCGTTTGAACCTTAAAGTTTTCTTCAAATTAAATGCCTTTTTTATTCGGTGTCCCCTTTATTTAGTTTCTTTTACAAAGAAATGTAGTTTTTAAAATTAAGAATCATTAAAAAATATTGGCATTACGCATTATACGGCTTATTTCCTTAAAAAATTATTTTATTTAACAAAGAAGTCATTTTAGTTTATTCAAGCTGTCTTTCTCTAAATTAAACACACTGTTACATTCTCAGCGAGCTGTTACATTTTCTAAATTAAAAAATATCATTTATTGAAGTAGTACAGGAATATTGCAATAAATCGGAAGCTATGGTAATCTCCTACAAAAGGGGTGTGGATACCTATATCTCAAAATTGTACAAGATTTTAAATGTATAAAAGTGTTAAAAGCAGTAAAAATGAATGAATTAATTTAATAAATTTATTAATGGAAAGGAGAATGGCATAAAAATAATGCTTTCCAATTAAGAGCTTCTACTAGATTGCCCAATATCTGCATTGTTTACGACTGTCAGTTATTTATGTTATTTTAGAACCGTCGACGAACAGATAACCCAACTTTTTAGGTTTACGACTACTAATGTTCAACTCCGTGGTCTTGTAATTTAAAATTTAATCCAGAAAACAAGGGAGCTTCTGCATCAAGTATTGGGAGAAATTCGCCTTCGCGGAGGACTTCTTGATGGAATTAACCCGCATTTGCGTTACATGAAGAGGAAAACACGAAAACCTTCACCGATTAGCCTGCTGACATAGAGACTCTAACTCGTGATCCATCTACGACTGAGGATATTTTACCTCAGCACTGTGGTCGGTGCGAACCGGGTGCAGAACCCGTATCAACCATTCATCGCTGAAATTCGAACCCGGTACACCTCATTGGAAAGCGAACGCTCTATCTCCTGAGCTATCATGACTCGCCAATTATAGATTGTCATGTGCATATCCTCCAGAAAAAAAAAAAAAAAATTCTAAAAAATCTTTTACACTCTCACGCGCTATTCAAATTATGTTTTTCAATCTATGTTTGATATCAAAAATTAGGAAAAAAAATCTGATTCATTTTGTCACAAACCAAGTTCTATTTAAATTATAAAGGGGATTAAATTTTATGATATAAAAAGTTTTTTCCATAAACTTTGAAAATTCTTACTTTATTATTGCATGAGAGCTCGAACATGCTCGAAGCATATATATTTTTTTAAAAACGTTCATTTATAATGAACATTGCATTTATAAAGAACTTATTGCAATTAATAATGATCATGAGCATAAAGCACAGAATAAAAGATTTTGTGGTGAAAAATTAATTAGTTTATTTTTATTGCTTGTTCCCAATAATTTAATTCAAAGATTTCATTTTGGGAACGACGAACAGAGAGGTCGTTATCAACTACTTGTAATAAATTTTTTGAATCAGCTTTTGGTAGGCATTGAAGATGACTTACTTCTAATGATTTTCCGCAATTATTGTGAAAATTATTTTTAAAGATTGTGTTCAAAGAAGTTAGTGAATAAAAAAAAGTTACATTTTTTTTATTCTGCCTATTTTCATTGATAAAAATTGAATGCTTAATAAATAAATTTCAGTCTCATAAAAATTAATATAAGATTATCATAGTTTATATTCAGTGATATATAAATAAACTTTAAATAAATCTATGAAGTCAAAACAGTTAAAAGCAATAAAGAGTAGTTGTTCCCATAGGTATTTTATTTATATCGCACTAAAGCTGCAAAATAGTATATTGGCGACGGTTTGTGAAACTTCCCCGAGGATGATCCGAAGAAATGCCATCACAATTTTGATCGTCTGTAGAGGGGATGGCTGACGACCTGCGTGCTTAGTCGAACACTTTAAGGTAGAACAGTTTATAGAGGACCGATACCGTTCACCCTCAGTCCCTACGTAGGCTGATCAATGTGGTCATTCCTTCCGTCTACTGACCGCTGCCTGTGATGCTTGACTTCGGCGTTCTACTGGGAACCATGCCTTTACGACCAGTCTACTACGGGACATGAATTAGAAGGAGCGACACAAGTGTGTGTTTTTAAGCTAGACATGGTTTCTATGTATAGGTAAAAAAAGATGTTATTTTTCTTATGAGTTTAAAGCAGTATAGTTGCATCTTACTGTTGAGCCATGAAAATTTTTTGGGGTTTATTTTATTTGCAATAATGGAAAAAAAATCAAGAATAATGATTTCAGAAGAATGTTATGTGATTGACTCTTCGAAGTCTTAGGACTTATCGTACTTCGAACCTTTCAATATCAAGTTCAGTTAATGTTTTTAAGATGTAGGCATAGCTATAGGCTACTTTTCAAAATATTTAAACTGTCAATTTTTTTCAAAGAAAAATCAAAAATTTTAGGACTAAAAGTCGGATGTTTGTCAACAATTAGAAAGATAAATTTTATTAAACGAGGGTGATAATTAGAATATTAAAAAAAAAAAAAAAATATGTCTGTTAATTCATCTCTTTAGATAACTCTGTTATTAATTGTTAGACAACAAAGAAGATTTTCGAGGAAAATTCATTTACTTTTATAATGTAAGAATAGGTGATTGTCGTGACGAAAGGGGCTTCCACCAGCGAGAAACAATGAGAATTCAATCAGGAAAGTGAATAATTAATCGTTTAATTAGCAGCGTTACGCTTCATGAGTATTAAATTATTCATCTTTCAAACACTTCACCTTTTTGTCACCCATGTCAATATCTGAAATGCATTCTAACGTTCCAATTTAATTCCATCTAATCCCATTTATCTCAAATGACCCTTGAGCAAAATGAATTTTGTTCTCGAATTTCATTGTTTTAGTGCCCTATTTCATTTTAATCATAGTAAAAATGTCTAAAGTTCTATGCATTATAGAAAGTATATTTGTTTTCATATGTCCTCGTTTTAATGTCATATTTGGTTTATCGTATTTAATCAACTCAAAGTTTCTAAAGCTTCATGTATTTTAGCAAGTAGTTTTGTTCTCAAATTTCATTGTTTTAATGACAGATTTTGCTTATCAAATTTAATCGTTGCAAATTTTCTTAAGTTTCACACAATTTATTAAGTTAATTTGTTCCTTAATTTCCTTGTTTTGATATCATATTCTGTTTATTGAATTCAATAATTTCAAAAATTTCTGAATTTCCATGTACTTTTGAGAATAATAGTGTTTTTAAATTTAATTGTTTTTATGCTATATTTGGTTTATTGTAATTAATCATTGTAAAAATTTACAAAATTCTATGAATTTTAGCTAGTAATTGTTTCTCAAATTTCCTTGTTTCAATGTCAATTCAGTTCATTGTATTTAATAATTGTAACAATTTCGAAAATTTCATGTAGTTTAGCAGGTAATTTTGTCCTCAAATTTCACTGCTTTAATGCCATTTTTTTGTTTTATGGTATTTAATCGTTGTAAAAATTTTGAAAATCTATGTAATTCACCAAGAAATTGAAATTTGAATGAAGCAGATGCAATTGAAAAAACAACAAATGACGCTTTGATATTAGTTTATAAAGTTAAATGTTTTAAAATTTTTATATAACAGTTTAAAATTTCTTATATCTTCATATGAAAGAACAGTAAGATCATTTATGTGTCAAATCATGTATCGAATTTTAGCAAAATATGACTTCTAATAGCTGCTAAATGAAACATGAATACAAAAGTCAACCCATATTTTTGCACAGAATTAATTTGATTCATTTTAATAGACTGCACTGACTCAACAGTAAGGTCAGTTGGGATAAAAGGGGTATAAAATCAAGCTTTCATTTAAAGAAGGCTCAAAAACCAAACAGCTAAATTTATTTTACTGAAAATGTTTATGCATTTTATATACATCGGATTCATATAGGCTAAATATGAGCCATAACTTTTTTTATTTTGTTTATTATTTTCTTACAGTAATGCATACTAAAAAACATGTTAGTTTTCTAAACTCTACACAATTTAATCAAAAAGTGAGGAAATCGTAATAATTTTTAGTTTATTTGAAATATTAATGAGAGTTTAAAGACTAATATCTATAGTGGAAACTTGAAGTGTTTTTACTATTTTTCAGACATGTATATTTATATTAAATTTAGTTACTTTAAGGAAATCGTTTTGTTTTCCATAAAAAAAACTGCCATATGAAAGTAGAAACTTGCGTGAAAACTCATCTATATCTTAAAATATGCTCATTAAGCATTATTGTGTATTTTGTTATTTTTTTAAAATTTTATAAAGTGTCTGTTATATTGTTATTCCCCCAATCAATCTTCGCTTTAAAATATAAATTTAAAAGAAATTTTGTTTTCAGTGTTAAAATTACTATGTAGGGCTATAGCCAAACAAGTAACTCTTTTTGTTAGCTCTTTCATTATAAAATATAGAGTGTCAGATACTTACAAGAGTTCACAAAGAAGTAAAAAAAAATATCCCTCTCATCGCTCTTCTACACTTCTGCAGTTGAAAAATGATCATAACTACAAAGCAACTAGAGTGATTCTGGCAAATGCATCATGGTGCTCAGGAGATAGAGCGTTCGCCTCGAAATGGGGTGACCCATATTTGAATCCCAGCTGTTGATTGTTGATTCGATTATTGAGAAATTATGCTCCCAGCTCACAACGACCACAGTGCTGATGTAAAATATCCTCAGTGGTAAACAGATAATGGGTTGGAGTCCCCCTTGCTAACAGTAAGAAGGTATTGAGAGTTTCCTCTCCGAGTAACGCAAATGCAGGTTAGTTCCATCACAATGTTCTCCCCTAAGGCACTTTTGTCTCAATGCTAGAAAAAGGAGTTCCCTGAGTTTTGAGTTATGTTCAAAATTGCAAGGCTAAGGAGTTGAACAGTGATAGGTATAAACTCAGAATTGGGTCTGCAAAGCCGGTTATATAGTAAAATAAAATTCATAATGGTGAGCTCTGGTGACTCAGTTTTTACACCATTTCTGGCTCGCAATTGGCCGCCTTATTGACATAAAATACCCTCGGTGGTTGACGGATACCTTGCCATTGGGATTACCTTAGGAAGTATTGGGGGTTACTGCTATATGTAATGTAAGTGCAGGTTTTCATCAAAAACTCCTCCAAGAGGGCAAGTTTGTCACAACCCAAAATCAAGGAATACCTTTGTTTTCCTGGTTGGGTTCAAAATTTTAAACAAAAAAAGTTGATATTTGAAAGTCGTCACAAAAATGGGACGGCTGTTCAATGCTGGTAATAAAATAAAATAAAATGTATTTTGTTCTTTTTTAGAAGGAACTTTTAAAAGTTAATTTTTGGTAAAAGTGATTAACTGATTCAAAAACACTATACTCTTTCAATGAATTAGATAAATGTAATATTTTTTACGTTCTCGTTTAGAGGGAACTCTGCTTAATACCAAATACGGAAATGTGATTTAATAGAAAAAAAGGAGAAAATTAAAACGTGCAGACTGAAACACTTAGTTACGAACATCAACAGTGACTCCAAAAGAAAACAACTTAAATAAAATATCCTATTTAATTCCTTTTTTTTTGTAACAAATACTCAAGCCCTTTTCTTCGAGTTAGATAATAACAGCAAAGCAGTGGCGTTATACGTTTTCCACCAAATAAGACAGCTCCTGCCACGGTTCCCAAAATCCGGCAATACTTCAAAAGGATCCGGGAGAGAAACAGAAAATCGGGAAAGTGCCACAACAATTAACTGGTGATTGACGTGACCGATGCGGGTTCTGACACGAGCACCCTTTGGAGATTGCATTTCTTTTTTCTTCCCTACGTGTCTATACTTGTTCTTCTAGTCGAAGGAAGGATTTTTTTTTCAGTGGAAGTTTTGCTGTGAAAAATTGGCAACAGCAGTTGCATTGGGCGACTTTGTAAAAGAGAAAAATGAACGTGTCCCGTGATTTGCAACCCGCCCTTTCCTTCCATATAAATGGTTGTCGCTTTCCTGATTTCTATCGTTCTTTTGCTTTGACCGAATTCAAAGGGTCAAAAAATAAGGTGAAGCGTTGGAAGAATCCAAATAAATAAATTTAACCGATACGATCTATTGATCGATCTACTGGCCAGCTGTTGAAGTAAACATTCCTTATATATATATATATATATATATATATATATAACGTCGTTGCCGAGTGGAAGGATTAAAACAGGTCTTAGGCCGGGAAGAAGGGTACAAAATTTATTTCTTAATAATTAGACAGGAGCAGTCATGTGAAAGTGTGTACGAAAATTTGTGCTCCTGGATTATATATTAAGGATAATCTTGCAAAGTAAAATCCTTAAACTGCTTCATTTTGGGAAAAGAGGGAAATCTTAGAAATTACTATTGGTTTATGAAATAGGTCGAATGATTCCCACGAAAATTAAAGGGGAAAATGTCCTGCTTTTAATTAATGCACAGTTGAGCCAAAAATAGATTTAAGATAAGATAAGATTAAGATAACAGATAAAGAACAGGATGTGGCTTTTAAAAGTGTGAGAAAGTATTTCGATTAGAAAAATAGAAAAATAAAATGATTTAGAGAAAAGAACTAACATAAAAAGATTAGTTGAAGCTTTTTATGTTTTATATATATATATATATATATATATATATATATATATATATATATATATATATATATATATATATATATATATATATATATATATATATATATATAAAATATATATATATATTATATATATATAATATATATATATTTATATATATAATATATATATATATATATAATATATATATATAATATATATATATATATATAATATATATATATATATAATATATATATATATATAATATATATATATATATAATATATATATATAATATATATATATATATATATATATATATATATATATATATATATATATATATATATATATATATTATATATATATATACGTTAATTACGAAGAAGATTAAGGATTACTTCATAAAAAAATTACTAAATAAAAATTAAAAAGCCAGAACCAAAGTAACAAGTCGATGTAATCTCGTCGTCAGCCCTCTCGATTATATATATAAAAGAAAAGTTACTATCCTTTATACACGCTTTAATTTCATATATTGTAATCTGGCTAACTACCTACGAAAATATTTTAAATCATGCTATCAGACTTTATATCACAATTGAAGAAGGTGTAATTAAGAAACATCGAAAACTGTTAAATCGCCGCATGAACCTGTATGTTAAGTCTGTGAGCAAGCTTAAATTTACGAATCTTAATTCACTTTGAATACGAATCTACGAATCTTAATTCAAGTTACATTATTTTAATAACACTCCATCACCTGCATACCAAACATGAAGTAAAACTTATTATACGAAACATGAAGTAAAAATTCCTATACACATTAAGATAGCAAAAATTTTGTTCAAAAGGAACAAAAGTTATGCAGTTTTTGTTCCACAGAAAAAGATCAGTTCCATCAGAAAATAATTTTCTGATTCAGTTGTAGAGAAGACTGGATTTCGGTTAAAAAATATAAGAAAAAATATGGCTGTTAAATAAACCTGAAAAGCAGTAAACGTTAAATAATTTGCAATCTCTTTCACTTTCATCATATGGTTAAACTCATTATTATGTTTTATAACTACCTTCATAATAATTAATCAGATTTCGATAACGTTCGGATTTCTTTTTTTCACATTAATTATGAAAGATTTACTGTACATATTTTGTACAATATAAATTTATTTTACCTTAAATATATTTATTAAATCCGATGATTACGAGATATTCTGTATCAAAACGGGTGACTTACGAAAAAAAAAGGAATTTAACACTAGAAAGACGGATAAGCAAAATTTAGCTTTCTCTCGTTATTTTTTTTTTTATCTTTTTTATTTATTTATTTATTTATTATTTTTTTTTTGTAATTTGGAAATCAACTTTCTGAGGGTGTCGAGTATTTCTGACTTTTTTATTATTTGATACAATTTAAATGTTTATTTAATCATTCATGTGTTCACGTATGTATAAAAACTTATATCTAGAATAGTGGTCACCAACTGGCGGCCCGCGAACTAAAACATATTAGTTGTCATTTTTTTGCGGACAATTTTCGTAAAAAATCTATATGGGTGTAAAATACTTTTCTTTCATAAAAAAAACAAACTAATTTCTTCGTTTCTGTGAAACTTGACATACCAAAGTTGCAAAAAACTTTATTTCTTTGGTTTTGCATCTAAGGAAATACTAACTCAAGAAAATATTTACTATTGTTTGTAATTCAATACTTTTGTTTTGAACAACTTGATAAAATTTTGACAGTAATATTTAATGTTCCTTAAAACATAAAAGAGTCCTATATAAAATTTTGACAAAGTTGTGGCCCGCCATTTGACTGGTGTTTTTAATTGTGGCCCCCGGTCTCATGTAAGTTGGAAACCCCTGATCTAGAAAGACGGGAGGGCAGACTGGCCCATAAGGTATTTCGGTAGGTACCCCTTACCCCCAGATAATTTTAGAATCTGCTTTTATTACACTAATTAGGATTATATATCAAGATTTTGGATTTTTAATTTTTCTACACGCAAACAATGAAGAGACAAACTTCTACCTTCAGTCTTCTTAGGAAAACAGCAAAGTTAAGTCTTTCTAGTGCTAAAATTTATTAATTTTTAATCTAGGCTATTGAGAGTACATAATTACATTTTATAAATAATCACATGTAAGCATTAAAATAATATTATTTTTAACTCTCTGTAATTTTTTTCGAAGATTCAAAATTATGAAAAACATTGTATTCAAACTTTGAGCGCTTTTTATCAGATTGAGGCATTAACGCTGATAAAACTTAGTTCCCAAACAAACATAACGTGGTACTTCAAATTAAATCAATATCGAATTTTGATCATAACCTGAAAACGCATTGATTATTTAGAATCAATTCGTCATCAATTTGTATGGAATTCCAATATGCGCTATTTCAATATCTCGCTTGGAATATATGATTAAAGAGATTAATGCTTTCACAAATCCTAATCTTAATGACATTGCTAATATGTCAGTGAAAAGGGAGTTATGAACGCCATTAATATATGATAATAATCTGATAATATCCCATCCTCGATTCTTGCTTATAGAGTTAGTGGATTGATTTAGAATCTCTATATAGTTTGTACCCCCCTTTGTGGCAATGGCTTTCAAATTAAGGTCATCATTACGTAGTATAATATAATTAAAGCAAAAATTGGTTTACTCTCTAATCAGGATATGTAGTTCTCTATTTAATATGGCAATTAAACACTTATGTGTAAATATATTGCTGTGTAAATTTTGTTTGCAGTATTGTTCGAAATAACGGAAATTATACTTTGATGCAACTAGTGAGCGATTCTAAATTATGTGATTATTAAACGTGCATGGGCTGTAGTGGAAATTCTGTTATAATTAAAGATGATATATAGTAATATTGTGTGCTTGATATCTCTTGCAAGAAATTTATACAATTTCATAGTTGAATATTTGCTTTATATGTTGTTGCATATTTCCAATGTAAAGGTGGAAGTTTAATACAAAAAAGTATTTAGTCCTATAGCGGAAAATTTATTCTTTTTATTAATTCTTTTGTATTAATTTAAGTTAAAACACGTAAAAAATATTATATTTGGTATTTTAATAATTTACGGGTATGAAGTACAGCATGAAATAACGATGAATATTGGTGCGTTAAAGGTAAAATCTTCCCTAACACGGCTCACTTCTAAACAATAATATTTGAGCTTTGCACTTATTTGATGTTATTTAGATCTAAGATAAATAGTTATTCATCATTAAAATTTCTTTAATTTACAAAATCAATTAATGATAAGTTTTCAATATGGATGACTTCTTGAAAAATACTTTTTTTTTGTATTTAATATTTTAGTACAAATATGATTCCAATAATGTAACTGATTTTTTTAGTAACTATTAGAATGTTTTTTTTTTATTATAAAAAAAATACCAAAATATATTGCTGTTTGTAATAAGAGCGACATAAAAAAATTTGTAAAAGAAACACCGATGTCCTATTGGCGTCTAAGATGGTAGTTCCAGTTTACACGATAACTTTGATTATATTTTTATATAAATTTTCCCTTATTAATAAATTGATTAAATGACTACTTCAAAAACACAAATTGGACTAATTAACGAGAATTTTAAAATTGCTGTCATAAAAAAATGTCTACATTGCAGAAATGAAGACTTAAAACAACTTTTAGGAAATATTTTTTGAAGATTTATTTTTGAAAAATTTTATGGAAAATATTTTGTAGTAATAGTTAAATTGAAATAATAGCGAAACGAGGGGTTATCATATGTTTAACTTGCCTATAATAAAGTTTCAAGCAATTAGAAACAGTAAAATCGGTGGAGTAAAATTCAAAATTTTTCGAATCGAAATTTTCAGGATATTATCGTAGATTCACAAATGGGCTTTGATGACTCTCCTTCATCTCCAAAGAACATGGTAGGAGTCATGATGGCTCAGGGGATAGAGCATTCTCCAGTTAATGAGGAGAACTGGGTTCGAAACCTGGCGACGGTTGATCGATACAAATTCCGCATCCGGCTTGCACCGACTACAGTGCTGACGTGAAATATCCTCAGTCCTAGACGGATCATGGGTTAAGGTCCCCTTGCCATCAGGCTAACCATGAGATGTATTAGTGGTTTTCCTCCCCATTTAACGCAAATGAGATATTAAAAAAAAAACGATATTGAATTACGGAAAATACGTCTCTATACTGATAAACATACAGACATTTAAAAATCGAGGAATTTATTTTTAATTTAATATATTTGAAATGTAAAGTGAGGAAAATTGATTAAATTTATAGAAATTACAAGTAAAACTTGAAACAAGCTATTCTTCATTGATCTAGGCTTCTGGATAGTTCCCTCAAAATGTCCTCCACAAAGGCAAATTTCTGCCAATACTTGATCCACGAGTTCCCATGTCTTCTGGATTGGGTTCAAAAGTACAAGGTTACGGAGTTGAACATTGGCTGACATGAACCCAAAAAATAGGGTAGGCTGTTTAACGGTGGTTATAAAATTAAATGACATGATGATTGCTTTAAATTATCTTCCTGGGATTCCTAAATTATAGTAACAATCTAGGTAAAAAGCCAGGTTCTGGCTTTATTTACTAAACCGGATTTGACTTACTCTTTCTTTTGATTACACATTTTTACGGTAACATAACCAGAAGTTGTATGTCCCTCTACCCTACCTTAAAGTTTACGATAAAGAACCTTTTTTAACTTTATGGTTTTGAAATCGTTTACAATAGTATGGTTGAAAAACAGTAAATAAAAATTTTTACTGTTTATTTTAGCCATTTACAACTTGAAAGCTCCTTAATCGTAAAAAAGAAACTTAACTGGATATTAAAGCCAGTCTTTTCATTAATAAATGGGTGTTGGAGCTAGATTATGGCTGATTAGGTTTCATCAAAAGAACCATGGGATGTGGTTTACTTAGTTTTTCTGGTTGTTTTACCTATCTCAAGAGATGGGAAATACTAGACATTTTGTGTGTTAAGCAGTTTTATGGTGCAACCATGTTTCTGTGACTGAGAATATCGCAATCTAATTGTCCAGGGTCACACATTAGTTAGTGCAGGGTTGTTGTGGAAAAAAACGGAGGAAATATTGTGGTGTCAACGCTTGAACTCGATTCCCTGTCTGTCGGTCACAAGAATGACATATTAACACTCTTGGCTATAATCTGTGGCCAACTGCTAGGAACTAAGTGACTTCATTAGGTTTGCCTAGTTTGTGTGATAAATTTTTTCTGGTCGTTTAATCATATTAGGTGAAAGCAGCTAGTAAGTTTTTTGTCTCACAGTTAACAGTTTGAATACCATCTTATTTATAATTATTTGGCTATTTTGTTTGAATATGGTGAAATAATAAATAAATAAATTGTTATTTAGCAATTTTTTTCAGAAATTTTGAATATTGAATATTTCGTTTTATTACTTTATATTACTTTATTAAATATTTCATATGCGTAAAAATTAGCAAAATAAATGGATTTGCATAAAGCGTTGTAATTTTGTATTATTTCAATTGTATAGGGGAAAAAAGCGTTACCAAAAAGTCGTTAGCTTATCCTTATAGTACAGGCTATAAATATAAGGATAATTTAAGATTAAGGATAATTTTCGGTAAACGAATGTAACCTTGTTCTTTGTTTTTCTAAGTAAAATTAGATTTTTGAAAATTTCATATTTATTAAGTAAATAATTATTACTTTGGAACATTGTGTTATTTTCTTTTATTCATTTAAATTCTTTCTAATGACCTAATATAAAAATGTTAAGTTTCTTGGCATTTTAATTATTTTTCAAAAGTATTCTATAAAATGCTTATTACAGACATTTTATAGCTCCTAAATTTGCGTGGTCAGAAATCAGACTCTGACGAAAAAAGGTATTTTTATTCAGATAAAGTAAGTTTTTTTTGTCTGATTTCGTAACTTAAAATATTTTCTGGTTTAATTAATTATCATGCTTGAGATAATCCTCTCAAAGCATTCAAATCACGCCCTAGTACGTGAAGATCAAGATGCGTTCATTAAATCAAAAGTTATATAACTTTCAAGGTGGTATGTTTATTTTTTTGCCAACTGTATATTGTTAGGTTTTAAAGTTTTGTTCATTTTGAGATATAGAGCCTTATACTATAATGATGGTATTGTTTTTACTATCTAATTTGACCTTGAGCTACGGTGCTCACTTATACAGCAGAAATAAGCTAGTTAAATAAAGAGCTAAGAAAGACTACTATAAATGTAAAAGGCTAATTTAATTTTCGAAAGAGCTGATTCTATAAATTGTTATGCATAACAATATTTTAACAAGAAAAGACAATGAGAAAAAAAGCAGTTAATTATAATTTGTTTAAAATTACAAAACACGGAAATAGAATTATTTTGTGTATTGCACAGATTTCTCAAACAAGTTTTCTTATTTAAACTAAAACCTTTAAGTAACTAATAATCAATATTAATCTAACAATTTTTTCACGTAAAAGCGTAATAAAATGCAAAATAAAATTTGAATTCCCTGTAGAAATCTGAATAGGTTTAGAAACTGCGGCGATTAATTACAAAGATGCAAATTTATGCATCACAGATTTATAAAAATGAATTACTGCAAAGAAAACAGAATAATCAAATAACACTTTTTTTAAAAACTTTCATATTTATAAAGTAACTAATTTTTATTTTGGAATTTTATTTTATTATATTTAATTCAGTTTTATGTGTTTTTATGACCTAGTAAACATATAAAAAATCTGATAGCATTGTAACAAAAAAAATTTTTTTTTTGTATGTAGCACAAACTTCTCAAACAAATTTTCTTACTTAAACTAAAATATTTGAGTAACTATATTAATCAATATTAATCGAATTTTCTTTTTTTCACGTAAAAGCGTAATAAAATGCCAAATAAAACTCTCAGTTCTAGTTGTTGTTGTCGTAGGCCATTAAGGAAAGAAGTGCAATTATTCTTATTTTCCAGTGGCGCCATCTATGGCCAAGAATTCTACTTCTGCCACACCATAACGTCACTCCTGTTTATGGGAAGGACCCATTCAAACATCCATTCATTCATTCATCCACAGATCGTAATTTTGACCTGATCTAGAGAACGATTAATGACCTATTTAGTACTCTCAGAGGTATAATTTGTTATGGAAACATGGAGGACTTTGTAACCAGAGATATTTAAATAGCGCCAGTCACCATTTACTAAATGGGGAGTTTTCGGCTGGCTGTATTCGAACTGCAGCTTACACGAACGTGAGTCCAGCGATCTGGCACCCAGGCTATCCCAGCCTTCGATTCCCGGTAGATAACTATAGTTTGTCTAAAGTAAAAACTCCCCTAGCCATACGGCTGGACCTTTGGAGGTGACTATGGTAATGAGGTACAATTATTTCAAGTAGGGATGAAGGTTTTTGCGAACAAAGGTTTTCTTCAGTTTATTATGATAGTTCTAGACCGACGAAAATCTACCATACCTGAAGTTACCCTCCCTATTCTTGTTTCCATAGTAAGACGGCCTCAGACTTTTTGGTGGGGGAGTTCTTTCCGTAGACAAACTCTAAAATGGTTTAAAATATGCTCCGAGTTAAATAAAAACATGTAAAGTAACGTATAACATGTTTATTAAAATGAATTACTTCAAAGGAAATAGAATAATCAATATCTTTATCAAACTTTCATATTTATCAATTAACTAATGATCATTTTGGAATATTTTTTATTACATTTTATTCATTTAAATGCGTTCTAACGACCTAGTACACAAACTTTAAGTTTGTTATTATTTAAATTATTTTTTAAAAAAAGTGCACTACAACAAGGAAAGACAAGATGTAAAAAGAAAAGCCATTGTTCCATGTATGTTTTGTTTATAGTAACAAAACACGGAAATAAAATTGTTTTGTATATTGCACAAGCTTCTCAAGCAATTTTTTGAAAATTAAACTAAAATATTTGAGTAACTATTAATCAATATTAATCTAAGAATTTTTAGAAAAATGTAATTAAATGTCAAACAAATTTTCCAGTCCCGGTAGATATCTAAAATGGTTTAGAAACTGCTGCGAGTTAAATACAAAGATGCGAATTAACATATCACAGATTTATAAAAATGAATTACTGCAAACGAAACAAAATAATCAAATTAAGCAATGCATGACATTTGTTGGGAGGTATTATTGAAGTTATAATAAAAATTGACACTCCTAATAAAAATATAATTAACAACTCGAATAAAATAAATATCACAAGCGCTAAGATTCAATTATCTTTCCAACGACAAATGTTATTGATAAAGTGCAGAATAAAATAGATTGCGTTCGTATATTACGAAATAAAAAATTTGTTTGTTTGAAAAGCTTAAATAGTTTTCCTCGTTTTTTGAGAACAATAGCAAAGAGAATTACTTAATTTTTTTTGTTCTTTCAATTTATAAATTATTTGAATATTATTTATTAATGCTAATTTTTTGTTAGATTAGTCTTTTGTTTAAAAGCTAAAAAAAAAAAAAATCCATAAATTTTGAATTTTTTTCGTGAATGGTAAGATAATGAATGATATACGTGTTTCAATAATAATAAATAATCTTATATATCGTACAGCTTATTTTTAATTTTATTGTATTGATATATATTTCAATTTTTATTGTATTTGTTTTGATCACAAAAACGTTAATGCATTTTTAAATCATGCATGAGCTATTATCCTTATCATCTCAATTATTTAAAGAAATATATAATGAAAAATGCATTTAATGAAGTAGGCAAAAAATCTATATTATATAAAACGCTAATACGTACGTATGTATCAATAAAGCCGATGATATTTCTTTTCTCGCGTTGGCAACAATTTTCATTTTTAATTGTAGGCGTTTTGCACAAATCTCTAAACTTTCTTTTCGTATTTATCCACATAATTAAGAAGTTGTGAACTCATTAGATAAACACAATAGCATTTGTCTTCGATTCGAACCGAAT
This sequence comes from Parasteatoda lunata, assembly GCA_949128135.1. NCBI lineage: Eukaryota > Metazoa > Arthropoda > Arachnida > Araneae > Theridiidae > Parasteatoda > Parasteatoda lunata. The sequence continues at coordinate 23,664,686 of OX421976.1, forward strand.
TCTAACCGAATACGGGTGAGCCACATCTCCGATTGTCGCCGAGAAAAAAACGGTTGGTTAGTTTTGAGTTCTGAAATAGTTCCTTTTCATTGGCAGAAATGAGAAGTGTAATGCTATTGCTATTTTATTTTGAGTTTAGCTCTTTACTATTCCACGTTTTGTTATATTATTAGATTTTAATATTATAATTTTAACTTTTTTTATGACTATACTCATTTTCTTACCCTTTTCTTTGTTTTTTATACATTTTATATTTTTGTGATAAAATAAAAAACTTATAGTTGTTCTGCTTCTGAACACTGATGAAAACACAAAATAATGGCTTTATCAGCAGTCAAAAATATATACATTAATTTTACAAATTCCATATTATTAGGGCGGCGCCCTTCAGAGAATTAAAAATACAAAATTATCTTCATCGAAGCCCATGCTTTACATCCGGCGTTCAATGGCAGACTAATATTTCATATTGTTTTACAACGCATGGCTTTAGCCCTCTGGTGGGAAAGACTTTAAAACAAAACTTACAACAGTTACTTTTCTCAATAACTGAAATTTAGAATAGTGTGATTAAGAAAAATATGTGTACTATTTGCAATTTCAAATTAATAATGAAATGTACAGGCTTAGAATTTTCTACAGTGAAAAGTTTTCGGAACTTCAGTGTTCAAAAAAGTATACAAAAGCTAGACTTTAAGAACGTATCCAATGAGCGAGCAATCCGAAATGAACTGTGAAAGCAGTTCCGGGGGTTGGCGAGAGCCAGCGAGCAGGGGACGAAGCCTCCTAGTTGAATTTAAACGAACTAGTATATAAAAATTCTAAAGCTATTGCTGAATATGGCTTTTAATTAAATTATTAAATATAAATAATAACAATTAAAGAAAGGAAACATATCAATCAATAAAATATAGCTTTCATTATAATCAGTAGATTTTCAATTAGCATTAATTGTGGGATATTTTTATAGGGATTTGTTTTGAACATCGGAATCATTTGTAATTATGTAATTGGGAGCTTTTTTGACTCATGGGATAGAGCGTCCGCCTTCCAATGAAGTACACCAGGTTCGAATCCCAGCGATGGTTGGTCAATATGAATTTCACACTCGGCTCGCACCGACAGCAGAGCTCATGCAAAAAACCCTCACTGATGACGGATCATGGGTTAGAGTCCCCTTGTCGCTAGGCTAACAGTGATAGGTTTTCGTGGATTTCCTTTCCATATAATGTGAATGCGGGTTTGTTTATTCAAAAAGTCCTCTATGAAGACAGATGTCACACAAGACTTGATCCAGGAGTTTTCTTGTCTTCTGGAGTTTGCTGAAATTTAAAAGGCTGCGGATTTGAACATCGATGGTTAAAAAAAAATTGTGATTAGAAGAATGAACAGAAACTGTTAATTCAGAAAAATACACAGAAAAACGAAATATTAGATATAAGATAATACACTTTAATGGTTTTATTTTGACATAATTTATTCAATAATTTACTTTTCAGTATTATACTATATTAAAATTCCTATAATTTAGCGATTTTTATTTGTGGAAATCAAAAATTGCTAGCTATATCATATTCTAAAGTACATTTTGAATTATCGTAATATACTTGCAGGGTAATTATTAAGTAATTTTGCCAGCTTACGGTCTTCTTCTTTTTTTAGAAACCTGATCCTAAACTAAAAAACACAAATAAAACCGAAAAGGCATTTTTAGCATTAAAACTGACGGCCGGTCCTAAGCAGAGATGAAGAAAATTTGAATTTTATATATTTTATGTGTGTTAGTGCTCTAGATTTACCGAACAGGGTCAGACGATCATGGAAAGGAAAATGAAGCCCAGTGATTGGGTGGATAAATCTCGATGTCTTCGTCTCTGTATAACAGAGTCATTATTGGTGATAAAAATATGAATTTAACTGTATTCTATAGTAATATGTAAATCATAAAATAATTTAAATCAGTTCAATCCATCACAGAGGTATCAAGATAAAACTGTTAAATATTTTCAAACTTATCTATAAACTGAAGAAATTAATCATTAAATCTGATGTATGACAAAAAAATAAATAAATTAAATAACGTATCATACAACATCTGCTGAATAAAATATTTGCTACTAATATTTCATAAAAAAATAAAAGTTTTTTCTTTATATATATATATTTTTTTTTGAAAAGAAAAATGAGTTTGTGATAAATTATTTGGAAAAAAAAAATGTTTATTTTTATTTTAAATGAATATTTCATCAAATCAATCACACTTTATTTCTCCTTCACGTCATATAATCTTTCCATTTGGATAAACATTACGAACTAAAATCTAATTTACTATCTCAACCATAGAATTCGATCTGAAAAAACGACAGTAACCTTTTCCGCTTTTATGTACAAAAGAAATGTGCCTCACATCAACACTTTCATCGGCAACAGCATCTAATATTTCTTTTTTAGGCATTAACATTAGAAAAAGTTACGTTTAAAAACGCGTTTAGACAGAAACGACTTTAAAGCAAGATGCCAAAGGAGGAAAAGTTGAGAAACCGGAAATTTTCTTCACGGTACATTTATATTTCTGAGACTTGGATGGAAAGGAAAAAAAAAAAAAATTCTACAACGTCATCATTTTTATACCATGTTGTGATTATACTTTTTAAGAGAGAGTTTTGCAAAGAATGTCAGCTATGTCTTTAGATAAACAGGTTTTGTTTGGCGTTAACTTGGTGTAGTTTGAGATTTATCTTGTTTTTAGAGGTATTTTTTGAATTCCTTAATGATCATCAGACACTGATTAGAGTGATATTTTTTGAAAATGAAAGATAATGATGATTTTTATGGTTTAACGGTTTTTTTTTTTTAAATTTTATTTTTTTGACTATTTTTTACTTATTTTGCATTCTTTAAATATAAAAGATGTTCTGCTATGTGTTTGAGCAAAAATAAATAACTAAAAACTGCATATTTCTTGTATTACAAAATATGAAAGTTTGTTCTTTTTGTTAACAGAATTTTATTAATTGTATAAAAGAGAAATTTTGAGATAAGTCTTATAATTTATTTTCACTGTTATTGAAATAGTCAAGTTATATGAGTGTTCCGTCAACTGTGGGTTAATATTTAAAAATAGAGTTGGTTTCTGAAGTTTTTATTGTCTGAAAAATTTGCAAAAGCATAATTGAAGAATATCTGTGCATTGGTCATCTAGAATTAAAGCATCTTTTTGATATTAGCTGACGTTAAATAAAGTGATTGTCATTATTAATAGAGTTAATTTGGTTCTCAGAAATTAAATTAGCAAAACCATCTCTCGATAATAAATACATCATTTCATACGCTTTAGAAATGATTAATTCATTCGAGCGCAAAATACATTGCTTTAAATGTGTTACAAATTCCCAAGCTTTTTTCTAGAAAAAATGTTGATTATGAAGGAATGATGCTTTGGAAATTATAGATGATTGATACTGCTGTCAATGCAGTGTCAGTGTAAGAAATTAAAGTGTTGATTTAAAAAAATAGCAAATACAATCGACTAAAGTATTCATTAATCACACGATCTAAGTGATATTATATATTTATATTATTTTCATTATTGTTATTAATATTATTTATATTATTTTTATCCTTTACATTATCATTATTATCATTTATATTGTTAATATTATTATTAATATTATCATTATTACTATTATTATTTATATTATTCTTATATTTATATTATATATGATATGATTGATTAATATCTCAATTTTAATCTCAATTTTCTTTTTCTTGGCACTACAGCCCAGAGCAGGCCAGGGATTTCCCAACCAGTTTCTTCCAATGGAGTCTTTCAGATGCCGTTTCCTTTTTCAATTGGTTACTTTTAATGTCCTCAAGCAATCTGAGTGGAGATCCTCTCCATTTTCTAATACTACCTGATTTGTTGAAGGTTAAAAGATTTTTATGTTTGTAATTTTCTAATCAAAATAAGTGACCAAGATACCTTATTCAATTTGGTTTAATGACTTTAACAATGTCTGAGTGCTTACATCGATTTATAAGATTCATAATTGTAATGAATTAGCCAGACATTTTAATTTTTTTTTTCCCTGGAGAGTACCGAAAATTTAACGTAGTATTTTTTTTTCAAAAATTAGTAGTCTGTTTTGGCGATGTATAAAAAATTATACAAGTTTTCGTTTCCATAAAAACTACTGGTCGGATCAGTGTTTTATATATTGATCTATTGCTAATCAGTCTTCATCTTAGTTGATTTCGTAAACCGGAGTAGCGTTTATTTGCCAGCATCAATCGATGATCAATTTCAACATTAATTTTATTTTTATTAGTGACTGTTGTACTACGATATTTAAATTCATTTACCTACCGTAAGTTACAAAATTTGTAACTTACAAAAACGCCTTTGAAAGACTAGGACGCTTTTTTTCATTTTTATTTTTATTCATTCTCTAAGTCATTGATGCTGGCAAACATCAATGTATGTTGTATCTGTTTTGAAACGACACTTTTAAACTTTTATTTATGTTTTGATAAGGCATATGAGCACTACTAAACTGTTTAACATAACTAATACATAACTAATACAACGTAGAAAAATTCTTAGTAATTGTGAGTTCTATCTTTACTTCATTATAACTAGTAAAAACTGTAACTAAAGTTGGAGCTTTATACATAATCAAGTGTAAAGCTGTCATTCACATAACGAAAAAGTGAAATAAATTAAATGGAGAAGAAAGAACATTTTCTTAGCATTTCAATGCATTATTTTGCATTAATTGTAGGACAGTTTCTTCCTTATCGAAAGTTTTCTAAAATTTAATTTTTAAAGATACTTAGATACTTTGATACTAAAGATACTTTGGTTCCTAAAATCTGACTACAAATCTAATAAAAACTAAGTAAAAGTATAAAGTAAATTTAAAAGAATGAATAAATAGTAAATAAAAAGAATATGTAAATTGTTAATAGTAAATGCAAAGAATAAAAAAATTAAATATTATAAAAATAAAGTAATCATAAAACGTTCATATATTTACTTTCTTAGCTTATTTCTCCTCGGAAACTCAAATTTTTTTCCCATCATGTATCAAGCGAGATATCATCAGGTCATATACATTTAAAAAATAAAAACATTGCCAAAATATATAAAATTGTTTCAAGTTCAATGACGTAGATAATTTTGTTCTGGAAAGAATTCCAACTGTTTAACTAGTTTTGCTCGAAATAATTAATCTTCTTACTTCTGAATTAACCCCATATTAAAATAACATTTAATAAATCTATCGAACATTTGCAGAAAGAAAGCACTATTTCGAACCAGTTAAAATTCTGTTCATTGAATGTGGAATAAATATTTAATACCAAAAGTGTTTTTAAAAAAGTTACATCTAAAATTGATTTTCATTTCATTAAAAATGATTTTACTTCGATTTGAAATTTAAAATATGCAAAATAGTATGCAGAATATCAAATTTAAATACGACATTTTCAAATCAATTTTGTTTCATTTTTTTGTGATTTTTTCATTTTCCAGAATCTCTAATAAAAATATTTTATTAACACGGAAAATATTCAAGGAAATCGAAACATTGCAAAAATGTTAAAATCATTTTCAATAACAATGACATAAATTAACTTGGTGAAAGGGAATTTTTACTTTTTAGCTAATAAAACTAACGAAAAAAACTTTTCTATTAAGGTTTAAATTCTTATTCAAATGACAACATTCTGCAAACTAGTTGAACAATTGCAGTAAAAAAAAAAAAATAATAAAAAAAAAATTTTTTTTCCACCCAATTCAAATATTTATTTTGCATTAAATATAGATTTTTCATCAAAAATTCTCGAGAAAAGTGGTTTTTAAAGTTGATCTTCATTTCATAAAAACTGATTATACTTTGATCTGAAATTTAAAGTAAGTAAAATTCAATGCAAAGTATCAAAATAAAGTTAAAATAAGACATTCACAAATCGACTTTTTTCGTCTTATTGCTCCTCAGAATCTCTAATAAAAATATTCTTATTTCATGAAAGACATCCAAGGAAATCGAAAACAGCATAAAATTGGTACAGTTCCTCTTACGAATGTTCAGGCTTTTACAACGCCAAAAGCGCAAATGGCTCCTAACAAAGGATTTCAACTCGCTTAAAGTAGCAGCAATACTCAACTCGACTCGATTCAGGATCCGTTATGGATTTACAATAACCTTCATTTCGCGTTCCATGGTATTTCGCAAGAATTTTACGAGATCTGCATGTAGTTAAGTAACCTGGATGTTTTTGTCACATGGAAATTTGATTCCAGTAACCGATCTCTCTCGGACTTGGAATTGGAAGCCAGAAAATAATCGATACATCGATATCCGAATTCTGTTCGCGATCTTTTCCGCTTCCGTCAGCCCTTTTTTTCTCTACTTCTAGAAAGGCGCTTTTATTTCTGGTCATACAACATGAAAACGAGAAGCTAAGAGACGACCAAATATTGATTTAAGACAAGTAGAAAAGAAAATGTGTCCTTCGTCCGTCTAATTTCTTCCTTTTTTTGAAAGTATTATCCAGAAGACTTTTTTATTTTTTTTTGTAACTTCAAATGTATCATACATTACTTTTTTTCTATCCTTAAATCCTCAAAGTATTAAACCTCATGACGGACGGCCTGCAAATAAAGATTTATCTTTCTACCTTAAGATTTTATTCATTTTATTGAATTGGGAAAGTTTGGCTTTTATTATTAAAGCCCACCGCACAATTTTCCAGGGAACGTTTCCGGAATAAGTAATGTGGGATTCAAGTCAGTTCAATAAAAAAGAAAATGTATTGAAACTCGGGATATCATCTATTTTAATTTCGAGGATATCGAGGAGATCAATATATAGAGCTTCCATATGAAATAATCATTTTTAAAGAAAATATTAAATATATATATAACCTCGCATGAAAAAAGGATTGAATTTCCATAAAAATGGCTAATATTAAAAATTGTATCTCTGTAACAGTAGAAAAACTGATAAGGCTCCAATCGAACAAGATATTTATTATTTTCTTTAATATAATATAATTATTTTCTTTATTTTAATTAAATACTATGAACAAATATAATAATATAATCCTACTATGAACTATATTAATAGAGTGAAAAAACTATACTATATTAATACTACGTACTAAGATTTAGTAAAGTACTAGCATGAATTGTGTACCTGTACAGCACTAGTATGTACTAGTATATAGTAGTATGTACCTGTACAGCACTAGTATGCGCTGGTATATAGTAGAATGCACTATGTACCTGTACAGCTCTAGTATGTACTAGTATATAGTAGCGTGTACTATGCACTAATGCACTATATCCTTACTATATACTATGTGCAAACTTCATATACTATATATGCATACATAGTATACTATATTGTATTAATACTAAGAATAAATGCATTGAATACTATACTAGGAGCAAAGTCAGATACTTTTATTTTTACATGCAATAAGTGACAATCATAACTGAAATTACAAACATAACAAAGGAGTAATCATTAGATTCATGAATATAACTTTGATTGCTTATTTATTTTATTCTAAATGATTTTATTCCAAATGACTTTGTACTGCCAGCACAATAAAATGAAGCTAACTTTTTAATTTGACTTGAAAGAAGATTTAAAATTAAGAAAATATGGAATTTGAAGCAAAGGTAATAAAATTTGGTTTTCAAAATGTGTAGTAGTTAAGTAAAGTAAATGTGTGTAGTAGTAAAGTACTGAAAGGAAATTGTATTTGTTTTTACATCGCGAAATTTAATGCGACGGTAAAGAACTTGGACACTGGTGATATTCCTATTCATATAACAATTCTGTCAATATTTTCACGCGTGAGTCGAAAATTTAATTAAACCCTCATTAAATATACTTCAATGTAAAATTTGTCAATGCAGCAATTTATTTCATGAAAATCTGTACAAAAATGTAGTTTCTAAATACAGTATTACTCCTTGAAGATGTTACTGTGGCTAGATATAAGTTTTGGGACATATTAGCTAGTTTTTATAAAATAGAATTTAACCCTAACCATATTATAAGATAAAGCCCATTTATTTGTATTGGATTAAGAAGTAACTATAGTTTTCAAAATAAGGTACTGATGCGAATTGTATTTAGATACATAAATAAATAGCAGGTAAATCTCTTTTTTCTTTTAATTCGGAAGAGTAAAACAACTTCATAGAATAATAAGTCTTGGCTCATCACAATTTGTTTTATTACTCGTTAGTCTCTGAAAGTCATAGTTGTAGTATAATTTTCTAAAATATAACGCTTTAAAAATATCAGAAATTTTGCATCCGTTGTGGGCGGGGATTTCGTAATACGTTGGACTCGTGTTGGTGAGAGCGTGAGTTCGAATCCCTCCGGCCCAAGAATCCTTTTGTATTAAATAGTGACTGTTGTACGTTAAATCAGTCGGGGTCACAAAGGCCTCCGAGATACCCATAGCAAGTCAAAACTTCTGGGGGTACTGAATAGGATATAGATCATTCCCTGGTCTGGTCAAAATTACGATTTGTGGATGAATGAATAGGTCCTTTTTGTAAAAAAGGTTGTGACGTGTGTGTGGCTGAGGTAGTATTCTTGGTAATAGATGGCGCCACTGAAAAACAGGAAACGCACTCTCTGCCTTAAAAAATTTGCTTGGATTCTCATAACAGGCTTGCTAATATTGACGAGTGGCATTAGTGCAACAAAAACAACCGTTGTATATTATTGTATTTCCTAAATATTATATAAAGGCATGAAGCGAATAAAAAGATAGACGTTAGTTCTGTGGCTTATTTATCTATTGCTATTCAAAGATAATTAGCTGTAAACACATCAAAAAGTAAAACAAATTTTTCTCTTTTGTTTTTAGAGAAACTAAATGTAACAGATTAGCATAGGGTATAAGCATAAGCATAAGCATAGGCCATTAGATAGCACTTTGTTCTTTCTTTGTTTTGTTTTATATATATATATATATACATATATATATAAGTGTTAATTGTATGTTAATTTATTTATTACACATTCCCAGAAGATTGGTAATGCTTCTGAACTTTACGGATGAAAACCGCAAGTACAGAGCACGTGACAATTTATCGGATAATTAAGTATACGTTGCTCACCTTGCTTTTATTGTAGGGAATGTAAAAAAAAAAAAGTCAAGTAATATTGATAGCAGCAATATGCTAATTTATAATTCTAGTTCATTTTATTTTCTAGTTTGAAATTGCCATTTCTTATTTCTCAAAATTTTAATTTATAGTAATGTTGTAAAAATGAAACTTTATTGTAAATTTTGTTCAAGTATTTTGTGCGGAGCATAATATTTTCCATTTAGTAAACACATTAATCTTTAAATTCTTTCATGAATTTATTCATAAATGACTTTAAGCGAAATGATGAGATATTGAAAACAGAGATTTAAAAAAAATGAGATTAATTAGATAATCTAAACGTAACCTTAATATCTTTATATATAAGAAGAGAGTGGAATGATAACACATAGCCAATCCCAGAAGACTTCTGGTTAGTAACGCACAAAACAGCCAATCAAAATTGAGAACGCATGTGTGTGAAAAGGTAATGATTTTTAATAATGCTGTTAAAAAATACAAAATACAAACTGACCTCAAATAAAACTCAGAGGACTTCGAATCAAATAATTAATAACATCTACTATTATGTTTATAGAAAGAAAGATTTATTAACTCAACAACAAAATTACAACAATGTCATTCCAAAAAAAAAAAAAACAAAAAAAAAAAAACTCACACTTGTTACGTTAAAAAGCTATAAAAAGACCGAACGATTATTTATGCAAGCGATTATATATGATTATTATGAACTAAACTTTCTGCAAACGATTGTTTATGACGTCATTAGATAAAAGTGTCATTAACGCAATATTATCCAGTGTTTATTAATAATTTTGAGTGGCAATGTAAAAAGATAGTTGTTCTAAAGTTTTATAATAAAATGTCTGTTTTGATAGAACGCAGTTATTTATTTTAGAATTCCAATATATTTTAATAGCTTTGATAAATCAGGTAGAGTTATTGGAAGCACGAATCAACACTCTCTAAAGAAACTATTTACATTCCAAATTATCAAAACATATTGAACAGAGTTTATTTTAAAAAACTTATATCTTTTATTAAAAAAACGGATCGCCGTGAATATCTTAGGCGATATCAACAGCGACATAGAGCTGAACATAATTTAGCAGCACAAAATAATCTGGAAAATAATCGTAGTGCTTTTGCATTTGTTTGATTGAAACTAAAATATTTGGTCAGTTGACAGTATTGAAGTTAATTGGGCAATTTCTTGCAATGTTTTTTGTTTTTGATATATTACTCAGCATCAACTTATTGATATTACATGTTTTAATTTGTTTGTTATATTTTATTGCCATATTAGTAAACTTGTTCCTGTGAAGTTCTTTTTTCATTAGGTTCTAATTTTTTTTCAGTTTAAAATTTAAATTACTGGGGAGGGGGGATGAAGCACCATATAAGGAGCTTCCGGCATCCTATAAGATCATCAATGATTTGAGTTAGGCTCCGACACGCGTGCTTCGGATACGGAGATTAATCTCCGGCTAATGCCCTGTAGTAATGTGTTAAATAATATTGCTTCCTCGCTTTATAGAAGTTTGTAAAATTGTTTGTATTAAAATTGCTTTATATAAGTTTATAATGCTGATAATAAGCACCTCTGACATTTTTAAATCCTATATCATATTCTCTCTATGTGATGTTTTTGCAAAAAAATTGCCAGCTAATCTCCAGGAAAACGACTTTAATTTTGTTCGCGAAGCAAACAAAAAATGTAATTGCGTAGCAATTATCGGGGGTTGGCGAGCGGTAGCGAGCAGAAGGCGGAGCCCTCTAGTAGTCTAATATAATGATATTTATCCGAACTTAACCTTTCTAGTGGAAGTAATATAATGTTTGATAGAAAAAAAATGGCCTAATTTGTTTCTTCGACGTATATAAGTAAATTGAATTTTGTTTTATGTCAGATGAAATAAAATTATATTAAATATTATAAGACTGGGAATATGCCAGTTGTATACAGTTCGTTATTTCTTATATTAAAGAAGTCTAAGCTGTTGTACGAAATCCTATACCTTATCTTATTCTTATATCTTATCTTATTCTTATATCTAAGCTATAATTATATTGTACGATAGCAGAAACTTTAATCTAAGTTAGCAGAAGCAATTTTATGAATAACATTATAATAGTACAGTATTTTATGAGTAACATTTTATCTTATGTAAGCAATATATTAATCTTTGAAGTCATTTTTGAAGCTAAAGATAAATTTTGTTGATATTTTGTTATTGATATTTTATTATATTGATATTTTATTATATCGATATTTTCTTGATATTTTATTATATCGATATTTTATTATTGCTGATACTTTGTTGGTACTTATTATATCATATTGACATTTTGTTATTTAATGAGAATTCATAATAAATGTTTCATAAAATTAAATGAATTAAGCTGCCTCTTTGATAGAAAAAAATATTGCTTAAAGAGAAAAAAAAGAATCATCTTCGCAAGAGAAAAAACTTTTCGAACAATGTTTATAAGTAATAGAAAAGTTGAGTACTGAGATTTTAATATCAGGAAACGCAAAATCATATCAATTAGCATATATGCTGGCAATATGAGAGTTAATATAAAAACTCGAATTTAGATCGAAGATGCCTAGGATATATTAATATAGCATGGGAGCAGAAACTCCAACATAAATTTATTAGACGACTTTTCATGAATATTATTATATTTAGTAAATAACATATTAATCCATGAAAACATTAATGATGAAAGATATTAATTTGTAATATATTGATTCATTTTTATTTAAGAGAATTTCGATATGAACCTATCATAAAACAAATCCAATTTATCTAACTCAGTTTGTAAAGGATCTAAAGTTTACAGATTAACGAAGGCAATTTTGTTGGCATCATACGTTTGGAACAATCTTTAAAAGGTAAAAGGACACAAATAATAATTTTGTCAATGGCTTCCAGAGATGATGCGAAATAATTTTGTGGGTGTTTACACTCAGCATATGGGGAAGCAATTCACCCTCGCCACCCCAATCGTTAACGGAATTTATTAAACTTTTACGACCACAGTAATTTTACAACCCCCTACGAAAGGAATAATTACGATATGTAGATCATTAAATAACGGACAAAAGAAAAAGCAACGATTGCACCGCAATCACATCATTGGGTTCGTAAAACCTTAGTCTTTCTTGTTCCGTTATGTCAGTTCTTGTTTTTTTTTTCTTTTCCTTTTCTGTCAAAATATTATAATTTAATTTCCAAGCTGGGGATTTTATGTGTTTTCAACTTTCGAATCTTTTTCCTGAAATGGGTTGGAAAAAATTTGTTTCACTTAAACTTCCCGAGGCAGTAAGCTTACATAATTTGAAGAAACAGCAAGAATCACGAAGTATCCATTTTTGTAGGAAAGGAAAATAAATTTATGCATATATATTTTTTTATTTTAAAAGCAATTTAAGTCATTTTACATAACGTTTCTTTGAAATAAATAAAATCTGTTGTAGAAAAGGTATAAAAACTTAAATGCTTTTTTTTATCTGCGTAAAATAAATATTACGAGCTCAATAAAGTAAGGCATATTTATATAAATAATAAAATATAGTCTAAAGAGTAGTTACTATAATGTTTTTTATAAAATTAGCAATGTTGTTAAAATGGTAATTTGCGTTAAAAAATTATGACAGGGAATAAAATTCGGTGTTTAGATGACAGCTAATTAATCTAAATAATCTAAGTACTTTCAAAAGTTAATATGAGTTCTTTAAAACGAAAATATAATAATTTTAAAGTAATGTGATTGAAATAAATAATAAAATATGACCTTAATAAATTAAAGTTAAGATTTAATAATGCTGATTGTCGTTATCCAATAATAATTAATAATCAATCAAATGAATAAAATTTGAAAGATACATAGAGGAGATAGAATGAGTTATTTTTATCAATATTTGCAGCTGTTAAAGAAATAAATCTAGTAATTGAAGAAAGAATGAGCTATTAAATAACTGTTGAAGAATCGCACAGGCGATCTTAATCAAATTGTAAATGTAAGGAAACATAACGTACGAAGAAGAAGAATTTTATAAGAATTACTATTATAAAACTGATAGATAATAATGCATTTTGAGATGGTAATATAGACAAGCTTATAGATGATTTTGAAGTATATGTTAAAATACATCGTTAAAAGAGTTCTTTTGGTGGATTTCTAAACATGTGGATGATACACTGAATTAGGATCCTGCAAGAAACGTCACGAGAGAGTATCAAAGCTGATTGGCTGCTGAATCATGCCATTTGTTTATGCTACGATTCAACAGCCAATCAGATTCAACACCAACGCGCGACGTTGCTTGCATTTAGCGTAATAATAAACCAAGTCTGATATCAGTGACGATAAAATACACCGTCTTGTTTCTAATCAACCATCTAATTTCAGTTGTCTTTTTCTTCTCGAGTTGCAGGTACCCAATTCATGAATCCATTTTAAATAATTAGACCAATAAGGATGTTTCTAAAATCTAAGCAAATTACTTACACAAAGGATAGAGGGTTGTTGAATGTGTTACTTATTATTTAAGCTAATGGTTAGACTTAAAGTATAAAGGTAATATAAATCGCTAAAAAAGATAATTTCGAAGGATTGAGTTGAGTTAGCAAATATATCGAATTCAAGCAAATTCATGAATTTAAAATACATGGAGATATGCATATTCAATAAGCTAAGATAAAATCATCACGAGATTTTATTTTCATAACATTTACAACAATGTAAGTCATGTGAACAGAACTTGAATACAAGGACAAAGAGAAATTGTGAGAATGAAAATAATATCATCGAAGCGGTGAGCTATGTTGACAGGAATATTTACATCAAATGAAAGTAGTTAAATTCTTGTTAAATAGAATGGGAAAGAATTGTTAGCTAAGCTAATAATAATATCCTATGTTAAGCTAGGTTAGCAATAATATCCTGTATCAAGCTGTAATAATAATGGTACTTTAATTGTATCCATAAAAAGACCTGTGAAAGAGTAATAATAATGATGATGATGAAGACAATAATAATAATAAAAACACTAAACTTTGCTGAAAATTGCTAGACTAAATCGAAGTAAATGAAAATAATCATTATTACCAGCCAAAAGATCTATCTGTTATGGAGAGGTCTATGGAGAAACCTATAAAAATCTATGGAGAGACCAATAGAGAGGCCAATGGAAAAGTTGCGTAGGAACATATACATAAATAATTGAATTGGAATCCATAGCAAGTGTGCAAATCTTAAATAATAATTAATATAGAATATTTGATACACTAAGCTAGAATTGTCAAAAAAGAATAGATTCGATGGAACGGGGAAGATAACGGGACAGAAGCTGAAATCGGCTTTAAGCTAAAATTGATAAATGTTTATATCAAGTTGCATATAAAACAAGCTATATAATTTTTCTAATTTGATTACAAGCTCAAGTTTCGAACAAGACTATTTTTTCCTTCTCTTCCGTCTCTTAGATTACTATAAATATATTATAATTAGTTCTGTGAAATCAGTAAAAAAATAGTTGTATCAGATTAAAATATCTACATATTTCCCAATTACAACATAAAAAATGAGCAATATTGATAAAAAGAAACCCCAGAAGATCATGTGTCACATTTTATTTTACATTGATTTTTACTGTCTAATTCTTTCCACAAAGTAATTATTCAAGATCATTATTATAACAATACCCTAACTCTTTTGTTTCAAAATAAGCTTTTAATCCTTAAAATAATCCATAATCTTCATTATTAAAAATCTAAAATTATCTTAATTATATATTAGTGCAAATCTCTTACTCAATGTCAAAACAAAAAAAAAAAACTTCCATTACTTTTTTCTAAGCCTAATTTTCTCGTTTTTTTGTTTACACCGGAGTGGGCGTTTTTTGTTCCAAATCTCTTATGAGAAACAAAACCAAGATAAATAATGGCTTAAGATGATAAAAGGCTAATGAAGAGAAGTAAATCTTTTATTCCGATTCAGTATTTTCCTTAGAGATTGTTAACAAAAAAAACTGATTCATGTGACACGCTTTTATGTTTCATTAGCATTTTTTAAGGCAAATATTACGAACCCCCTGTCATGCAGTAAAAAACTTCCATTATCGCTGCCTCAGATTTTCGGCATTCAATATGCAAATCAGCTGCTGAAGTGCAGCTAACAGCAGTTTAGTAGATAAAGGGACATTAAAGTAATTTCAGTGTGAGGAAAATAAAATGACTTTACTTAAAGAAAAAAAAAACGAGTAAACATTCTCGATATTTTGATGAAGGTAGGTTCTTATCGTGGGTATGAAATAAAAATAGAATAAACTGAGTTGAAAGAGTTTTAAAAGTTTGACACGCTATAGTGACGATAAAGTCAGCGATGTTAGTTAATTGACATTTTAAATGGAAGAAATTTAAAGTGCAAAAGTCATAAAAGTAGAGTTTCATAAATAAAGAAATGTTAATTAAAATATACGTTTTTTTGTTGCTAAAATGGCGTCGTAAGGTACGTTTTCGTGATTTTTTCCTCTTACATATAATTTTGCATACAGATACTTTGTCAAGATGCCGAAAATAAAATGGTAGAAAAATGTTAATGATATGTGATTAAAGTTACAAGTTAAAGTTAAATTTAAGTTAAAATTAAATTTTAGTTAATTAACTCAGTTATTTATTATTATAAATAAGTTTGAGTCAGATTTATTGACAGGAAGATTATGTAACTTGGTGAATTATCATGAATAATCTGAAATGTTAGAACCTGATAAAACAGAGAATCATTTAAGCTATTTCTCAAAACATGAAAGAATTGTAATACTTGTCATATAGTGGAATAGATCTTGAATACTTGTATTCGTTTGCGAAAATTATTAGACTATATGATTATATGGTATGGTTATATGTCTCTATATGACATACAACCATATAATGTGTCATTATATGACACATAACCTTATCATAACCATATCAATGGTTCATCTAGTAGAATAATCATATAATGGCATGTAACCCTATCATATAATCATATAGTGGAATAATTTTTGCCTATTGGTTTGCAAAAATTATTTCACTACATACTATTATTCCACTATATAAGTTCTGTTGTTTAGAAACGGGAAATACAGTCAAAGCACAATAGAGTGCACGTTTTCGTCAACAGTAGGGAATCGACCGAATAGGAATTTCTTCCAGTGCAAGAATAAACGGGATTGGAAGGGAAGGTCAGAACGGAATCGGAACAAGCAAGTTTCTTATTTTTTTTATTCATCTATTTATTTTCTTTTGTAATAATTTTTTATACATAAGCTTGTAGTGTAACTCATGTCATAAATAATGATTAGAAAATTATGGAATAATTCTAGTTTTTTCACTATCTCTCTAGTCACTTCTTAACAAATATATTTTGGTGTAATGCTTTAGAATTTTAAATTATGTTTGAAATAGAAAATCTACTTAAAATACATATCTACAAAATTGATACATCTAATAAAATTATACTAAAAAAATTATAATAATCATAATTTCAAAATATAATTTTTAAGATAATTAATGTAATCAGTGTTAATGCTAAGATAATTAATGTTAAGATTGCAAATAATAAATTAATGTAAATTATAAGAAACTAAAATAAATTTATTTTTGAAAAAAAAAAAACGCATTTCTTTAATGAAATAAAATCTAAGTTTTCTTTCTTAAAATTGTATAAGATGCAGTTTTAAGTTTATTAATGTTTCAGTTCTGTACATTTATCATTAAAACATACGTATTCAAATGTTTGCAGCAAATAAGAGATTAAATTAATTTTCAATTAAAAAAAATTATAAAATTGGAATGTATTTACGAAATTCAAAAGTACCTTTCCGAAATTGAATTCACGTAATTAAAAAAAATGTTTATCTTAAAATATCTTTTGAGTTAAACAAATGTTATTCTGATAAAACGAAACATCAGATAAACCAAAGTAAATAATACATTCCATAAAATTGACTCAAAAATATATTTGTAGGTGGGCATATCGGATAAATGCATTAAAGTTGCGTTTTCCCAAAATGTTTCGCATAAGAATATATTTTAAATCTTTGCAATGAACGAAAAGAAAGTATCTGTGCATTCAATTTCTTACTTTTGAAGATGGATCAGACTTATTGTAAGAAGAAACTCTTATTCTTTAAGACGGAGAAAACTTTGTATTAGAAACGATATTTTAAATTGAAGTGGGATTAAGATTTTGAAGAAGGTTTCAGACAATGGAGCTCTAAAAGTACTTATGCGGTAAAACTCTGACTCTCACCAACTTCCTTAAATGGAAAGAACGACTTTACGATACTGCTTTTCTTCTAACAAAAGTTGTTTAAGAGGGCACTGGACGGTGAAAACAAAAAAGTACAATTTTTATTCGATCTTTTTTGTAAATTTTAACAGAATATTGGTATTATTAATAGAAGTCTGTGCACAATGTTTTAGTAAAAAGTAATGATTAATTTTAAAGTTACAGCTAAAAATGTAATTTTTAATTGTTGATAACTAAAAAAATCCTTGCGAACGAATCTTCCTTTTTTTAAAAATTACATTTTTACCTAAAAGTGAAGTTTATAGATATTTAAATAAATTTAAGTGGTCATGGTAACAGTTTAAAAATATTGCGTACCTAAGCATTAAATGTTCAGTTTGTCACCAAAAATGTTTTCAATAAAAATGCAACAAAATGCATAAAAATAAACAAGACGCATCGAAGAGTACATGAATTTTTTTTAAGACAATAAAAAAAAAATTGATGAGCAAGAAATTTTTTGCAGTTGAAGGAACACTGAAAAATCCTATTACGAGAAAAAGCAATTTACTCAATGAGAACTACATATTGAGGTACGTACCTTTATAAATTCATAATCTTATAACTCGGTAAAGGAAATTAACATTTACATGGTTTACGCAGATTTTAACATGGTTTCTTGCACATTACTTATTAAAATGTGAATTTGTTTAATACCTTAAATACCAAATAATGGATTTTTCTTTAATAAGTCTAGTGTCCCCTTAAAATAGTGTTTCTATTTTTTACTATTTTATGTTCTTAGTAATACAAAAATGAAATCATTTATTTTTCTTAAAATCACATGTGGTTCAAATTAAACTGTGGTTCAAATTTTTTAATAAAATATTATACATTTATTCAAACAGTTTTTTACTAAACGATGTTAATAGTTGAACGCAGTGGGTAAATGTAATGATAAACCACACTTTTGAATTGTACTGAAAAGGTTTTTATTCAAAAAGCCATAACGATTTACCAATGAACTTAAAGATGTTATTGTACTGTGCTGCCCTCTAGTGAAAATTTGGGAAAAATTGTAAAGAATTATAAGGAAACTGCAACGATGCTTTACATTTCTTTTATGTGAAGATGAAAACTTTGTGTCAGAAACACTACTTTAAATTAAAGTGGGATTAAAATTTCAAAGAAGGTTTAAGACATTGGAGCTCTAAAAGTACTTAGGTAAAATTCTGAAACACACCAGTTGCGCTGAATGGAATGAACAATTTTCTGATTCTGCTTTACATCAAACAAAAGTTTTTAAGAAGTGTTTTTACTTTTAACTGCTTTGTGTTTTTAGTTATAAAAATAGAATTATTTATTTTCTATTAATTTACTTAGGGTTAGATGAGCTAATAATTAGTTTGTAAAAAATTTTACAGTTAAATATTATATATTTATTCAATATTTAAATATTATATATTATTGTCATGGAGAGATTTTTATACAAAAACCATAAAAATTTCCAAATGAAATTTAATATGTTCAGAACTATGATGGCTCAGGGATAGAGAGCTAGCCTGCCAATAAGGTTACACGGGATTGAGTCCCAGTGATGACTGGGTGATACAAATTCCGCACCCGGCTCGCACCGATCACAATGTTGACGAAAAATATCCTCAGTGATCATGGCTTTGGGTGCCGTGAGAGGCTAACCGTGGTAGGTTTTCATGTTTTTTTGCGCTCTATATAATGCAAATGCCGATTAATTTAATTGAAAAGTCCTCCACGAAGGCTTGTTTTCTGGATTGGGTGCAAAATTTCAAGGCTGTGTTGGTGAACATGTTTAGTTGAGCATTATGGAGTCTATAAGAAGGAGAAAACTTTGTATCATAAACGATATTTTAAATTGAGTGTTTTATTAAGGTTTGGAAGAAGGTTTTAGATAACGGAGTTATAAAAGAACTTATGCGATAAAACTCTGAATATCAACAATTTCATTGAATGAAAAAAACTACTTTGCGCTACTGTTTTTCTTCTAAACAAATCTTTAATTCGAAGTTTCTACATATTTACTGTTTTGTGATTTCTGTAAAATGTGTTTTTAATTTGAATTTAAATTAGAATTTTAAATTAGATTGTTGCAAAATTATTATATCAAATATTTTAAATTTATTCAGACAATTATTTTATTTAGACACATTAATTGCTGAAATACTTTGGGGATATAATAAGTAACTCCATCTTCGAATTGTCTTTGGACGCATTTTTATATAAAAAACCAGATTTAATTCCGGTAGAGCAATAACTGTTTTGTTCTAAACTTTAGAGGCAATTCCAAAAAAATATAAAGAACTATTTGGAAACAAAACTAAGAAGTATCCGTGCATTCGATTTCTTATATATGAAAAAATATTAGACTTGAGAAATTTTTTCTTAGAGAGCAGGATTACTTTTCTCAGAAATGTTATTTTTAATTGAAATGGGAGCTTCAAAAGTACTTATATGATTGATCAAATTCAAAATGTCTATAATTTCTTTGAATAAAAAAAATAACTTTTTGATATTGTTTTTTTTCGTTGGAAATACATAAATTGATTTCAACAGAATTTTAACAGATCTTAAAAATTTTGAAGTATACATTTATATACTCTCCGATTTATAAATTGCATTAATTAGTTTATAGTTAAAAGCTAACTATTTTATGCATAAAATATGAATTCAGTATATTTAAATAATTTTACAAAGTGAAATCATTGATTTTGAAAAACTTAACTCTCCATGTTTATAGATCATTCATTGTTTTTTTTTAAAGTTTTTTTGACGAAATCAGTTTTTAAATTAACAAATGATTGCCTGTTATAATATTTAATCATAATTCATTTATACATTAATTAATTAATAATAATGATATATTAATATTCATTAATTAATAATAATTAAATAAAAATATTATACATTCATTAATAATTAAAAATAATTAATAATAGATAATTAAAGAAATTTCAATCAGTTTTTAAAAATTATATCTTTTAATATTAAATTATACATTTGCAAATGTTCAACTAAAAATTTTTATTTTTGATAAAACTATTAATTTTTTTTTTTATAATTTTAGCATAAGCGATGTCTCAAATTACAGACGATTGCAGAAACAATTTAAAATAAATGTATTACCAGTACTTAAAATAATTAAACCGAACACATTCTATTGTGGGAAAAATTTCCATAATTAAAGCCGCATGTTCACTCAGGCTTTATTTCTTGTTGAAAGTTAACTTTTATTTCCTGTTTTATTTTGATTAGAAAACAAAACACCGCGGAGGGATAAGACTTAAACAAAATAATTATGCTTTGTTTTGCTGCGGAGATAAGCAATTTTTTTTCTTACGCTCGCTTATTCCCTAGACGATGTAAGAAAGTTTCGACTGGTTAACTAACTTCCTAATGCTTATCGAGCGTATAACTGTGCCTGTAACTTCTCCGGAAAAGTTTGGGGGAGATGAAAATGTGAACGCCCTCCCTTCAAGAAAATGATGTATGGATAATGCTAAGTCCTTTTTATGGTATTTGCATGGGAGGGTTACGATAAAGCGGATTGAATATTGTTCGAAGTATTCGCAAAGATTCTAATAACTTCTTTGGAAACGGATTTTTTTTGTTGTTAAAAATATATACTTTTTTTTTTTAAATTTCTTTTTTTATTTTTAGTTACGAGTTTATTTTTTAAGAAAAAAGATTAGATGTTTATTTTTAGAGTTTTTAATAATTTCGGTTGTTATTTGGTAAGTTATTATTTGTTATTTTGATCATTTACGGATGGATAATGCTAATGGTCATTTTAATGTATTTGCATGAGGAGGCTATGATAAAGCGAATTGTATATTGTTCGAAGTTTTTGCAAAGATTCTAATACCTTCTTTGGAAACGGATTTCTTTTGTTGAAAATATAGGTATTTTTTAAATTACGAGTATATTTCTTAACAAATAAGATTCGATGGTTATTAATGATTTTTATCAATTTGATTGCTATTTGAAAAAATATGATTTGTAGAAAAATAATTCAGGTATTGAGTAGTTTTATTCATTCCAAGATCTTCTATAAAACGGGATGTGTTTTGGGACTATTTTTAATGTATCTATTTAATAACTTGTTCTATTTATTTCATTAAACTTCATATAAAATCATTTTTTTTTCTTCTAAATTCATCCTTTTAAAAAATACCTTTTTTGGAGAAATTTTGGTGGAATTTGGGTTTAGTTTATAATTCAAGGTATTAGGCGTAGTCAATAAATAACGAGAAAGAGATTGTTTCATGCAATTCGTTCATTTAAACACAAAAGTATTGTCTACAGTTACAATGCTGAATCAAATACTGAAAATAATTTAGACAAAGTAAAAAAGGCAAAATCAATCATCTACTGAATAGAGCTAAAGTTCCTTTATCAATCTCATAAAAAAGAACTTATGCTTCGCAAAGTATTCTCCAAGCTATAAGGCTTGAAAATCATGTAAGTTCTTACCATTTTTTTTCTTCGAAATTATGACATTACGCATGTCAATTATGTTTTAAGGCATAATATCTTGTATCATTTTAAAGATTCGTATCTAGATCATTGTTGTAGATCGCTGATCATCAACTTCGCTGATCTGATGCTTTGTTCTCTCAGAATCTATACTACATTGTTATGTTCGAGTTAATTTATTTTTCAGATAATTGAAATAGAATGTCATGTTTTTGTTGTATTTTATAAAAGTCGCTGAACAGTTTACCCAATTTTATTGTTAATTTTACCAATATCATTAATCGCTGGGTAAAAATTAGTGAGACTCTTGGAGCTTCCATACGGCTAGAAACATAGCAAATATTACCATATTCTAATGGTTTTGGGCATATTTTTTTTTCTCAATAAAACAATTATTTGCCTTACAGCTTGGATCTATATCGTAGATGCGATATATTTAAAACGATATAATGATTTATCGTGTTCAAAGCTTTCGAATAGTACTAGGACAAAAGATAATGTGTCAATGTATAGCAAAATAAAATTACCAAATTATTATAAACAAACAAAGAGTTTGGGAAAAATATAACAATAAATAACAGTTTCAAATTGTTCAGTATATGCCTTTTTGAGAATTAATATAAAAAGGGAATACTTAAGATTTAAAAATATAAATTGACACTCGATATAGATAACAGCAACTGCTAATGATAATTAGTGATTTTTATACTGACTTAATTTAAATAGAAGAATAAGATAATTAAAATGATCAAGAAACTGATATGAAATTAATTATAATTACTTCGATGAGACTTCAAAAAGAGAAATGAAGCTGAACATTACCTGAAATAAAAAGAGAGAAAAATTAAAATTTAGCATTTATACATAAACTGCATAAAAGTAATATACAACAATGCTTATCTCATAGAAATATCACAATTATAACACTATTATATCCCTTCACTCATAGAAATATCACACCTATAGCGTATCATCAAAGCAAAAATGAGAAATTGGAATTGGTATCAATTGTTTTAGAAATAAAAATTAATAACTTCTTCGACAAATGACTAATTGTTTCAATAAATTAATTGAATAAATGTTAATTAAAAATTAATAAATGTCTTAAGTCACAGTCTGTTTTGTTGTTAGTGAAAGTTTTAAAGATTCGTCTATTATTAGACATTAAGAAAACCTACTCAATATTTCGAAACAATTTGATCTATATTTCAACCGTTTATTAAATATCTTGAATCTATATCTTTTTTGCCAAATATTGACTTGATTAATTTTGGCAGTACACAATATATTGAATAGAACTTTGAACACAATATATTGAATAGAACTTTGAACACAATATATTGAATAGAAAAAAAAGAACGTTATGTTTGATTGTTTAGAGCAGCATTTAATAAAGAATTTTTTTTTACTTTGTGTTTTTATTTGATTTAATTTTGGAACTTTTAAAGCACCTATCTAGAAAAATTTGACGTAAAAACTTTACGATTGAAAAAACTGTAGTGTATCACTACCTTTCAAATGTCATAATAGGGCAGTGAACCTTTTTTTTTTTTTTTAGTTTTAAGTCTAAGGATTTTTCCGGAGAAAATTTTTGAATTTTCGAATAAAAATATGTTAAAACCTGTTTTTTTTCTCCAGAACAATTTGACAATATTCAATTGATAATATTCAAAACATTTCTAAAGTTATACCAAAAATAAGGCATTTGTTTGCATACACCCTGAACACTGTCAAAAAAATTTCTATAGCTTAAAATAAAACATCCTTTGAGGATTTTGTTTAGAAGGCAATCAGCTATGTTTTGAACCCTTATCTTAAAAGGAAGCGCATATACTACTGAATTACGAATCAATGTAGATAAAAAAAAGAAATTTTAAATTATTTCGGTGCATTTGTTTTCGCGAAAAAACATGCATAAAAAATAACTCAAATTTTTTTTCTTAGCCTGTAGCTCAAATTTTTTATGCTATAACCATAACCACTCGTGAAAAATTTTAGACAATTATTTTAAAAACAATATGAGATATCGTGTTTAAGGTAATGTAAAGTGGGAAAAATCTGATTTTGAGAAAAACGCATTTAAATCTTAAAATCATTAGTCTCTCCACTGTTATCACCTTGTACAAAAACTACTAAGACTTTTTAGATCATTGGAGTACGCGTAGAGCGTAAATATTAGAGTTAGAAAGCTATGAGTACAGGGATTCTAAATTTATAAAAACTCAATTTCAGACATTTTGCCCAAATTCATGTTTTTGTCCTAGTCATATACCTTAAGAATTGATAAATATATAGTATTTAATTGCAGGTCAAAATAATTTTTTAAAATAAAAATCCATAAAATTAAGCTTTTTTTTTAAATTTAAAAATTATATTTGTAAAAATTTTTTTTGAGTAAGTATGGTTTTAAAAAGACCATATTTGAATGAGTATTAAAAGTTGTTTGAAGTCATTTAAATGATTCTTAAGAAATGTTTATTTTTCTGGAAACTATAGCTCTAAAGAATATTAATTTATAAATGTTCTTTACATTGCGTCTTAAAACCAGTTGCATTTAAATATTATCAGTGTTTTTTAAACTCCTGTAAAACAATTCAAAATCTTAAGTTATATTTGCACATGGATGATTGTTTCATGAAACTAAGTTAATCTAGATTAAGTAAATTAAGATGAGTGAATTCTTTTAATTTTAAACTCATTTGTTTAACATTTTATTGAAAATAGTACATTATATATTATCTCTCTTACTTAATATTACAAAATAATTATACATCTTTAGCTTGGTATAGTTCAAATAATTTTGTAAGCTGTATTTTACTTCCTTCAATTAAAACCAACAAAATTAATTTATATTCTGTGATGAATAAAAGATTTAAGAGTTAAGATATTATACTTCTTATACCATAATATATTTTGTTAATTCTTAAATCATCATACAAAGTAAAGTCTAGAAGAATTGTATTTAAATCACTGCATTAAGTCAGACAAAGCATAATTACAAAACAACATATGTTATGACAAGAGAGATATCTCTCAACGAGTTCGTGAAATAAACTGGGATAACGGACTTGGAAGAAATTGTTGAAACCGTTGAATTTGTCATTTGTTAGAGAAGAGCTCAAAATAATAGGGTTTCAGATATATTTTGTTTGAATAGAGCGACGATGTGGTAGGATTTAGTTTATTTAACTAAATTCAACATAGATTTATAATAGTAATGAGAATTCTGTTTCATAAGAATATAATGCAGGTGGATATACAAAGCAATAGTTACTGTAATTAGACAGCTTGTGAAACTAAGAGAAATGCATATTGTGCTTTAAGAAATATTTAAAGTTTATTAAGAATGTCACACGTCGGTGACAAAATTAAAAGCATTAAAGAGTTGAATGACGTACAGAAGAATCTGGATTGCAAGAAAAATCTATGTTATTTATAGAATTTAGATTGTTTAGATTATCAAAATAATGTCAAATTTATATGCAAAATTATGTACATAGGGTGTGTGGTAATGACTGCCCTTCAGATGTATTTTTGTTCGAATAGAAAGAATAACAGTTTTTAAAGATTTAGTTTACTCAACGGAATTGACATAAATTTATAATTTTAATGAGAATTCCGTTTCATAAGAACACAATGCAGGTGAATATACAGAAATTGTTACGGTAATTATACAGCTAGTGAAATTGAGCAAAATGTATATTGCACTGTTTGAAAAAAAATTTAAAGTGGCACGCGTTAGCGATAAAATCACAAATATTAAGGAGTTGAATACCATACAGAAGAATCTGGATTACTAGAAAAATCTACATTATTTATTGGATTTAAGTTGTTTAGATTATCAAAACAAAATCAGTTTTATAAAGGAAATTAATTACATAGGGTGTACTGTAATGACTTCCCTTCAGATGTATTTCAATAAAACAGAACAGCAATGTGGTAGAGGTTAGTTTACTCAACTGAATTCAACATGGATTTATAGTAATGATGTGAATTCCGTTTCTTAAGAATATAATGCAGGTAGATATACAAAGTTAAGATAATTATACGGCTTGTGAAATTAAGCATTTAGCACTGTTAAAAATATTAAAGTTTATTTAAAATGTCACAGGTGAATCTGAATTAATAGATTTATTTGCATTCTTAATGGGATCCGAGTTTTAATATTATCAAAACAAAATCAGTTTTTTTTATACGAAATTAAGAACATCGTTATGTTGCAATGACTGCCCTTCAGATGTATTTTGCAGAATAGAACAGCAACGTGGTAGGATTTAGTTTATTTAAATAAATTAAAAATAAACGAGATTTAAAATAATTATGTGAAGATCTTTAAATTAGAGCAATATAAGAATATACAAAACGATAGTAACGATAATTAGGCGCTTTTTAGAAGGCAGAAATACCTATTTTATCTAGTTAGTATTAAAGTTTACTGCAAATATCACACGTGTAAAAAAAATCAATATGCTAAGGAGTTGAGTTGGCATACAGAAGAACATGGATAAATTATTAAATCATGAAATTAAATTTTTAAAATAAAATAAGTTTTATGTAGGAAATTAAAAATGAATGATTTTCTGTAACGAATGTATTGTTACTACTGATTTTCAAAACTGTAGCAGAAATTATGACGATCCTAAAACAATGTTAGAAATAAACAAACCGTTATCAAATTCCAACGAATTACTACACAGGAAGACTGAACCAATAAAATTAAAACCTAGTTATTAATACCTACAGGAGTTGCAAAGCGATAATTAGAGACGTTTCTAAATTTCATCCATCAATCTGGCTTTCATGTTTTTTTAAATCCACTTTCCTTGATAGTGACTTGTCTGATTTCAATATAGTGTTTGCTTTTCTCTGAAGTAAATAGTAATTTAAAATACCTGAAATATGTATTATTTTAACTATTTCGCTTAAACCGAGTTTAATATACTGCATTCCTGAACAAACGCATTTCGTTTTTTTGCTGTTTTGAAAAAATGCTTGGCACGTACTTGTTGATACAAATTTTATCAAAGAAATAACTTGTTTCAAAGTAAGTAAGAAAAAATAAATACTCTTGTTCAATAGATTTTTTGTATCAATCTATGAAAAAAATAGCATTACATGAAGAATAGTTAAAACCTTTTATAAAAACAAGAGAATAATAATTTAAGGATAAGCAGCCGGAATCTGACGATAAAATGCATGCTGTATATATAAAAGGCATTAATAATTTAATTCATGTTTTTTTTTGGTAGCTTTATTTAAAATACATTAAAAAAGGATCTTGTAGAGCTGCCCAAAATAAATGAGAATGGATTAAAGTTTCCTTTAGAACATTTGAAGCAAAAATATATAAAATCCATTTTTGTATCAATACATTCTAAATTTCATTTGAATTATTTCATATTTTTATACTTTGTTTAAAATTTTCTTAAATAACCTGTTTTAAAAAAAAATACTTATAAATTTCTAGTGAGGTTTCTAGAAAATAGTAATTTTACAAAACCTACCGTGCGTGACTTGCTAACGTTTAAGGAAAAAAATCAACAAACATTTCCCCATCGTACTTAAAAACAAGCTTTTTTTTTTTTGCTGCTCAAGAAAACATTTTGTACCTTTCGTGACGAGTAGAAAACAATCTTTATTCTTTTTTTTTAAGAAAAAAAAATTAGATGAAAGGTTAAGCTTAGTTGTTACTAAAAAATATCGCTCCGAAAACTTTTGTTTAATATAACGATGTGAGTGTTTTTAACAGAATTTCTAAAACTAACGGCATGTGAAGAAATTAATTGATAATTTCTTTTTTTAGCGTACGTTACACGTTTAATTAATAAAGGCAGTTGATTAGAAAATATATTATTTGCTTCTTATAGAAACAGCTGCTTTTGACAAGATAGGAGGATGATTGGATGAAAAGGTTGCTCAACTTGGGTTTATGGGGTACTTTTATTAGAATTGGAGTTATGGGAGCTACGCAAAAGAAAAGAAAAATAGCTTTATTCAATTATTCCATACACATAAGGCCTTTGGTGTCAAAGACAGGTTTGCTCATTTCAGAAATTTTGCAATATAAACAAAAAGAAATCTTTATCCCGGTATTTGATTCTGGTGCTTTGGGGAAAATGAAATTCGTGATTAAATTGTAAACTGTAAGAACTGTGGTATAATATCTCTCCAAAAGGAATGTTGAACAACCCTAAAAATTGAATTAAGGAGCCCTTTTTTTTCAAGTAAACACCAAATCAAATTTTCATTTACTTAATAAAAATTAAATATAATAATTTAAATACATTTCATATACTTAGAGCTTTCATGCATTTCATATATGAAAGCTGAAAAAACCGAAACTGATAACAGTTTACACTAAGACCATGCATCTTTGACCCCAACATGAAGCCTGTTTTTCGAAGGATCCGTTGTAACGTAAAGTGATGCTTTTTTGTTAACAATTTGCAATTTTCATAACTGCTGTGAGTTTTCAACTGTTACTCATGACTGTTGGGTCAAGTTTAGCCTATCTAAAGCTAGTGCCGTCTACACTTATTTTGAAAATGGCGCAAAGCGTCAGAGAAAAGCCACAGTTTTGTGAAAAAGAAAAGCGTTTTTGATCTAGTTTTTTAATGATTAATAAATACCTCCAATCATGCATTACTTGGGCTCATAATTTGCAAAAATTGAGAATAAGGCAGTGACTTTGATGATTTTCATTTAGGTGGAAAAATACTAACTTTTAAATTTTTTTATAACTTGTTTAATAACTTTTAAAATATTTAAGTTATTTTTCTGTTGTAAAGCCCATATAATTCTTCAGGGCAGCATTATATATAGTGTTAAAAGTTCTAGCATTGCTTCGAGTGAAAGGCTCTTAAACTATGGCTTTTTTTTGCTTTCTTTGGCTACAGTGCTTCGAAAAATAACGTTAAATATTTTTCCTTTCGAATACTTGGCGCGTTTTGATGTCGCTTGTAATTGTTTACAATCGATAGCGTGTTGATGAGTGCCTGTGGTTATCCTCAATGTTAATTTTCCTCTACAGAAACTGAAGTTAGTTACAATTATGAATGTTTTTAGTTGCGTAATAAGGATATTTATATTTAACTTTCAAGACTCATTGAACTGTAAAAAAAAAAATTTATAATACATAATTTCTAGCCGCTTCAGCTCTGTTAAGACATGTTCAAATTCCCCTTACTCTTATCTCTGTTCTACGCGTATGTTTAATTTACAAAATGATTTTATTTTAAGAATTAATGTACGTATACAACCTAAATCATTGAATCCTATTCTATAGTGTCTCTATGAAATAACTTTACTGATTCTTAAGTGTATCTTATCTTACTGGAATGATAAATTTTTGTGCTATTCAATAGCAAACATGGTGGTAAATACTTTACACCAAGTGGAGTAACAGAACATTCTAGGGGTATCACTGCACCACTAAACTTTGGATTTGGTGTAGTGGAACACCACTTTGGTGTATAAGTACACTATCAAAGCTGTGGTGTATTCTTCAAATATGATGTTGAATAACCCAAAAAATTGCGTGAAGGAACACTTTTTTCCGAGTTCACACAAAATCGAGTATTCATATATAGTTTAAATATCATAATTTAAATCTAGACACTTATAATAGAATTAGCTTACAGCAATTCACACAATTAGCTTACAGCTCATTCACACAAAACGAGAATTATTTTTCCTTCCGGAAACACCGATATGTTGGCGCGCTTTTTTATAGCCAGAAGTTGGCTTTTGTAGTCGAGAATTATTGTTGTTAGCGATTCGGTGTGATATGGTTTAATGAATTGCTGTTTGTTGTTAAAATAGGTATGTATGTTTTCGAATATGTAATAAGGATTGTTATATTTTATTTTTTTAATCTCTAAACTGTATTAAAGGATTTTAACCAACACCTCCTAGAAAGAGTAAGTCTCAGCACGGGTCACCATAAATATCCTTTAGCAGTCCAAACGTAATGACATATTTCGTATTTTCAACCACTGTGCAGCTTAGTACCCCGAACGTAATGACATCTTTCTTATTTTTCATCAACTGCGCAGTTAACTTCGTCATATCGGACTACTAAATTTATCCGTACTGAGGCCTTCCTTCTTCTAGGAGGTGTTGTTTTAACACGTATAATTTATATTAGCGTCCCTTATGTTAAGCTTTGTTAGTTCTTCTTTAAGTTTTTTTCTGTGCTACTAGTATGGTTGATTAAAAACTAATTTTATTCTGAAATTTAGTTTATATATCATTCTAAAATAATGATTCTTATTTTAAATTGTATTTTAATAATATATATTTACTGACTCTTATGTGTATCTTATTTTACTATAATTAAATTTTTGTGTTACCGAATGCAAAAAATGGTTGCGGCTACTTGATAACAAGTAGTGTAGTCAAACATTCTTGTTGTAGTGGAACACTTAAAGGAACATCACTTTGGTATAAAGTAGCTGCCATATTTTTTGGTATTCAGACACACGAGTAGGTATAATTCTTAAGCTAAATAATTCATCAAATATATTCTTTAGGAATTTGCAAATTATTTATATAAGGGATCATTAAAAAATTCCATTTCTGTGCTCTCCAGTCTTGATTGGTATTCCAGTTATTCAAAATTGCTTTGAACGTTTAAGCAATTATATCGCTACGAAGCTTCACCAGCTGGAGCATACCCGTCTCGAAACATTTCCCTTTCTTCCATGCTTCTCCGGTTGACAGGAACCGTTGACATTCTGAATACTTCTTTTGGGGGTGGAAGACGCAAAAGCTGAATGGAAGAAGATCAGGATTGTGCAATGGGTTCTCAAGCTTTTCCTACTTGACTCTGTTCATCATTTATAATAAGAAAATAGCCTTTCGTATTGGTTTCTTTCTTGAGTCAATTGGCGACTAGCACTAAATTTTTAAACGCCATCCCACAATGTTGTTTTTTTTTATTAACAGAATGTTCTCTACAGATATTTTTGATTTTCCATATATAGTATTTGAGCGCTCGCCTTCAAATGAGGGGAACTGAGTTCGAATCCTAAAGATGGATGGTTGATACGACTTCCGCACGTGACTTGCACTGTCCACAGTAATGAGATAAAATTGCCTCAGTGGTAGACGGAGCATGGATAAGAGTCCCCTTGACGTCAGGCTAACCGTAGGAGGTTTTTGTGGATTTAATCTCCATGTAACGCAAATGATTGTTAGTTTTATCGAAAAAGTCCCACACAAATGTATATCTATCCCAATACATGATCCAGGAGTTCCCTTGTCTTCTGGATTGGGTTCAAAATTACAAGACTAAGAAGTTGAACATTAGTAGTCGTAAACCCAAAAAAATGGGTAGGCTGTTCAACAGCAGTTATAATATAAAATAAAATAATGTCCTTAAAAAGTACATAAAAGTACGCAATTTTTGTAGCAAAAACATTTCACAAATGTTTTGATAAATACTTTTAATATAAGGTATTTTTTGAATTGGACATTTGACAATTATAGTTTTTAATAATTGAATTTTATTTTACTATGCCCACCCATATTGACAATTGTCATGCGGGTATCAGAAGAGCAGGCGTGTTCACCACTCTGACAAGTGGCTTTAAATTAAGTGGGATATATTACCCCTACAGTAAGACGGGTATATTTTACAGTAAAGGAAGAAAAAAACCTCCATGCTTCTGCCCGGGATTCGAGCCCGGGACCTTTCTGACATGAGGTCTGGTCTCTGATTACCATAAAGCGGGTTGTCTAGTGAATATAATCAAAATAATGTTTTTCGCTGCTAGTTAAAATGACCAGATTTCAGGGATAATAATTATTGCCTTCTGCAGATAATTTATCGGTAATATTTTATGCAATGAAGTGAAAATTAATTTAAATTATATTTTAATCGCATTTAATAAGTGGTTTTTATAAATTGCAATTCATACTTATTTGCCATGTTCAGAACACAATTTATATAAAAATATAAACTGAAATAAAAGTGGAAATTCCTTTTAAGTGCAAACACTTAGCATTCAATTGATAGTATTGTCAGAAGTTAATCATTATTTAAATTGTCATTGAATTTTTTATATCATCTACCATACCCATAATGCCTATAACAGTCTTAAAAAAAAAACTGAATTTTTTCCCAACCCACTTATATGCTATAAAATTATATGAAAACAGCGGTTGTACAGAGTTCTTTTTGTGAAATCAACAAGTTTTGTTCTTAAGTAAAATGAGGTATATAATTCCAGAAAGCTTTAGGAATAGAAATCAGGAATGGAATTGAAATGGAAAATGGTAAAAGCTGATGGAATGCTATTCAGATCTAATTCCATGCTTAGATGCACAAATGCTTTATCGAAGGAATCCTATTCTGTCACCTTGATAGCCAATCTATCTGTTGATAATTCTACAATACAGAAAGCAATTCATTAAATGGCATTCGTGTAGAGCTTTACAATCTTCCGCGAATGGAACACATTAAAAGTTTTGTCACACCATCACAATTTGTTACAGAAATCAATGAAACAGTTAATAAATAGATTTTGGATTATAAAGCGTTATAGTTTTAGTAATAGTGTTGTTGAGTTTTAGATCAAGATTTCAAAATATTATACATAAACCAGAAAAAAATTATTAGATTGATTATTATTTCAACGCAAACTTTTTATCAAGACTTCTGTCTAGAAGCCGAATGTATAGTTTGGAAAAATCAGTAGTACATAAATAAGCTTTCATTTATTATTTATTTAAAGATTTTTAGGTATTCTTTTCTTATTTTTATTTATTTCATATCTTTTTTTATATATTTTAATCGAAGTCAATGCTTAAATGCGTAAATACTTTAAATAAAGAATCCCATTCCGTCACATTAATAGCGAAACTATTTGCTGATAATTCCATAATACAGAAAGTAATTAATTAAATGACATTCATATGGAGCTTTACAATCAGCCGCGAATGGAAGAAATTGAATTCATGTTATTTCTTGCTATAGAAATAATATCTTCGTTATAAATAAATATATTAAATAATATAATAAAAATATATTAAATAATAATAATATCTTCGTTATTTCTTGCTAAAGAAATGACTAAAACAGTGAATGGATTGCGGATTATAAAGCATTATAGTTTTAGTAATAGTGATATTGAATTTTTTTAGTTGAAAATTTCAGAGTAATATACATTCGCCAAACATAGATACCAGATTTAATATCATTTTAACGCTGATGCCGAGATTGTGAGCTGATGTCGAGACTGTAGCTTATCCTTTTTTTGTTTCCAAGCTTTATAATTTTTTAAATTTTTAAATATTTTATTTTTATAATGTTTCCTCTTTTTATAAATCTTTATATATATATATATATATATATATATATATATATATATATATATATATATATATATATATATATATATATATATATATATATATATATATATATATATATATATATATATATATATATATATATATATATATATATATATATATTTAGTTAAGTTAATTAGTTATATATTATAAGTTAGTTATACTCGCCATACTCGTTTTTTTATATTGATCCATGGTTTGAAGTAGATTTATTTTTTAATTTTAATACGTAGAAATAACTTTTTCACGAAGAGTCATAAAAAGTCAAAATTTCAATTGAAAAATTATTTTTTGAAGTTAATGAGTGATAATTATCTTTGGAAATATACTCCTTAAGAATATACCCAAATTTCCGTGGTCTCTAGATGGCGTCATATGTTGAAACAAATAGAGTTGATTAAATTTTTCCTGTTAAATTCGTTCGATTACGTTAGGGAAAATGTTGTAGCCAATTCCCTTTGAGAATTACTAAATAAAATGCGGACTGGCCCAACTTTTTGTATCTTTTTCATGATGTAACTTCTTTTAAACCTGTGATCCTAAATGTTGAACCGCAAGAACATGAGTGGGAAATACTCTCCTTAAAAAATTTATTGTTAATAGATAGTGTAATAATGCGAAATTAAGAGAGCGATGTGTTGAACAATGTAAATCTTAAGCATTTAATCTTGTCGATGTCATTTCATTGAAATTTATTGATAAATAAAATTTATTTTCATATAAATGCTTGCACAATAGAGAAAAGTATAAACACATAAATTATTGCAACCAATGATTAATGCTTAGGAATAAATATATGTATTACATATTTAATTATGTCAAAAAAAAAAGAATTTTATTTCATTAAATAATATTTTTTCCTGCTTTAGTAAAATTATTAATCTAAAAACTGCTATTTTGATGTGTGCAACGAATTATTATTTGATTTTATTATTACAGAGGTAATTAACTTATACTTGCGAATGCAAGAATATTTATTCTTTGAAATAATTTTGATTTAAAATTCTTAGCTATGAGCTGAATTGTAGACATTTTTGAATTTCAAAACATGGAAACCTAAATTTGTAACCATTCTGATTTTCCTTAATGACACAAGTTAAACATCTGATAAAATATTTAATGAATTAGATTTTAAGCAATGGTTTGACTTAAAAAGATACATAAATTTAATGAAAATACAACGTTCAAATTCCACATTATCTGTTGAGTTTGTCGACAATTGAATAAAATAATAACTTCTTTAATATTTCAAACAACTCAGATTTCACTACATTACACATTTATGTCTCATTAATTATATTTACTCGAGGTACAGAAAATGGATGATAATGTCATTTAAATCAATATAGACTTTTCAGACATGCAGAAAACTGAATACATAGTAACATAAGCTTTTATATTGAAAAGCCTCAGATAATATTTTATGTTTCTCTGATTAATTCTGAAAATAACGTAATGCAGTAGGTTAATAGTAATTGATAAGTTTGGAACATATTTATCATGCGGAAATTCTAAATGTATGTGACAAAACCAGAAATTAATTATGCAATTCAATAATTACGAACATGCTTGTTTTACGAATTGTTTGGAATCAAAGCATTTCTAATCCATTTTCTGAATTTTAAAGTAGGGTGAAAAAAAATTCAGATCTAAAGAACGTTTCATTTATTCAGACCTAAAGAGCTTTCAGATCTAAAGAACAGCCCTCAACCGTTTCTCTGATTATCCCGAGTTAACTCGTGTATGTATATATTGTTTATAGCCCTCGTTGACCAGCCGACCCAATTTTCAGCGGCTTTACGACTACTGATGTTCAACTACGTAGCCTTGTAATTTAGAACCCAATCCAGAACACAAGGGAGCTCCTGGATCAAGTATTGGGAAAAAATTGCCTTCGTGGAGGACTTTTTGATGAAACTAATCCGTATTTGCGTTACATGGAAAGGAAAACCACGAGATCATTCCACGGTTAGCCTGACGGCAAGGGGACTCTAACCCATGATCCGTCTACTACTGAGGATATTTAATGTCAGCACAGTGGATGGTGCAAGACGGATGCGGAATTCGTATCGACGAGCCGTTGCTGGGATTCGAACCTGGTTCACCTCATTGAAAGGCGAGCGCTCTATCTCCTGAGCCCTCAGGTCTCTGTATTGCAAATATTTATTATCCAGAGAAGACTCGGGCGTTGTAGAATTTCTCAGTACATTTCTCAGTAAGGCACTGCACGCGGGGTTTGTGTGATTGTATATACAATGGATACTGAATTTACATAGAAAAAAATGTAAACAAAATGGCGTTTAACTTCATATGTGCTTAAAACTATCACTCTGTGTTCTCCCTTGATTTAAACACTATCACACAAAGACTAATATTTAACTTTTTTATTTGCCCGAGATAATTCGGGATAGTAAACTGATGGTACATTGAATGTTATTTACCCAGAAACAAAATTAAAATCTCAACTCAGAAACTTGTGTATTGTGTTTTGTACTATTAAATCGATACAATAACATACAGCTAATTCAATAATTTTATATAGAATTGAATTACTTTCGTTATATATTCATTGATTTTGTTTATCAAATTGGCTATTTGTTTTTTTGATAAATATACACCACTACATATTTTTTAAAACATATTCTACATATTCATTTGATTAAATCTGGTATTTAAATGGATGTTTTAGAAACATTGGAATTACAAGTAATTCATTTATTTATATTTAAATTAAATTCACTTCTTTCATCGTAGAAATTAAAAAGCATATATATTTTTTAATACCCACATACAAAAAATTAAAATTAATATTATCATCATGATTACGAATCAATCGTTTTGTGTTTAGAGGCTTCCTGAACGATTTGAATGTGTAGTTTTGCACGATTAGAATATATTGAATAGCTCTCTAATATTGAAATGAAAAAGAGTAAAAGCTTTTCCAAAATAGTTAAATGGTTTGAAGTCCTAAATTTTGGATCACAGCTTGAAAAATGGAGCTAAGCTAATTAAAGAGGTATGTAACCAGTTGGTTAAAAAAATAAAATTGGTGAATTAATTAATGGGTATTCTATAGAGTAATTAAATTAAAAATAGGTATCAAGAACATTGATTCATATTAACAGATCAGAGAGTTTACTAAATTCATCTAATTTCCATTAGTCAATCGGTATTGAAGCGTGTATTTTCGAAATTTATCGCAATTTGATTCTTACATTTTAAAACAGTATAATTTTCAAAAGCCGTAATTGATGAAAACGGCAGCGATGCATCTTCAATAAATCACGGTGTGCCCATCATCACTATTACATCCTAATAAATGACCCTTCCATTTTTTTTCCTTCATTTTCTATTCGAACATTTATCACCACCTCAAAAGCAGGCAATTTTAAGATAAACACACGCTGCAGAAAATCCCAAAGACACATCGTTAAAATTTACTATAAAAATGAACTTATTTTTCAAATACAATAATGTTTAGAGAGACGGAAAAAGAACTGATACTTTCACAAAAGAATGAAGCACAAACGATGGATC
The DNA here is from genome assembly GCA_949128135.1 of Parasteatoda lunata. Classification (NCBI taxonomy): domain Eukaryota; kingdom Metazoa; phylum Arthropoda; class Arachnida; order Araneae; family Theridiidae; genus Parasteatoda; species Parasteatoda lunata. The sequence continues at coordinate 23,701,512 of OX421976.1, forward strand.
AATCTACTTATAAAAGTGACAAATTAACGCGAATTCCATGTCCCGGCAGTTAAAAAGCGTCTTCTTCAAAACGACATTTATTACGGGTTCAGTCTGAAACGTACCTCACAATTACATTAAGGTCCTTTCGGTAGAGGACACTATTTTCTTGATCCGGAATTAAGATAAACGATGTGACAAAACCTATCCTTCTGACAAATACTGGTTATTTTTTATAAACTCTGCGGGTCGGAGGAATTTGTTCTTTAAAGGAAAAGAATTTTTAGAATTTTTTTTCGATTCAAATTATTATGAAATGATTTGTTTGGCGATTATCAATCGGAGCGGTTTTGGTTATGAGGCTGAAATTTTATCTCTTTTATGTTATTGGCTTTGTTCCATGTTGTGAGGGCGTGTTGTAATGGCCATTTATTTGAGACATTAATTTGATGCAATATAGCGTATGTTTTATATTGGCATTAAGATGCATTTAAGTATTTCTGTGTCATTTATGCGTTTGTCGTTAGAGAACACATAAAAGTGAAATGGAAAAGCGTTAAATTAAGGAAAAAAGAAAGAAAGAATTGAGGTAATATTTTTGAAATCAATATTTTTCGTGCGCTTATTACCTTTAAAACTTAACAAGTACGGATATTTAAAAAAAAAATTATGAAATAAAACTGTTAAAATAACAAACAGTTTAATATTGAATCACTTTTGCCTATTAAAGTTTAAAATATTCATGGAAAAATTAGCTGTTTCTTTTTTACCATTTATTTTTAGCTTTGCTTTGAATGAAGAAAAAAAAGATTATTGATTATTAAGAAATGTTAGTATAAATCTTTTAAAAGAAATTAAATGATTTTTCACCAAAATAGTAGTAAAATCCATTTATTTTTATTTTAATTGGAAGAGCGTTGCGCTAGTGGTGAAAAATTTTGACATCAATACGTATCATTTCCTTTTTTCTTTTACAGTATAACTTTACCCCATTGAAGCTAATAATTTTGACAAAAATTATTAGAAAAATATAATAATTTATTTAGAATGATAACATACTATACGTGATAATGATCTGAAAAGGAAAATATTTATAAGCAATGAACTAAAATAAGAGCTCATATTTATATCTACTTCAATTTAGATATTTTCCCAAATATAATAATACAAAAAAATTTATATTCTTAATTAATAAATTTGCCATAGCTAGTTTCTTCTACCATCTGAAATATTTGAATTGAAATTTTATCATAAATTATGATCCATAGAAGAAATATGCAGTTCAAAAATTAAATTTGAGAACACCCTATATAACTTTTGATCTAATGATGACATTTATTTTCATGTACTAAGACTCAAACTTAATAATTCAAGAGCCTAATTTTAATATTTTATTTAGTTTAGACTTAAAGTTACGATTAGAGTTACAATTAAAGCTACAAAATCAGACTAAAAAAAAAGTACTTTCTCCGAATAACTTACTTTTCTTTTCAATGAATTTGGAATTTTGACTATCAAAATGAGAAAAAAGTAGGCCCAATTTGGAAAATAGTATTCAACTGGTTTGGTCAGGAAAATAGTAAAAAATTGCACCCAATTACTCTTTTTTAAACTCTTTGCTTACTTTGCTATATCTTGAGAAAATTTTAAGTGAATCGAGGCATGTTTGCTCGCACAGTTTTAAAATTCGCTTTTCCAAAGATAATTGCAATTAAATTATAATTATTAGCATTAAATTATTATTTTTTATAATTTAATTTAGGTATCTACTAGTACAAATTCACGAATTTGGGCAAAATGCTCAAAATTCATGTTTTATAAACTTAGAATCAATGTGCTCTTAAATTTCTAATTCAAATATTTACACTCTACGTGTACTCTAATTATTTACAAAGTTATAGCAGTTTTTCTGTAAGGTGATAACAGTGGAGAAACTAATAATTTTAAACTTTAAATACATTTATCTCAAAATTAGATTTTTTTGCATTTTACACCACCTTAAACACGATATCTCATGTTGTCTCTAAATAATTGTCAAAAATTTTTCATGAATGTTTCCGGTTATAGTACGAATGTTTTGAACAACATAGTAAGAGAAAAAAGTAGAATTTCTTTTTTTATACATGTTTTTTCGAAAAGACAAGTACGGAAAGTTTTAAGAGTTTGCTTTTTTAACTTCATTGATTTCTAACTCAGCTGTATATGCACTTGATTTTAGGGTAATAGTTCAAAACAGGTAATAGTTTAAGGTAATAGTTAGTTGATAGCCTTCTAAATAAAATCCTCAAAGAATTTTTGGTTTCAAGTGATAGAAATTTTTTCTATTGTGTTTAGGCTATATGCAAAAAATGGCCATTTAAAATTATAATAACAATATATTTTTTTTGGTTTCATAAATTTTTACACATAATAAAACAAATAAACAAATTTTTTTTAAAAATTTTATATTAATATTGATAAAAAAAGTTGTCAAAACTAGTCGGATGCCGTAAATAATACTGAAAATATTTTGAGTTAGGTATTGAATATTAAGTTTTATATCTTAATACAAAGCATGAGAATCTTAATTTGAACCGAACTGGTCTTATAGTTCCTGAGAAATGAGAGTTAAAATTTATGGTTAAATTCTTTCCTAAAACATATAAATTCCTTACTACAACTCATTTTAACAAACCCAGTGATACCCACCCAAATCATTCCTTGGGGTAGTAGCTTAATTTCCATTTATTAATCCTTTCGTCATTCTACGTATATAACTAATAGACATTTTAATAACACGTTTATTAATAAAATTATTGTATTTTAATTCCTGCATTTTTTGAATTCCAATGGCTACATTTGTATAATTCCTTAATTATATCAAAAATTAACTTATTCACTAACTGATGACTAACAGGTATGATCAAAAACAAATGTGCTAGCAGAATATGGTAAAATTTACCTCGTTTATTTGCTCTATGGGAACACCAAATTGAGGTGCTTTGGTAATGATTATAGTAAAATTAAAAATAAACTATAGTTTCATAATGTGTGATTAAATTTGGCAAATGTGATTAAATCTGGTAATTCCATCATTATACTTTTTAATTATCATGATAAATATGAAATATACCTATATAATTAGGAGAACCAGGATTTCTAGTAAAACGTTACCATATGAATGGCAAAAATACCAAATGAAATGTTTAAATAATATTTTGGTAACTTGAGTTGGATTTTTTTTACCACAAATGTCATTACCTTCCTTACCCTACCGTAAGGTAATTATACCGGGATTTTTTTTCTATGTTTGTGCTACAAAAAGTTTTTTTTTTTTTTTTCAAAATACTCTTCAATATTAATTGAATTAAATTTTCCAAAAAATGTGAGATAAGGACTTTCTGTCGCTGCATAAATATTTAGTATCCGCGACTAGTATCTAATCCCTGTTTATTCAAGCATCTCCAATGTAATCAATTTTGATAATCAGTTACTTACAATAAATTTCATTGTTATAAATTCCTACCAACAACAGCTTTAATCTTAAACAACTCTACCAGCGACAACCATTCAAACTAACCCCTAAGGTTCAATACGCATATGATTAGTGGGTAACCTTTCCAACTAATCATCCTCTCTTCATTTTACATCTATGACCCATAGACCTTTTAATTACTCGCTTATTAATAGAGCTGTCGTGTCCTAATATCTGCACCCGCACTTCTTGAATCATACAAGCTACAGATGTACACTTCACTAATTACATTTGCCCCTTTAGAATATTGCCGGCCCACCCCTATGACAAATGAATCTGAAGGATAGCAATTTGATTAGTTGCCCCGCCGTGTGAAAGGTATAATCACAGAATGTTGCGTGTATTTCCCAAAACACATACACAAATACTTGCTCCTGTGCAGTTGTGTCGTTCACGCTTCCTCAGGTGGTTACGGTTATGAGTAACAGTAATATGATTATCTTCTTGCAAACAATTGCACATCCAGAGTTGGCATCTTCGCGGAAAGATTAAATTTCGTGCTGTCTTCGCTCGCATGTAAAGATTCTTCTTTGGTTATTATCGTTTGGTTGAAGAAGAATGAAACAAAAAAAAAGGGGATTATTCGATGTATTAGATCTTATTCAAATTGTTCTGAGTTTCAGGAGGGAATTGTAGCCGAGTCGTGTTTGGTATTAGGAAATAAAAATTGTTTTTTGAATTATTATTCGGTTTGAAAAATAATTTATTTTCTAGCTTAGCGGTTGTGATGTGAATTATTGATCAAAGAGTTATTTTGTAGTGTTTAAAATGATGTGTTGATTTTGTAAAATATAAATTGCGTTCCGCTTATTTATTTTGTGAAATACTTTGTATAAATTAAACTTTTTTTAGCTGAAATTCAAAATGCAAGGCATGTAAAAAATATATTCCATATATGTTATTTAGTGAAAAATTCTATTTTATTAAATTAAAATATTGCATCTGCATTTAACCTTTTAGTTACAAGTGCCGTATTTAGTCGGCATCAACATAATACCGTTTGATAACAGGCACAATATGCTTCATTTTGCTCCTGGCTACTAAAATACACTCAGTGGCGCGACAGACCATAGAGGGCCATGCCTACTGTGCCTATCTCCATTTCCTTGACCTTGGGCTCTGGGGTGCAGGAGCAGATGTTCCGGTTAGGTGGCCAGCCGAACGGGGAACCCCCAGTGTTTAGTTCCCAAGCATGCTTGGTACTCATTTATCGACCCACTGAGGGGATGAAAGGATGAGTCAACCTTGCCTAGCCCGAGGATCGAACCCAGGACCTTTGGCACGGTCCTGTGCGCGAAGCACTACCACTCAGCCACCAGGCGTCTTTGCTACTTTCTAATATTTCATCTATTATACACAATAAAACATTACTGGAAAACTTCACCTCGTGTGCATTATACGTAAAATAAATATTTACCGTGAAATATTATGCCGTAATTTTTATTGTAATATTTATTTATTTAGAGTGACTGAATGGCTTTACGGTATTATAATCTGGAATTGTTTTATAGTGCATATTGAATGCCACCAAAATTATATTTTGAATGCACTCGATTTGTTTTGCAAGCTCGAACAAGTTTCTTTTGTGCTATATTTTGGAGTGAAGTATTTGTTAGTTACAAATATATATATATATATAACAAGGAATCTTCCTTTAAGAATCACAAGAAATTGGAAAACAGTTATTAATTTTTTAAAATTCACAACATTTATTTGAATAACACAATGCATTTGGAGATAGTTACATTACAATCTCCAGATATATTGTTATGCAACACTTAAATAAGAAAATCTGAACATCAGCTTACCGACTTCCAATGTGCACACTTTGCGCATACTTACGGATAATAATATATAAAGTGTTATGTTTGCAATATTTTTTTAAAATTTAATGTTAAATGTAGTCCTGTTTTCAAAAGTTAATGCATTGTTTTAGAACTGTTAACATAGGCTTATATAAAGCAGCGTGACATGTGACAAGGGTATATGGGTGAAATGTGACACTTAGTGACAAAAACAGGGACGGGTCAAAAATACTGAAACGTGAGACACAATTTATGGATGCCCCTACACTGTAAAAAATTCTTGTACTGGCACCCTGAGTGCAAACTATAAAATTTTCAAATATAAAATTTTGTACCGTGCTTTTTGCAGTAATATTTATTGATTTAAAGTGATTGATTTATTGAATTTACATGAATTGCAGAATATTTATTGAATTGCAGTGAGTAATATTTACTGTGATGATTTCACAGTAAATATTACTGTGAAAATTATGGTACCTAAGATATTTTGCTCGGTATAATTTTACGATGAAACGTAGTGGCGCCTTTAGTGTCTGTGCTTTTTTTCCGTAAATTGACTAAGTTATAAGTTATTTTATTTTAGAGCCGTTGTAGAACAGCCGACCTAAATTTGAACTTACGGGTACCAATGTTCAACTCTGTATCCTTGTAATTTTGAACCCAATCCAGAAGACAAGGGATCAAGTGTGAGGAGAAATTTTTCCTGGATGACTTTTGGATGGAACTAACCGACATTTGCATTAAATGGAGAGGAAAACCTCCCACGATTAGCCTGATGACAAGGGGACTCTGATCCATGATTCATCTATCACTGAGGATATTTTACGTTAGCACTCTGATCGGTGCGAGCCAAGTGAGGAATTAGTATCGATTAACCATCGCTGGGATTCGAACCCGATTTTCCTTATTGGGAGTTGAACGCTCTATCCCCTGAGCCAAGGATAAGTTATGCCATTCATTGAGAACATAAGTAGTAGTTACATCGGGTTGTACACACATTAATTATTGTAACATACGCAGAAGGATAGTATCCTAATGGTCGCGATTATCATGACATGGTGAAGTAAAATTAGCAGAGTTATTAATTAAAAGAAATAAAATAGATCTTTTTTTAATTATTTTAAGTGAGAGTTTTTTTTCCAGACAGAAATAAGCTATTACTAATAATAAATAATTAAAAAGATAACTGTGATAATTAAATAACTGCGATACGACTGCGATAATAAATAACTGCGATATTATCGCATTAAATAACTGCGATACGACTGCGATAATAAATAACTGAAAAGATAACTAATAATAAATAATTAAAAAGATAACTGCAATACGAATCGCGAAAGTTTTTGAGTAAAAGATATATAGAACACATTTTAAGTGAGCATTCTTTTCCAGACAGAAATAAGCTATTACTAATAATAAATAATTAAAAAGATAACTGCGATACGACTTCGATAATAAATAATTAAAAAGATAACTGCGATAATAAATAATTATAAAGATAACTAATAATAAATAATTAAAAAGATAACTGCGATACGAATCGCGGAATTTTTTGAGAAAAAAATATATAGGGCAAATTTGAAATGCAACAGCAGATTTTAGTAGAAAAATTACTGCATCGCCTTTATTTAATCGAAAATTATCACAGCATTATAACACAATCTCTTTCACAGATTTAAGTTCTTTTTTTAATTTTTTCATAGGTTTTACAGATACATAACGCTTTAAAAGGTATGAAACTACATTATAAAATAAAATGATGAATTAAGAATATATTTTCAAGGCGATCAAAGAGTTTCCGGACATAAATTCTTGAGCAAAAACTGTCACCATGGAAAAGAAGCTCTAAGATTTAAGGTAACTATAATTTCTTTAACAAACTCTAATAACACTGAAAGTATCTATCTCTAAGGGAACTTTTTCTATACGCATCACATCAACGGTCCATTACTTAAGATATTTCAGAACTTCGTCACACATCTATTTTTCACATACGTCAGATATTTCATCGGAAAAACTGACAAGTGAAATATGAACATCATTTCCTCCTCTCCTTTAGCTCAGCTCTCTACTGTTATCTCTTTTTAAACATTCAAAATTTATATGTCGCGCAAAGCGATGAAATCTGCACAAAACATTTCAAAATTATTATTTTTTTATTATCTGCCTCGCTTCACCATTTCGCTGTTGTCCTGTTGCCATTCAGAGTGAACTAAATTCGTATGTCCCTCTGGCAACGAGTTTGTTCGGACAGAGTCTCTTTCTGAAAATGCTTAAGTGAAGGTGTTGGGGTGTCGGGGGGATGCAATTTATCAAGCGGACCTTTTCAATAAATACCTGAAAGGACTTGACACTGAAGAATTTCAGCAATAGCCGGCTGTATGAATTGAAGAAAAAGAGTAGATGTAAAGTGACAGATTTTTTTTTTCAAAAAGAAATTAAATTCGGCAGCTTGCGCTGTTGGTTCCCAATAAGTTTTGGAATAAAAGAAGGAGAAAGCAGAAGTGAATAGATATTTTCTAAACCAAATTCAAAAATACATGCATTTTTTTTAAAACAAAATATGCTTTTTATTGAATAATTTATTTTACAGAATTTAATAAAAATTTAGTTTAGAATAGAAAAATATTTTTCATTACTTTGAAGAAACAAAAATGGATAAACTTATATTAAATGCTGCGTATTAGGAATATCAAATTTAAAAAAAAGCATGCTGAGTAGAATGTAATAAACAATGACTTTAACAATAAAACCTATTTAAGCTTTAAATTCAAAAATAATAACCCTCGCTTGCATATTGCATATAATGTGCTTATTGTTTCAAAAGTATTGAAAATTTAAAGCTCGTGTTTATTATCTAAGTTTTCATAAATAAAGTTAAGTTATCTCTAAAACTAAAGTTTAAAAAGATATTAACTTAAAATGCGAAGCATTTTAGAGTTTGAGAGAGATAATTTTTTGTCTTAATATTAAATAAAAATCAAAGATTAGCGTTTCTTTCTTTCTTCATATGTTTTAAAACACCTAATTTTTCACACTAATGATAAAACACCTTATTTGTGAGCATGATAAACAATTCAAGCATACAGATAACCAAGTATGTAAAATTATATTTTTTGTATTATTTTAAAATATTTTAACTAGAAAAATCTACGAAAAATCTAAAGTATGTACACTTAGAGAACGCATTACGAAAAAAATTAATTGAACTTTATTTCTAACGACAAATATACACATAACAGAGGAAAACAGAAAACAGAAAAAGCAAAAATAAAATTATTGAATAAATGAAATAAAGTCTGTCTACAATATAGCCCTTAGAATCTAATTTGTGTCGAGCCTTAGAATCTAATTGTGTCCAATATCTACCCCAAAGAAATCCAGCATTGAGTGCAGAACAATTACTCAAGCGAAGGACATCTCTTGTCTCATCATGTTGCACAAAATACAAATTGGGCTTGGACCCATGTTTGTCCGATGCATATGCTTAAATAGGCAGTATTGGGCAGTAACGAGATGAAAGGCAGCAGCTTCTTTCATGCCCATAACAGGAACCCAATATAATATTCCCTCCAATAATATCGCTCTAAAAAGCTTTCTGACGGAATGTTTTACTCATCTTTTCGCAGATTAAAAAAGAATGGGGGATATCGCTTATTTGAAGGATATAAGCTCCAATTGACTAACTCTATTCTCAAATGAATTAATTTCTTAATTGGGAATTAATTCAAATCGTCTAATACATTGAATTAATATTCACATTTATAAACAATAAATTAATAAGGTTTATTTGTTCTCTTTATGTCAGTGTAAAATAATTCAAAAATCAATTCAGATCATTCAATAAGCAATAAAAATAGCCAGAAAATTAGAAATAATAACATTCTAAATGCCTCAAAAATAACATAATTTCAATTAGTTTTGCTAAAGTTGATTTCAAAAAAAGCATGGATTTATGTAATATTTAAATAACTTACTTATTTAAAATTCAAGCAGGACTAGATAAATCGGTTGAATAATTCAACAAGTGGAACACAGCTACCGAGTAAAAGAAACACACTTGTTTCTAACAAGAATAAACTTTAAATTACTTTGGTGAATAAAATCCTAGGTTTAAGCTTCATTTATTTTACTGTGTGCATGGTTATTTCTTCCAAAGTAGCGATCATTAAAAAAAGATTATTAAAATTTGGGTGAATACCTAATTATCTATCTTCCAATATATCTTCCAATATAGTATCCACAAGATATTTAAATAAATAGCTCGGGAAAGAACCGTATCATAGAGTGAATAATGAATGCAAGGATTATTAAAAACAGAACTTAGGAAGAGTCTAGTCTTAAAATGTAGGGTGATCAAAAAATAGCAGGATTTCATGTTATAAAAGCTTTCTATCTTTTAGTAAATTTTAAAATCATATATTGATATTTTTTGTCTATTTAAACAAATTTGCAAGGAATTAACACAAATGAATATTTCTTTAATAAATACTTTTAATGCATGTTTTTTATAACCAGCGTTAAACGGCCAATCTTGTTCTGAGTTTTCGACTGTTAATATTTAATCCAGTAGCTTTTTATTTTTCAACTCAATCCAGAAGACATAATCGAAATGGGACAAACTAGCCTTCATTGAAGATTTTTCGATGGAACTAACCCATATTTGTGTTACATGGAGAGGAACAAAAATGAAAACATCCCTTAATTAGCCCAACGGCAAAGGGGTTTTAACCCATGATTCGTCTATCTCTGAAGATTGTTTATGCTAGTACTGTGTTAGGTGTGAGCCAAAAGCATAATTCTTATCATCCAGCATTCAATGGGATTTGAACCTGGGTCCCCTCATTGAAATGTGATCGCTCTATCCCTTATGACACCACGATTCCAATGAATGTGTTTTATTTTATAACCATCGTTAAACAGCTGAACCTATTCTGGGTTTACGACTATCAACGTCAAACTCCATAACCTTGTAATTTTGTTTCCAATCCAGAAGAGAAGGGAACTCTTGGATCAAGTGTTGGGAGAAATTTGCCTTCGTGGAAGACTTTTTGATGGAACTAACCCTCATTTGCGTTACATGAGGAACACCTCCTACTGTTAGCCTGACGACAAGGGGACTCTAATCCATGATCCGTCTACCACTTACTATATTTTACGTAGGCACTGTGGTCGGTGTGAGCCGGGTATCCCCTATGTCACTAAAATTACAGTAACTTGTGTTTTATATGTTATTGCGATTAAATAAATGTTATGTAAATAGGAAAAGTCTACAAAATTTTGGGAGCCCGGTCACCATAATATCTAAAATGTAAAATTAATAAAATTAAATTAAATAAAAACTTACAAATTAAAAATGTTTGGGTTTTCGGCGTTAAAATTCGATTCTTCTTAGAAATTTTAAACTGTCATACACATTTTGAGTTCTCTTGTCTATTCAAGCGACATCTCGCGTAATATAAAGAAAATTGCAAATATAAGCTACTAGGAAGGTTCATAAAACGGTTGTGTATTGCTCAGAATTAAAACACAGTATTTTTGTAATTATAAATGATTTAACGTAGCTAATTTGAAAACCTATTTTTTTTTTTTTTACCTAGATATTTTTTTTTTCAGAATTAAATACTAAACACACGTATAAACTACTTAAATTTATAATTTAATTGTGTAACCTAATGTCGTCATACACACATATTTTAAATCAGCACTAAGAGTTAGGCCTAACGCAATTTAAAGTCATCAGGTAAATTATGAAGTAAAAACCACAAGTCTTAAATATTTAAGAACGGATGTTTTAGAAAGACATAATATTAATGCCTTTTAAGATAAGACAAGGGATTTCACGAATAGTATGCAGACTTTTTATTTTTTTATCCATGTCATCGTAGTAGCATTTAAAAGACCATCAAGGGAATGGTGGTATAACTCTGGGAAGGTTTATCTAATTCGTTTGTTATCATTAACACTTCCTCCCCTCGTTTGGTTAATCGCTTTAAGAGAGAAGATAATTTATATCCATTAAAAAGATACAGGAAATGAAAATAACTGGTTGATGAGTTTGCTTAAAGTTGTTTTCTTCGTTGTTTTGAAAACCGTATGTGAGAAATAAGTCTACTCAAATTCATGCGTGAGTATACATACTACAGAAATGTATTAAAGACAAAGCGGAATCAAAGTATCACTAGTTTGTATTTAATTAATTCCCGCTTTTGTAGTAGTAGAATATTTGGCTACACGAACAAAAATTAAATAATAGAACCTTATATTAATTTTAAGTTATTTATCATTTCTTACTTTTTTAATGTATTAACGGCTTTTAAATTAAGCATTCATTAAATAGACATATAGTCATTCATTTAATTATGCATTCTGGTTAAATTATCGTACGATACGCGAATGAAGTTTCTGGTGAAAAAAACATAATTCTAGTAAATAAAACTTGAATATTAAAATATAATAATTCAATTGGTAGTTTTTCCGTTCATATAGTAACGGTTTTCCGGAAATTCTGGTTTTTAAAACTATTTTTTATCACCACACATTGAGTAAAAAAAAAATACTGTAAAGGGAATTTAACCGAGTAATAATATTTTATGCCATGCCCTAAAATATCATATAAAATAACCACATTTACTACCTTTAATGACATATAAAAATGTATTTTCTTGTTAACTATACCAAAATTATTTCAAAAGCACTTCGTTAATCATTTGCAGTAACGCTTTGGCCTTTTGTTGTTCTCATAGAGCCAGAAACGCTGTAAATTTCAAAAAATTTTGGCAGTTTTGGCAATAATTTTCTCAGTGTATATTCTTTTCATGAATCAAGAATATAGTCACACAATTATGTATTCATTCCTCGTAGCATGTATTAAGTCTCAGAATTACATATTATTTTACAAAATCATGGATTCAGTCAAAATAAATAACACATGGTTTTAATTTTATCACGTGTTTATAGATCCGATGAATATAGCAAAGGGAGTAAAGCACTGAGTTATGGGACTAATAAGTTAATTATAATGACGTCTAGAGTTATAAAAGAATCTTAATATGGATCAAAATCAAAGTCAACCATAGTGCAAAGTGAATTGTGTCACCAATTAAGTTTTAAGAAAGACGGTAATTTTGAACATAAAATGTGAAGTAAGTGTTTGAAGATTTTAATCAAAGCACAATTGTTTTCCTTCTTGTTTTGAAAAGTTTATCTGTTTATTTTTAAGAATTATTTTTAAAAATAAATATTATCTCATAAAACACACAAAAGAACTGAGATATTATTCAGTCCAGGCATAGAATCATACATTTAGTAATCGAATTATAAATTTAGGCATATAATCTTATATTTAGTAACAGAATTATAAATTTAGGTATAGAATCATATATTTAGTCAAAGAATGACATATCAAACCCAGAGTATTATAGATTTGCAATTTAACATGCTTGATTAAAGGAGACAATAGAAATTAAGAAATTATAATTATATTTTCGTCAGAGAATCGTGCATTTAGTCAGATAATAAGGAAATCAATTACAGAATTATATCAAAATCCTAGAATTACATAAAAACCATAGAATTTTATAAGTCGTTAGCGCCAACAACGGTGCAAACTGAAACGTGTTACTAATAAATTGGAGGAAAAAAAACAATATATCGAAATTAATTGACTGATATGCTTGTAATTTTTATCCAAGTCGGGGAGTGTCGGGTACCCCAGCCCTCTGTCAATTTCATATGTATAAAATATTTTTTCAAGTCAATGGGCCATAGGACATTAATTGTTATATTAAAAAAAGATTATTTTCAAAGTTTCAAGTATTTATGCAGCTGGTAACATGGTAAACAATAGTTTTGAAAATATGTTGAATACAGTAGTCAAATTTTTTAATTTCTATTTTTTTAAGTTAAACTATTCTTTTTTGGTTTATTCTTTTTGCATTATTTAATTAGATGATAAAACAATAGAAACATACCAAAATATTGATTATTGCTCAATATTATACAGAAATGTAAGCAATACTCCTTATGTGGGCGGGGCTACCCGACTCTCCCCTACACCTCAAAAAGTTTAGTTGCTTTAAAAAATGCTTTCCCTAAATCTAGCTCTAATTAAATTTCTTTCTTTCTATGGCGCTCTTTTTCTTTATATTTAATTTATCATGCATATTTAATTATTGTTTACTTTGAGTTTTCAATACCACTTTAGCTTAGTTAAGAATAACCGAATTTTTATTTTATTTTTTGAAAATATAGATCAAATTGTCATCAATTTTTAATACTTTTAAAAATGCTATTCTTCAAGAATAAAGATTTTATCACTGTGTGTGAAAATTCGAACCCAAAAACAATTAAAGATTTTTGTTTATTTTAGCGCTGATTATTTTGTTTATTTAAACACTGGATGTATTAAATAAAATTTATTTTAATTATGCTAGTAAATTTATGGTAAACAAACAAAGAAATTAAGTAAAATTATATTTTCATGATAATATAAAAACTTGTTTTTAAAATTTTAAAAATGTAGTGTGAAATAAAGTAAGGATAGATTTATAAAAAATAAGAAAAAATGAGAACTTATTTTAGGCCTTTTTTTTATCGAACATAAAACTTATTTTATAAGTTCTTATGAATATATTTGAGAAAATTTAATCTGCTCTCTATATATGCGATTTTTTTCTAACTTAAAATGTTCGAAGCTTACAGGACACGGTTTTTTTAAAACTGAGACATTCATTAATTCTTCAATAAGAAATTAAGAAAAAAAATACGCCTTCGAATAAAATTTTTTCTTTAATGTTTTTGAATGGAATCAAATTTTTTGGTGCGCATGAAATTCAGTTCAAAGTCTAACTAATGAATGAAACCATACTTTTTTATTTCAAATGTCAATTTTGTTTCATCGTTTTTTTCAGAGTAATATTAGGCTATTAATAAACGGCTATTTTAAACCATCGAAGCATATTTTATTTACATTTACTGTTTACTTTATCACACAAAGAGATTTGGGTAAAAATAAAAAGAAAAATTCAATTTATTGTATTTTTTAAAAAAGATATTTTTGGGAATGTTAACACGAAAATTAATTTTAATGTAAAAAATACAATTTTAAAAGTTATAGTGCAAAAATAAACTTTTTTAAACAAAATGAAAAATAGCTTAAAAACTCATTTTTTTGTTTTTAATTTATATAAAACTAATTTATAAATAAATTTAAAAATTAGTAGTCATAATTTTAAAAACTAATTAATAAATAAATTTCTAACTAATTGTAATGTTTAATAAATCTTTATTTGTAAGTAATATTGTAATAATAAGCAATAATTTGTAATAATAAGCAATATTGTCAAAATATTCAAGAAATTGTTTTTAATGAAAACCAACACGACTAATGTAGTCAATAGGATTTTTCTGTGAATTGTGCTGTTAAAGAGTACAAAAATTCAGAAGCACGCTAATCACTTATATTGAAACATTACTTAGGAAAAATTTGAGATAAATATATAAGTTTTGAAAATATTTTTTGTTTATATACTAACTCAGAAGATAACATATTTATTCCAGTTACACATTTAAGACAAGTTACACATTTAACAATACAAGCATATTATTTCATAAATATACTATTTATTCCGTAAATATAATTTAATTTTAGGAATTCTATAATTGTATGGAAAAGGATTTTTTATATTATGCTACTATAGGATTAAGATTTTCTATATATTTACCAATAATTATTATAATTGCGGGTGTACATACTTTCTATGCATTTTTTAAACTAAGCTGTAAACGTTTTTTGTACAAATAGCATGAAACCACAAGTTTGGGAATTTTTTGTTTCGCATATTTTGCAATACAGGTTAAATATAATTTCCATATCTTACAATGTTAAGGATAGGTTCTGCGCCATTATAAATTTTCATGAAATTTATAATGTTTTTTGAATCAATAAATTCGTGAAGTAAATGTAAATACTATATCCGATTGATTATATTTCAATTAGTAATGTAATGTGAGTTAGTTTTTGTGTGATTTACACTGCAATTTTCGGTTAATATTGCATACTTTAAAATAAATAATAAAAAAACCATACATATAAAAAAATGGAGTCTATAATAATTTTTTACCACACTGAGAAAAAAATATGGCAAAAACTACCAAAATATGGCAAAATTTATCGTTTTTTTTTTTGGTCTTATGAGAACAACAAAAATATTGGTAATTTTTACCCAAGAGCCTTAGTAATTATTTTTGCAAAATAACGAATAAAATAGGGTTTTATAATATATGATAAAATTTAGTAAAAGTGTTAAAGTTTAGTAATTTTATTATGATAACTTAGAGCATAGCATAAAATCCAAATTATTAGGTTAAATTTAATTTTCAGTTAGGTATTTGTTACTTTAGTAACAAATATATGTATTTATAATGTATAATGTATAATTTATAATGTAATATGTATTTATAAGAACTATTATTTTAAGAACTAGAATTTCAGGTAAAACCGTTTTATATTTAACCGAAGACGTACCAATTTAATGATAAAATACCTCATATTTTGGTCTTATTAACCAGAATTATGTCTTTTTTTACCAGAAATGTTATTACCATTCAGTATGTGGTAACTTTACCAGAATTTTCCCCGTGCGAATAAGTTAATGAATTATGAAGTTTACTGAAGAGACATAGGATTTTCGTAAATTAAGAATCTATGCCATATTTTACTTTGGGTGTTTAAATATACTTTTTTAAAGTCTAAATTTTAATAAAAATAATTTCGTTAAACGACTCAAATCTAATCAAATAACAATATATGCGATGTGAATTTAGGCTTAATGTGAACATGGAATACTGGGGACCTGCATTTTTTATTTGCAAACCATTTAAATAAGAGCTAAAATTAGAATTTAATTTTCTTAACAATTCAAAACAATTAATGTAATTTAAATGTAAGAAATTCAAAACTAATGTAAAAAATCCATTTTTTTCACTCTTTATTTGAGAAAAAATTGCTAAAAATAATTAATGTAAAATGTATTTATGGAATTGATTAAAATTTACACAAGTGATAATAAAATAATTACTATTATAGCTATAAAATAATAATAAGTTTGCATTATTCACAAAACATATTTGGTTTTAAAAAATGTTTGAAGATTCTAGCAATACATTTATCCATCTGGCAACAAAATCACCAATTGAAACATAAAGAGTTAAATAAACTTGGTTTTAAATTGTTAGTATAGTCATATAAAATATAAAAAAAGCAAATTAGACCTTAGTAAATTTTATTAAAAATGCAGTATCATATAATTTTAGTATAAGGTTTTGCTAGCAGTTGTAAATTATCTCTTTTAGTAACCCTTTTAAAAAAATTAACCTATTAAATAACCTTTTAATTACTTAAAAAACATTTTCCAAAGAAAAAATATAAATTAATTTCATTAAAAAGAATACTATTCTATATAAGTGCAATTTGTAATTAAAATATGTTATATCCATACATAGCAACGTTAGTTTTAAGAAGCAACGAGTAAAAGTACAAGTACAAAACAAAAAAAGATTT
The DNA here is from genome assembly GCA_949128135.1 of Parasteatoda lunata. Classification (NCBI taxonomy): domain Eukaryota; kingdom Metazoa; phylum Arthropoda; class Arachnida; order Araneae; family Theridiidae; genus Parasteatoda; species Parasteatoda lunata. The sequence goes on from OX421976.1 coordinate 23,718,373, forward strand.
TTAAGTACAGTTTGAGGAAATCTAGAATGCAAAGTAATCGTAAATTTCATCAAAAAATTTGAGAAAAAAATTATTCAAAATACATTAAATTTTAATTTAAAAGTATAAAACTTTAAAATGCAGGGAAATGTTGTAAACTTGTATTGAAATAGTGAATGTTGAAAGAAACAAAACGATAAGTCAAATTTCAATCACAAGCATATTAAAAGTATTAAAAGGAATTTTAAATTATGCTCATTTTAAAACTATTAAATCTTTCGAAATTTTGCTTTTCCTTCCGAAGTTTTTAGTAACAAATTAATTTTCCGGACTCATTCGATAACATAATAACTTTTGTTTAAAGAGATAAGTAAAAAAAATTGCATTCAAGTACAAGTATTCGCATACAAGTAAAATCCATAAAATCCATTAAATTAAGGGTTTTACATTCCCTTTCCAGTTCTTATCCTCTCCTTTTCAGGAAATTATAATCTTTAACCACTTGCGCTGGAAAGACGTGCCACGCACGTCATAATGCTCTTGTCATAGAATTGCCGATGACGTGGTATTTACGTCATCATGGAATTGTTACAGAAACAAAAACGACATGCGTGGCACGTCTGGTCCCACCCCAGGTCGCCTCCCAGCGAGTTACACTGGACCGTTCTGGCACACACGTCAGTGATTTTTTTTTTTACCAGCGCAAGTTATTAAAGATGTTTGAAAAAAAGTTAACTGTTAAAGAATATATAATACATTAAATTTATAAATTAAAAAAATAAATTTCAATCTTTTTTAAAAAGGGAAATTTTTATAAAAAATTCAGAAAAAAGTAGTGATTTGCTTCAACATTCTCGTTATAAATACTCGTACTTTTTCCCCCAAAAAGTAACGTAAAAACAAGTAAAAGTACTAAGTTTAACAAGTAACTAATATCAAGTAAAAGTACGTGCTTTTTACTTTTACTTTTGTTATAAGTAATTCTATTATATATAAATGTAATTTTTAATTATAATATGTTATATCCATACATGAGAACGTTACTTTTAAAAACCAACGAGTAAGAGTTCACTTTTACTTTCTTTATAAGTAATTCTATTCAATATAAATGTAATTTTAATTAAAATATGTTATATCCATACATAGGATCGTTACTTTTAAAAAGCAACGAGTAAAAGTACAAGTACAAAACAAAAAATATAACGATTTTATAACGAAAATTATAAGGACATTTCGGGGAAATCAAAAATCCAAAATAATCGTAAATTTCATTAAAAAATATGAGAAAAAGTAATTTAAAATACATTAAATTTTAATTTAAAAGGTATAAAACTTACTAAAATAACAAGTATCGAAAGTAAAAATATTGCCATGTATGGTTATATCACACCACATCATTAATGTGTTCATTTATTAAATCAATGTATAATAATTAACTTCACTTCCGCAAACCCTTCCAATAACCCTTTGAACTAGATTTATGAGGCAATTTCTTAATTTTTTCGGAACTCTCTTAAAGAAAACGGGTTCCAGCTGTAGCTGACGAGAAAACCACAAAAATTCATCTTCAGTATTAAAAGTTCCAATGATAACGGAGCGATTTTACGCACCAAGAAATCACGCGCATAACCATGGTGGTAGAAAAAAAAAAGAACTATCTTTTTATTTGTCAATCGATACTATTTTTCTTTTCATCTTCATCGAGTCTGATTTTTTCTAACTTTATTTTTCGATGCAGAAACTTTTCTATCAAGTCTTAGTGATTACAACTATTGATTTTTTTTCCTGGAAGAGACAGATAAGACCTTCATCGATTCAAAACGTCAGCATCAATATGATGACTTAATAAATGTCTGTTTATGTTATTAATATTTTGTTGTTTATTTTTTTTCACCGGGGAGATGTTTCAAAATTCAGTGAAGTGCGCTGTTTTTTGTTTGTTTTTTTCATTCTTTCTATTTTGTTCATTTTTTTCTGTCTATTAAATTTTTTGAGGGAGAGATACTTTGTTTCGTGCCACATATTGCTTTAATATCCTCGCTATAGATTTATTTTAATTTTATTTTTTCTTGCATCGTTTAAATTCAATTAGGCTGTTATGAGGAGCCATTTTAATGCAACTGAAATATAGAACATTAATTGTTTTCTTCAGCCGATATTTTTTCTCTAGGTAGATGGTATTTAATCTATGCAATACTTATTTAGACCATGTTTCATGCTATCAGTATTTTTGAATTTAAATTGCCTATAGCCTATATAACATAGTTTTCATTAAAACACAATTCCCTATACCAATAAACCCTATTATAATCTAATTTCAATGTCTAATTAAATTTCATTTTAATGGTTTTGAAGTTATACTAGGTGTAGATATTTACAAAACCCCACAGTTTTGTAATGACTGTTTATTAACCATTCCAGTTGCAAATGGTTCGTGATCTTTGTTAAACATATTTAAAATGTAACAAATGAAAATAAAGTACAATATTTTTACAGCTATATTACTTTTTTATTTGTAATGTATTTTTTTATTTATAAATAACATTAAGTATTGTACTCTAATTTTTGAGAATTAAAGAAATAACGAGTTTAATGAGTATAACTTGTTCAGTTTAGTATGTACATTCTAAATGTAGAGCTTTACAGAACTTTCCATAGTTGGTATTAAGTGTGGCAATGGCAGAAATTCTATTTCAGTTAATCAATTCCAATCCACGAATGAACTAATGAACACACCACACCACCTCTAATACACTACTTGAAATCATCCTCACAGCCTAACACTATTTTAAATCTATTCAAATATATTATTCGCGCCACAACCCAGACTAGTCCTATGTTGTATTTCGAAGTAGTTGCGTTTTCAATTATAACTACAATATTAATTTAAACCCAAATTTAAATCAATATTAAATCACACCATATGTTAAGAAATAAGTATCAATGAAATATTATTATTTCAACAATGAAGTACATATTATTTTTGATATTTCGATAAACATATTAAATAACAATACAATGGTTTGAAGATATATAAATATTTTTTTAAAATATGCATTTGTTCGTAGATTTTGCAATTTTTTTTTTTTTTTGCAACAATTTTTTTCGTGGTTAAGTTTGAATTTACAAGGTTACGGAGTTAAACAGCGATAGTCGTAAGCCCAGATTTGGTTCTGCAGTTCAACACTGGTTATAAAAAATAAATAAATAAAATAACTTGGTTCAGTTATGCACTGTAAAATCTTGCGTTAATACTGTAGCTATCACTGCTTCTAAATTTTTAACAGTGTATGTTGCAGTTTCTGAAACTATATTTAATAATGATACTTTCGACATTTTTATATAATTGCTATTATGGTTAACATTGCAATAGTCCAGGGAAGGGCAAGCTACTGGAAACTTGTTTTTTTAGGGAAGGGCCAATTGTGGCCCGTCGGAAGGTTTTATACGGCCCACGGATAGAATTTTAATTTGCCGATCCATGGCGAATGTAAACAATGTACATCCATTTTCTTGTCTATTTGGTTAAAAGCTATTTTTGTTCCTTCTTTTTTAACAAAGTACTGGTGACCTTTCTACTTTCTCAATTTTTGTTCTACGAAACATAAATTGATGGAAAAAACTAGCACAAATAGCTTCAATTGGTAAAATGTTGAAAGTAGAAGTTCTTTATAGAGTTACCGTAGATTGGCACCAACGAGCGTTTGTCTTACTCGAGGAGCACACATATGGAACATACGGCAGATATATAGGTGATTTGCACTTCACAGATGTCAGTGCCATTCAAACAGAATTAAATATTTTTACCATGCCTTTCAACGTAAATAGTGAAACAGTAAGATCGGATTTGCAGCTTGAATTATTTGAGTTGCAATCTAACAATCATTCTAAATATGCCAAAGTTGGAGTTTTACAAATCACTACCAAAAGCTAGTTTTCCAAATTTAATATCTCATGCCCAGAAAATTAGTGCTATGTTTGCTTCATCTTATATATGTGAACAAGTGTTTTCAACTATGAACCTTAGAAAAAATCATTTCAGAAGTAGACTAACACTCAAGCATTTAATCACGTTCCTTAAAATAAGTACATCTCACTTCGAACCTCAACATAAGTAACTTTCAAAATTGAAATCGCAATTTCATTCATCTCATTAAATATTTAAACTAAAACTTGTATGTCGTTTTTTTTTATTTTAGTAGTTTTTATTTAGCCCACCAAACTTTTTTCTCTCTTGATTTTTTGCCCTGGACCAAAAATGTTTGCCCATTTCTGCAATAGTCCTAAATAAAGGTTTAAGTTCTTTACACACTTCTATAAATTATCCTTATTATTCACTTCTTTAAGACCTATAATTGAATTTTGAATTTAAATTTTTGAATTACCATTTTCCCAAAATTCAGCAATTTATAAAAATAAATAAATAAAAATTTTATTTTCTACTGATCATTAATTGCCTTCTGGCTAATATCTTCCAAATCAGTGGAATCGCTCTTTCAGACCATTTTAATAACAAAAGCTCAAATACTTCAAGTATATGTCGGCAGCCATCTTTTAATTTTTAAACTTACTAAATCAAACACCCAAACCTTTTATCTTTTTCAGATTTTCTCGCATGCAATAGGATTTTTCGCTTTAAAGATTGCTTCGCTGATTTCTCAACCATTCATTAATTATCGTTTACAAAACTTGTCAGACAAATGGCCCATCGAGTCCTCCAATTTCAATTCAAAGTCGTTTTTTACAGACAAATTGACTTCAAAAGAATTGATGCGAGTCAAATTCTTCTAGAAAATTATATTCACTTTTAAGCCTTTTGTTTTTTACTTTCTATTCAAATGCTCACAATTAATGACAATACTTCACAAAGTATTAATAGAAGTTTTAAAAGCTCAATTCTTGAATTTGAAATTAACATTCATCAACAATACTTTATTTAAATTATGCTGATATCATTCAATTGTTTTGAAATGTTTTTCGTGTATTATTGCATATTAAATGCTTAATAACGAAAGCAATGTAACTACGAGAAATAAGATTATGAATATGCATATAGATTACAAATATATACATTATGCATTTAATAAGAATAAATATATATTAAATGCTTAATACAAGAAGCAATGTGACGATGATAAATCAAACTAAGAATATACATTGCTTTCTGTAATAATAATTCAATATGTATAAATGAATATTAAATGGGTAATACAGAAAGCAATGTATTTATGAGAAATAAGATTACAAACATACATTAAGCCATTTAATATGTATAAATACATATTAAATGTTTTATACTGGAAGCAATGTGTCAATGAGAAATCAAATTAAGGATATATATTGCTTTCTGTAATAAGTATTTATAAATACTTAATACAGAACGTAATGTGGTGATGAAAAATCAGGCTAAGAATATACATAGCCTTATGTAAAAATATTTAATATGTTTGAATGCTTAATACAGAAAGCAATGAGAAAAAAATTCACATTATGTTTATTTTGATTCAGGCTGTAAATTTGAACGGCCTCATACGGAATTTTCAGCATCGCAGCTAAACATCAGCATAAGTGTTAAAACTCAAAATGAAGTAAATATCCTTCATGTGTTTATCATATAAAATAGTTTCAAAGAACGTTACTTCCCAAATGGATAGTTAATACGTCTCTAAGGAAGGTTACTAAGTCATTTTTCCAATCTAAAGATACGGAAAAAATGGATGTATAATGCGGAGAAGGCTACTGATTAAATGCTATTTTCTACATACAAACCAGAAAGATATGAAAGACACACACAAATTGCAATCACTAAATTTAGAAAGTGAAGCCGTATCTTCGTATTCATAGAAAATTTTGTAACACAAATAATTTTTTTGACTCGAAAGTTTTACCCCCCACTTCATGGCCTAAAACTTCTTGACATCTCAATGCTAATTCGGTGAACAGAAAGTTGCTGTATTCAGACTTCAAATGATATCCAACGGATTGTAATTTTTTGTTATTGAAGATTTTCCATAAAACTAAAACAGAAAAGCCAAGAGTTTATAAATGGATTCAAAGATTATTCCTAGTTATTTCTAGATTATTTTAGTGCTATGACCAGTTTAATGAGAGATTTCGGATCTTTAATATTTAAAACTAAAGTGGTCTGAAACAAAAAAGAATATCCTAAAAACTAAACTTGGTGGCGTGACAGCGAATGGCTGTGTGCCCAAGGCCTACTGTGCCCATCTCAGTTTTCTTGTCCTTGGGCTCTGGGGTGCAGGAACAGATGTTCCGGATTGGTTGTCAGCTGAACTCGGAATTTCCAGTGTTTAGACCCTAAACATGCTTGGTACTCATTTTATCGACCCACTGACGGGATGAAAACCAAACTTTCCCAGACCGAGGATCGATCCCAGGACCTGTGGTACGAGAATGTGAAGCGCTGCCACCCAGGCACCGGACCTCAAAAACGAATATTCATTCAATTTTAATATAAATTTGAAATCTTTAATTTTGAGTTTCAATAAAAATTAATTTTCGGTATGTGCTTTTTTTACAAAATTTACAGTATTCGGAAATATATAATTTTTTTTATTGAAATAAACTATTTTAAAAATTAAATAGAGCAATGCGTGCGCCATTTTTAACTTTATTAAATTAATTAATTAATCATTCTGGTAAATAATTGTTCATCTACAGTTCTAGTAACGCAGTTTATGTCTGATAATCTATCTTATCAAAACAACCTTAATCAGTTCATTTACTAGTTAAAATTTTAACTCGACAAAATTTAACGAGATACAAACAAATTACAATACAACAAATTTAAGTAGCGATAGTAATGTCCCCTTTTCAGTGCCAAATAACAGAGGCAGAAACTGTTGGCGGATCTCTTCATTACAGTTATTCCGCCAATAACATCTCTCTTTTCTTAAACACAGGTACGGAAGTCTGGATTTTCTCGCACAGACCCTCAAATAAGAATTAATTGGCTCATTTGCTGCTAATTCGTTTACAGTTCCTTTTACAACTTAAGAAGAGTTCCATTTCTCAAGAAGAACGCCAATGGGATTAGAGCTACAGCCACTGTTCCAATTTAGGTTTAAGTTCCTGACGAGGAATATTACTGAACTTTTATTGCTTTATTTTCGAAATAGTCTGTGCCTTTTTCAGCAAAAAAATGCCCAAAGTTTTATCTTTGATTTTGTTACTAAATCTCTTCTGATAATCGGGTACATTCTAAAGGAATATTGGAGAAAAATTGTATCGAAGAAGATTGGAAGTAATTGAATGGGATATTATTTTGAAATGAATGGCTTCTTATCGAAATGGCCCAAATATTATCTTTCATTTTATAGATCCTCCAACAACGACTTTTATTCTAAAAGCTATATTTATTTTTATGACTTTTAACTCGTATATAATTTCAAAAGATTTTATCATTTTATATTTAACTATTAATATAAATAATTAATGGTTAGTTATAATAATTAATTCATTTGCAGCTAATTTGGCCTCCAGTTCCTTTTACAACAAACAATTTCAATTTTTCAAGAAAAACGCCTTTGTTGTGAAAACTGCAGCCATTTCTCTAATTTAGGCCTAAGTACAACAAAAGTAATATTATAGAAAATTTATTGCTTTATTTTAAAAATAGGCCATGACTTTGCTTGACGGGAAAATGCGAAAGTTTTATTGTATATATTAACTTCAGATTTTCCGGTACATTCTTATAAAATATTGCAGAAAAATTGTGCCTTCAAAGATTGAAAGCAATTGAGTGGGATATTATTTAGCAATGGATTGTACTTAGCAATTATTATTTAAATTACTTAAAAATTATGTTCATATTATAAATCCTAGTGAAATGTTTGGTTTAGCTTTCATATTAAAAGCTATTTTACGTCTTTTAGCATATATATAGTTTCCAAAGATTTTATGAAGTACCCGAATACGTACGATAGCAAAAGTTTGAAATGTTCAATTAAACTTTTTTTTATTCAGATTTATGTGTATAGTATACACTAAAATAGAGTAAGAATATAAAAAGAAATATGGAAAAAAAATTCTGAAATAAAAGCGGGAAAACTGGTCAAAAAAGATCAAAAATCGATCGCTTTTTCAAAATCACATAGCTTTGCTGAAATTTATTATTTTTTTATTAATCTTGCCTTATAATATTCATGAAGAATAGGCATGGACTACGCATTCGATACAATATTAATTTTTAGACATTTTATCGCAAATATTGAGGCTTAATCGGCAAAAAAAGCCGAAAATTGCAATTGGTTATTTTTATTTTAGTTGTAAAACATAAAAAAATAGTTTAATCAACTGGTCCATTGTCTAGTTTCTAGACTTATGCATAGAAAACATTCATGCAAGTGATTCGAACTAAAATATTATAAGATATGGCATTTAAAGAGATAAAAATAGCCGAAAAACTATTGAATAATAGGAGAAAATGGGCACCATTGTTAATGTAATAACCGAAATTAATCACTTTTTAAATCATCATATCTTCTGTTCGATTTGACGTAGAAACAAATCCTAAGCTGTTTTAGTAAGTGAACAATTAATAGTTTTATATATATATATAAAAAAAAACAGAAAAATAATTTAGTAAAAATTGGCTTGAAAAGGTAGTCGGGTAGCTTAATTAATATTAGTAATTATTTACATTTAGTTACATTAATTGTATTTAGTTCATTCGAGTTTACAGTTCTTTTACTAGGAAGAATTTTGATACTCAAGAAAAACACCTATGTGAATAGAGATGCAATAATTTTTCTAATTTCTGTCTAACTTCCAGGCAAATAATATTACAGAATTTTTATTGCTTTATTACTAAAACAGGTTATGATTTTCTTAACGGAAAAATGCCCAAAGTTTTATCTTTTATTTCGTTACTAAATCTCTTCTGATAATCGGGTATATTCTCAGAGAATATTGCAGAAAAATTGTGTCGCCAAAGATTGGAAGCAATAGAGTGGAATATTTTTTGGAATAAATGGCTTCTTATCAGAATGGCCCAAAGGTTATCATCTATATTATAGGTCCTCATTCTATGCTTGGTTTAGCTTTCATCTTAAAAGCTATATTTATGTTTATGGGGGGTTTTATCCGTATACAGTTTCAAAAATTTTTATAGCCTTATATTTATTGCAAGCTAGGTTTACTTTTATCACATTATAACCACATTCAGTTTTGAGGAATAACTTCAGATTTTACGTCTTTACAAGAACAATATTGAATTATTCCAGTTATTTATATTTTACGAACTACTAAAAAAATAGAAGATAAAATGGGATTTTTTTTTCTTGTATGTCTCTGCTCGGGATTTTCGAAAAAAAAATAATATTCAAGACAAGAGTTTTGCTACACCACGTAATATATTACAAATAAATTATTTTATATCTACGATCCATCAAAACTATAGATTCTTTTAAAATGTATGGAAATTTCTATGATTGATTTCTTTAAAAAAAACGACCTTTTTTATTTAAAAAAAAAATGTGTTTCTAATGCACGAAAAATGAAAAAGGAGTTTTAAAAATTTCAGTTATTTACTTTTAAAATATTTGGCTTTACAATTTTAAAATTTTGTTGTAAAACTTGAGTTTTTTTATTTTTAGATTAAAAATGTTCTGAAAAAAGTTTAATTAAAACCAAATAGTGTAACCACTTTATTTATTTTCTCTTAAACAAGTAAAATATTAAAAGAGTTATAAGCTGGGATGACAGCATTAAATTATCTAACATAAAATTTAAAATTTTAAGTAGGATTAAATTATTATTGTTACATATATTGTATAAAATGCCTTTTCCTTTGTTCCAAAAGTAAAGTATTTACATAAATTTGTTCGAAAGTTTAATTTCTTATGTAATTTGTTATTGTCTTAAACTCTTTTGTTATTGTTTAAACTCTCCTTATTTAATTTGCTTATTGTTATTTTTTGTAGTATTGTACTTCTATTCTCGATGTTATATTTACTTCTTTATCTTCCGTACCTTCTACGCATTTAATTCTTTGAACTTTAAATAAATTTTAAATAATATATAAATTCTTCTTTACTGAAAAAAAAAGTTTTACTCGAAGGAAAATTTTAATTCTTTGTGATCTGTTTGAGTAGTACGATAAATATGAGTTTCTTATCTTCTTACTTAAGCTTGGCAATGCTCATTATCAGGCTTACGCAGATTGCAGGCACTGCTCAGGTGCTGAGTTGGATCCAAGGCATCTCTTTAACTGTGTCTCTGTTGTCTCGACTCTCTTCAACATCGCCCTCAACTGCTGCCATGACACCCTTTATTCTGAAAAAGTCGGAAATGGGGCCAGGGCTGTGCTCAATGCCTTCGGTCCGATTTGATTGTACTTTTCTGCACTTGTCAAACGACAACAACAACAATGCTCATTCCTAATTTCGTGTTAGTGTTTTAGAGCCCGATATTATCATAGAAATAGTCAATTGTAACAAATCTTTCTCTTGATAACCAAATAAAAATAATAAAAAGAAGAAAAGTAAATTCGGCAATAGCAAGCTACTTATTAAAGAAGTCATAGAGGTCAAGGTTGGATCAGGTAGGGTGGGAGTGACGTGATTAGCATTGTGCATCACACGCATTTACTTACTAGATAAAATTCAAGCTACTACCTGGAATAGAATCTCGAATCTTCACTGTGACATCACAGGGTAGTCAAATTAAAAAAGATAGATTTAAATTTTCTAAGAAAGTAGCAATTATAATACTTATTTTAGGAAAACAATTAATATTTATTAGAGTTGCAGTTATAACAGAGAGGAAATGTGACCATTTGAATAAAACATAATGCTAAATTCACAAAACCGAATTATATGAAAAGACTTGATGAACTAAATGTACCTGAGTAAGTGCTCATTTATCAATTGTAAGAACCATGTTCAAATTTCGGTTATGACTGGTCAATTCGTATGCGGCCACCATTTCGGAATAATTACTGCACTAACAGAAAATATATAGAGATAATTTTAAGTAAGATAATTTAAGAGATAATTTCGGACTAAGTGTAGGAGATCTCTAAGGTTATCTTCTCCACGTAGCGCAAATGCGGATAAAATTTTTTTTAAAAGTCCAATATAACAAGTTTCTTAAAAAGATTGATGCAAAATTTATTTGTCCTCTGGATAAGATTCAAAATTACAAAGTTTTGGAAATAAACTCTGATATAGATGAATGACTAATTACAATTAATTGCTAATCTATTAAGTTAAAATAAAATAATATTTAAGTATGAGATCTATTTTCGTAGTAAAGTAGTAAATTGACCAGACCTGGAGATTAATTAAAGATTATGAAAAACTTAAAACACATTCAAAATCCACTTTAAATTTTCTTAAAATCTTCATATTACTATCCAAGTTCATTCAGCAAAAGCATTCAGCATTCATACAAATTTGGAATTATTTTCATCAATAAACGTTACAAATTCTACAAATCTCTTTGTTAGCCAACATAAAGAAACAATAATATATATTATGGAAATATTTATTGATCAAATAAGTGGCAGTTTGTAAACTCAACTTGTCCAGTGATTTGAGAAGGTTTGAATATTCAATCACAGATCAAATATAATAAAACGCTCTTCCCCTAAATTCTAATTTAAGAACATGAAGCACACTATATATACTAATGTCAAAGGTTTTATGCTAAGCTAAATACTTTGAAACATAACATGAGTAGTTTAAGATTTGCATATTACTAATGCAATGTCTTACCTTAATCTAATGTTTATTCTCCCTTGAGATAGTATAACATCCTCCTCATTTCAAGCTTCTAAAAGCATTGAGTTAACAGAGATGCTTGACTACAGATATTACGATTTAATAACAGGTGGTGCATTTAAATTCATGAAATAATTTTGAAATATAGTTAGATGATTTTATTTCATTATGGTATATAATGTCTGGAGCAACAAACTGTGAAAATATTTGTATGTTTGCATTGGCTAACTATAGAAACAGAGTATCAAACTATAGAAAAGAATTTATTTGAATAAATTAGGTAGGAGGTATTTAGATAGAGAGTAAGTTCAATTTATTTTCCTAGTTTTATTTTTCATTCTGCAGCCGGGTATGAAAAATACCAAATTTATGATATATATGTCATGATTTATTTTATTTTTTTATTTTATTTTACCTTTTTTTAGAAAAAACATGTTTCCTGAGTGGGTTTTGAAAAGCAATTGCAAACACGTATTTCTTTTTTGTGTAATAGATACAGTATTAAGCTTGGAAAATGAAATTTCTTTTTTTGAGCTTCTATTTGCCTAGAAACTAATAATAAATCATAACTAACTAACTAACACACACACACACACATATATATATATATATACATTATTATTATTATTATTAGTAGTAGTAGTAGTAGTAGTATTTAAATACTTTTTTATATATATATATATTACTAATTATTTTACTTAAACGAAAGTATTTTTTGTAGCCTTAAGGATTTTGGATTTTGTTTTAAAGTTCATTTCATTTTTGTCTCTAAAGTTATAAAAAGAAGTCGAAGATACATACATGAATTTTTAATGAAAGTCTCTTTCTTATTTTCAAATGTTTTTTTTAAAAGGTTTTTTTTTAATAAAAAAAAAAATAAAAAAATAAAAAATAAAAAAAATATAAAAAAAAGAAGTAAAAATTGAAAGAACTTTTAAGTGAGTGGATTCGTTTCAAAACTTGTCGAGTCTCCGAAGACCACAAACTAAACTTCATTTATTTCCGAAACTTTCTCGTTTTTCTCTCGAAATAATTTAAGACCTTGTTAAGCGTCCAAAAGACAATTTATGTCTGCGACGGAATATCCTTAGATGCGCGTATAATAACAGGGGAGGAATAACCGGAATTTCAAAATAACTGACAAGTAAAAATAAAATGTTCGAATTCGTGAAATAAAATAGAAAAATTGTTCAATACTTTCTTAACAACCTGAAGTCACTCGTCTTCTGACTTAGATACATCATCAATATATCTTTCACATTTTTCTTTTACACCCGATGCAAGGAAATTTGCGGAGTTTGGAAAATAAGTTTTTTTACTTCACTCTTTCCTTTTTTGTTCTATTTTTTGAAAGTTGATTTATGGATGCCATGACTATACGAAAAGAACAATTCTATTTCTTTTTCCTATTCATTGCCTTAAGAGAAGAGATTCGTGGCAAATACAAGTATGTATTTCTAAGAACACAATGGACCGTCAAATATCGAAGAATACAACACCTCAGCTTTCTAAGACTTTCTATGAAAAGGGTAATGAAGACTAATATCTTCATTTATATCACTTAACTCTAATAGAGGTTTTTTTTATATCCTTTCTATAAAAAAAATTTTTTTGTTCGTTCTTGCTAAAAGGAAAAGTCATTCATTAATTTTATTTCATCTATTTTTTGCTTTTAATGTCAACAGTGAAAAAAAAAACATCAAAGTTACATTTAATATATTTAATTAATGTCAAATATGGAAAGAAATTATTCACATTTATTAAAATGTAATCTTCTATTATTTCTTTATATTTAATAGGATGTAAAATTTAATATTCTGTTAAAAACATCAATAAATAAAAAATTTCTTGAAAGAAAAAAATATTTACATAAATAGAATTTCGTTGAAATATTTTATAAAAATATAAGTTATTGCATTTTTAAAAAAATTGCGTAAGTTTTAAAATTTTTTTTTTTCTGAAACAAAGTACATAATTTTATGTGAATAATTAACTTTCGTAATGAAACAGATGTCTTCTTACACAATTGTATGCATGAATAGAAAATTACGAAATATTTATTGTTTTAATTTCATTTTTGCTTTAATATTTAAATAATGTAAATACTATTTTTATTTAACAATATTATTTAATATTTCTTAATATTATGAGACAGTCTAAGACACACAAATGCTTTACTGGGTAAATATGAAACAGTATTATTAATATAATACATGCTAAAAGTGTTATATTTTTTATTAATAACCATGTCCTTATCTCATTAAATAATCTAATAAGTAAAACTGATCACTTTTAGATAATATACTGGTACAACTTACACATTATTCTATTTAAATGAGAATAACTTTGTTTCAATATTAATAAAAAAAGGCACATTAAAAATAATTTTGTCTGCTTCCTATTTTCTTATCGTTTTTTTTTTCTGCTTTTTGCATAACACTGAACACTATATTTACTCAACTATTTAATAATTAAAATAACTGTTAATAATAATACACATTTTGTAGGACATACTCTATTAATCATATATTAATATTTGTTTTAGAGTTGCAAAATTTATAATATTTTGGCATCGGATATTAATAAAAAATTTAATTAAACAAAACAAAATTTTAAAACGCTTCTGATTTTATTTTTAACTGAATCTACCTATCAATACATATATTAATCATTATATTACATGATGATATTTATTAATTATCCATTAATATTGAATGCCAGTCGTAGGTAGGCTTTAACTTATCATTTCACGATCAAAATTCAAATATCAGATAGAGGTAAACTAATTTTAAGCGTGTGAAAACGTATGGAATAAATAAATAACTATCAGGAAATTTAAATATTATAAAATAAAATATGATAATAAAATTAATATTAAATGAAATATTACGGCACATTTATAAAATACAATAGGCTGAATATCTTAATTAATATAAAATGTGTTTTCATTCTTTATCCTTTCAATTATCATAATTTTTGTAAAAATTCTGAGTGCAATAAATTAATGGAGAACTATTAGGAGAGTAAAATACAAAATAAATAATTTTTTAATATAAAATTCATAAAAAGACAACGAAGTCATGTTTTAATTTTAGTAAAATTATGAAGAAAAAAACATTACTTTCAAAATTAAAATTATATTATTTACATACCGAAGATACAATGATCGTCAAATATGCGATATAATATCCAACAGAAGGAAATATTTCACATTTTCATTTTGTGAAAAGAACATCGACTTCAAAGTAAGCATTTATGATCTTAATTGAAATATTACTATCATAACCATACATAATTATAAAAATAAATAGTTATTAACATTTCTTTTCGTATACTTTTCAGAATAAATAGCGTACATTCTAATTATTTATAAAAGAAAAAACTGCAAAATTCTATTTTGAAACGCTGTATATATATATATATATATATATATATATATATATATATATATATATATATATATATATATATATATATATATATATATATATATATATATATATATATATATATATATATATATATATATATATATATATATATATATATATATATATATATATATATATTGTTTATAGTTGAAAAGCAAAAAAAAAAGTATATTTTCAAAATACGAATTTATTTTTTTCCTTTTTTAAAAATTCAAATGCATTCAAAAGCGTGTTTACTCTTTATGCAATAAGTCTCAGTGAATTTAGAATAACACTTTAGTTATTTGTTCAAGTTAACTAAAGTAAACAAAGAGTCCCTAAGAAAATATTGGCACATTTTTATTTTCTCCCAAATGGAAGGAAGTGTTTAAAATTTCCTGTTTAAACCTTAACTCTTTAGAAATATGTGAAATGGCCTCAGTTCATTGTTGTAAATATTTATAACTAGAAAAGAAATTGAGACAATCAAATTCATGAACATTCTTATCAAATTCACGAGGTAGAATAGTATAAATATTTAAGTAGTTATTCCAGATTTTTTTAACATTAAACTCACTTTGAGCAGTAAGTATTAGAAATTGAAACTTTCTTTTAGTAATTGCTATTAATATCTCTGATTATCATTCTATTTGTTTGGAATAAAATACTTTTATTTGGATTTCTTTTACTAAATCTCTTTTTACTAAATCTCATTTGTTTATACTGAATCAACACCCAATATGCAAATTATATTTTTTGTTTATTATTAATGAGCGTATTTTCAGAAAACTTGATCACCAGGCTTAACTATCCATGGATATGTGGTAGAACCGGAAAAATCTGAATGTGTTTTACTCTATCAAGGTTAATTTCATTAAATAAATTATGACTTATTTCCCAACACCATAAATAACCGAGAAATTCAAAAAATGCTTTAATGACTAAAATAAGAGCATTAAAAAGTGGAGTAAGAAACTAACAAAAATGATCACAATAGAAAAAAACCCAGCCATCAATGAAACGCAAACAAACTACACTATTAAATAGTCAAAAAAGCACCGCTCGATGAAGATATTGTCCGATTTTGTCGCTTTTGAATCTTCAATCTGAGTTTTTGAATAAATTTTAACAGAAATTCATTTCACTTTCTTATTCATACTTATGTATGAACTTTAAATTCAATATAATACGTTAAAAATGAAAGCAAGAATATTAATTTCCTGAAAAATATATAAAGCGTTTAAAAAATAAAACAATAAAAAGTAATTAATTTAAGTTCAAAAAGTAGAGAAAACATGATTTTATGAGTTATATATACCTGCAGCTTATGCGCAGTAAATAAAACTTATTGATTTCCTTAATTTTCTTTGTTTTCTCTTTTTGTATATATATATATATATATATATATATATATACATAAATACATTTAAAGGTGTGAATGAAGTAGTTCGCATATATATACGTGAAATTTATCGCATCAGGAAACCGAATCCTTCTTTAGAAAGAGAGTGTATGAGAGAGTATGTGGGTAGGTGTGATCTATGCAGGTCATAAATTCAGAGGCAATAAAACGTCTCCAGAAAATCGCATAACCCACTTCTGACTTGGAAGCCATACTTCTTGCAAATATTAATGGATGTTACGAAAGGGAACGAGAGAGATTTCAATGGTCAGCAAAATTGTAAAAGTGAAAAAAATTACGTCTCAATCCTTTCTTTTTTTTTTCTTCAAATCTCAGCTGTATACTTTTCGATATTGATTTATTTGTTGCGAGATGCATTCGTTCCTTTGAAAAATTCACGTGATATCTTTGTAGGATTTTTGACTTACGACATTCATTTATCATAGATATCTTTTATAAGATGTTTTGAAAAATGGTAGGACATTATATACAAAGTTTTTATTTTCAGGGACAAGGATAAAATTTTAATTAATACTATGCAAACATACATTTGCTTTAAAATTTGATATATATATATATATTGCTTCATTTAATAATGTTATATTAATTTTAATTAGGTATAAATAATTGAAATTACACATATAAATGGTTTCTCAAAATTTGGGCAATTTAATTATTGCTTGTTTTGACTGCAATAAAATATTTTTCAAAAAAGGTCAGTGGTATAACTGACGCTTCGGTAATGTTCAAACTGTATCCCGAATGATAAAAAATCTTTATTTTAAAAAATGCCATTCATTTCCTGATCATGTTATTCCCCATTTTAATTACTAGAATTTTATGCCAAAATCATGAGGTTTTACTCATAGCACCAATTTTTGTTTTACTTTTCTGTTATTTTTTTCTTTTTTGAAATTCGATGTTTATGTCAATAATTTCAATAGTCTTGAAAGACGAGATTGTGAGCTGTATCATGAAATTCAGCCACATTTAAGTAAACTTGTCCTTGTAAATTTCGAAAAAAAGCAATATAATGTATTAATAAAAAACCATATATTTCTATGAAAATCTTTTGGATCAAAATTATTTCTTGCAAGACTCTTGAATTCTTTCTGTAGTATGAATTTAATGTACCATATATTTATTAATTAAAAATTATAACAATTTTAATTAAAGAATCAATGAAAACTTGTTCTCAATTATCAGTCATTTGTAATTTTAAATTAACCAGTTAATTAACCAAATAATATTTTAAATTAACCAAAGAAAAAGAAATGATAAATAAATATATTTATTATATAAATAAAAAGTAACTATTAAGTATAACTTTAACTTAATACAACTATAATTAATAGGAGTAAAGTTTTTTCGTCGGGCGTTTTTTTTTTTGTTATAACTTTAAAAATATTCAATAAAATTTAAAAAGTCTTTTAAGTAATTTAAAATTAATTACAAAATGTTTGCTTTAAATATTAAAAAAATACGATGAAAACTGTACAATATATAAGTAATTAAAGTAGTTCTTTTATACCGTGTATGTGTATAAATGGTTAATTTTTTATCCTCCATAATTTTGTAATTAATCATATTTAGCATCTAATGAAGAATGATAAGGGGATTTTTTTAAAAATATTATTTTGTATTATAAGACAAAATTAGATAAATTATAATACCTAATTATAAACGTTTATACACCAACATATTAACGTATAGGGGAAGAAAATATGAGAAAAAAACTTTTACGGGGGATGATTTCTAACCATGCTGGCGTCATTTTTATTCTAATTTGTTTAATAGCACAAAATGAAATTTCTGGAAAACTCCATATTATTTTGAACATTCGTTTAAAAAGTACAAAATTTCTGAATTTTTTAAAATTAAGGTACTCAAATCGGATTTCATGTATTAATTGCTAAATACGGAAGAATAAAAACAATGAAAAAATGAAAAATATGACAACTGAAGCTGATTTCGCAGGGGGTACTAGGTCCGGAAGTCATAAATGCAAAACCTTTTTTATAAAGAGAACACGACAAATGTCTTAGTTGCTCTCTCTCTCTTTACCTCAAAGGTTTTGCCAAAGTCTAGTTTGAAAGAAAATTTCAATACAAATTACAAAAACCAAATACAAAGATATAGTACCTAAACAAATACAAAAGCTTACTTCAAATAATAAAACACAAAACCAAAGTACACATCATACTACAAATGTACTTTAGTTTATATTTTAAAAGTATGAAAATTGCGATAAAAATATATTCATATTAAATATATTTTCATTTTTTTCCCCTTTCACTATTCCTTCACAATTTTGGTTGTAAGAAATCTTGCTACTGATGTTAAGGTAACTTACCCTCCATGCAAATAAGCTGATAGTAATAAAAGTATCAGAAATTTATTAAATTGTAGAATTGAAGTTATTTATATTTAGATTCGGAATAATTTATAAATATTGGCATAGATTTAAAACAAAATGAAATTTTGATGTAAACAAATAAAAATCATATCTGAAGGAATTTTGAATAAAATGGAAACTTAAATTTAAATAGATAAAAGGTTTCGCTCAATAATTTAACTCGATTCAACAAATGACTTCCTATAATCAATTCACATCTGTAATAAGTTAGTTGATGTATAGTTTCTATACTGTAAAAAAAACTTTTTTTGTTCGAAATCTAATTATACAATAAAAAGTATCCATATGAAAAGTCAAAAAGCATTCATATCAAGGCTTGAGTATGAAATATTGTTTCTAAGTACAAAAAAAATGGACACAAATTTACAATCTTTTTTATAATATTTTCTGCTGTTTCTTATTTTCATATCATCATAAAGTAATTCCCTTATGGTTTTGTTTAATAACTCTTAAGGAAGAGACATTGCTAAGTGCTAAAAAAATTTGAAACAATTGTTTTTTTGCTAGAATTTAATTTTATGTGTTCATATTATTCTCTGTTACACTACTGACACTGGTAAGGGGAGAAAAATATGAAAAAAAGAGTATTGATAATATAATTAAAACTATTTTCAATATTTTTCCACTTTTTTTAGAATGAATTATTTCGCCTAATTTTAATTGAAACTTCACTTGATTCATATGCAAATAAGTTGACTAATTCCTTATTGTGTAGAGTAACAGAAATTTAATAATCGTGGATTCGAAACTCATACTAATAAGATCCACATTATTTAAAATATTAGTATAAACCTAAAAGGAAGTCTCAGCTTGATGCAACAAAATAAAAATAATCATTACACTGGGAAATAAATGAATAATTCCAAATAGATACAGATATTCTAGGACAAAACAAAAATAAAAATTTCTCTGAGAAATAATTGAATAATTCTGAGTAGACATAAGTTATCTAGGACTAAACAAAAATACGAATTACTCTGAGAAATAATTAAATTATTCTGAATAGATACAAGTAATCTAGGACAAAGTAAAAAATACGAATTTGTCCGATAAGTAATTGAACAATATGAATAGATATAGGTTATCTAGGACTAAACAAAAATACGAATTTCGACGAAAAGTAAAAGGATAATTAAAAATAGATACAAGTAATCTAGGACTAAACAAAAAGTCAAATTACTTTTGAATTTATGCAATTTATCTAGGACTAAATAAAATTACAAATTACTAAAATATTCAATATTTCTGAATCGAAACAAGTTATGGAGGAATATTTCAACTACATTCAACGTATGCCTTCTTAAATCAATTCATAACTGTTGAATTGGGATCTGTAAGCTGTCAGTTAGATGGTGTAGATTTTCAATACAAATGTCAATGTATCTAATATCTTATGAACTGAAATAAAATAATGACATTCACATGAAGGCTAGATTACGGAGCATTATTTTCATACTACGTGAACTAACATTGTTTAAATTCTATAATTGTGTAAGGAATATCTGGAATACTGTATACTAATAACACGGTATTTCTGTAAAAAATATTCGCAAATATTTCATCTATTATGCTGTTTTTGGGTGCTCTAAAAAAGATTTATTATAAAAACAATAAAAATGAGGAAGAATTGTTAAATTAAATTTATTATCTCAGATGTTTGTTTCGTTTTTTTTTTCATTCACAAAATATCAAAAACTATAATTGATGCACATTAAGGTACTTAAAGCGGTGATATAGATTATGAACCAGGCATAACTAAATTATGTAATACATATTTTATAA
This sequence comes from Parasteatoda lunata, assembly GCA_949128135.1. Classification (NCBI taxonomy): domain Eukaryota; kingdom Metazoa; phylum Arthropoda; class Arachnida; order Araneae; family Theridiidae; genus Parasteatoda; species Parasteatoda lunata. The sequence continues at coordinate 23,739,106 of OX421976.1, forward strand.
AAATTTAGCTATATAAAAATGAGGATTATGAGGAATTCTGAAACTCTTCATTTTGTTTCTAAGAGCATTGTCTTTCATTCTTGGGCAAAGAATAAAATAAAAATTTTCTGTGTATATGCCATTTTCTATGTATAAACTATTTATAAATTTAATTTACTTTTTAAAATGAGTCATATCTTAAAAAAATATTCATAAGTTTTAAGCTACATTGTACTTACTGCTCATTAAGGTATTTAAAACTGTAACATATAAATATATTATGATGTACACTATACAGGAAATATTTTATAAAAATTTACCTCTATAAAAATAAGCATTTATCCGAATATGAATTCTGAAACACTTCGATTTGTTTCTAAGAGCATTTTCTTTTATTCTTGGGCAAAGAATAAAAGAAAAAAACTTTCTATGTATATTCTATATATATGCTATTTCCTATGTATAAACTATTTATCAATTAACTTTTTTGAATGAGTCATATCTGAAAAAAATATTTTTAAATTTTAAGTTACATTGTACTTCAGCACACTAAAGTGTTTAAAATTTTAATATATAAATAGATTGTGAAGTATATGTAGTAAATATTTTATAAAAATTTGGCTCTATTAAAATGAGCATTTATTCGATAGGAATTCTGAAGCACTTCATTTTGTTTCTAAGAGCATTTTCTTTTATTCTTTGGCAAAGAATGTTAATGTTCTAAACATCCGTTGAAAAGAAAGATGAAAACAGCCACATACCTTTAGCATCTCGCCTACTGTGTACAGTAATGATGAAAAACACGAACCAAAGGAACAGAGAACACACGCAAAGATGTAACCGCATCTTTTCGGGGCAAAAAACTTTTTCCTAATAAAAGATCCCCGTCCATTCGAGGCGGTCGGAGACAGAGCACTAAAGACTCGAGAAGAGAGCGCGCCCCGGTACGAAAATCCCATTTGTAGCGAGCATGCGCCCCGGCCTCTAATAAAGAAGATCCCATTTCCATTGGCTAGTAAACTGTCTTGAAATTGTTGTGTGAAGAAGACTAAATGATTCAGATTTATTAAATTGCATATTTAGTGAATGTCACACATGTGGAGGATTCATATTTAAATATTTTGCATTAAATTGTGAAGTCAATTGGTTTAAAGAAGACAAATCATGTTTGTTCTAAGTATATCACATTCTCCGTCATATTTTGACAGAATCATCTATTGAATGAATTAGACTTTTGGATTTAAATTCTCTTAAATTCAACTGTTTGTAAAATGTTTTTTATTAATATGATTGATTTTTTTCAATTAAATATAAATTTTATAGATAATAAATTTTAAATATTATATTTTATAGAAAGTAGATTAAGAATATATAATGCTAGCTTTGTAAATAGCCTTTTAAAAGTGGTAATAGTGATAGTTAATTTGATTTTTTAAGAAATATGAACTTTTACTAAAAAATAGATTTTGATACCGTGTATATTTATTATACAAACTCTAGTTACAAATAATAGCTAGTAAACTGTCTTGAAATTAATGTGTCAAGAAGACTAAATGATGATTCAGTTTTATTAAATTATGTATTTAGTGAATGCCATACTTGTGAAGGATTCACATTTAAATATCCTGCATTAAATAGTTCGTTTAAATTTTTGAAGTTAATTGATATGATAATTCATGTTTGTACAAAACATCACATTTTTTATGATATTTTGAAAAGATTATCTATTGAATGAATTGGATTATTAGATGTATATTCTCGTGAATTTAAATATCTATATGAAGTTTTTTGATAATATGATTGATTTTCTTTAATTAAAATGGTTTTATGAAGCTTTTTCACCAAAGAAAATATAAAAGAAATCCCTAGTTTAAGTGCCTTACACTTGAGAAAGAAGTTTTAATTTTAAACTATATATACCATCTTGGCGTTAAAAATTATCCAGGTTTCAGAACTGGCAAATAACTTAAATAATTCAAAAGTTATTAAACTATTTTGTACACCGCTAATTCATCGACATTTTTCTCCCTGGATGAAAATTATTAAAATCGTTGCCTTATTCTCATTTTTTAAATTTTTTTTAACCCAAATAATGTGTTATTGCAGAAAGTTTTCAAATATTAAAAATTTAAACTCCAAGCACTTTTCTTTTTCGCAAAACTGGGACTCTTCTCCATATTGACGTTTTACTCCATTTTCAGAACAAACAGAGGGCACTGACGAAAGATAGGCTAAATTTGACCTAACAGTCATGTGTTACTTTTGAAAACTTATAGAAAATATGAAAATATTATATTATTCGCAAAAAACATCCTTTTATATGAAAAAGGAGACTTCGCAAAACAGTCTTATATAAATTGCATATCTTATTAAAGAAGTTTGTTATTAAAAAATATGATTCTAGCGGCTTTTTATAATTGGTAATAGTGGTAATATTAAATAGAATTGTTTAATTATTTGCATATATTAAATTTTCCTGAAAAATAGATTTCCTATAATTTTTGACACCGTTTGTACTTATTATACAAATTTTAGCTACAAATAATAGTTTCTATTTCCTAGTTTAAAAAAAAATTGAATGTTAAGCACGATTTTTAAATTGAATTTAAAACAAACCACAAAACGGATAACTATTAAAGCCTATATAGATTCATAAAAAACTATTAATAATAAATGCTCTAAAATAGTAATATTTATGTAGTAATATTTTACTAAAAGTTGCTTCAGTAAATTTCTAAAACATTTGTAAATTTTGTATTATAATTTTTTTTAAATTAGAACAAAAAGAAAATCAACAATTTTATTTTTAGCGAAAGACATTGAAAAAAAACTTAGACACAAACATTTTAATTCAAAGAGCTTTTATAATGTTTTTATTTATATTAAACATTTGAAATATCAGTGTTAGATATGTTCAAGTTTTAAAATTTAAATGCCAGATGGAAGGATGTGTTAAATTGTTTGGTAATCTTATTGAATGGTATCACTCAATTTGAAAAAAAAAAAAAAACAGGCATTTAAAAAATTATAATATGTTTTATTATTCTACCAATATCATTTGTCATATTTTATTATTTTACCTCTACATTTTATCATATTTTGTTATTCAACCTAAAACATTTCTCATGTTTTGTCTGTCCACCTCTGCCACTTGTCATATTTCGCTGTTCTACTTCTCCAATTTGTCATGGTTTGTCATATTTTCTCAACTGTTTGCTATATTTTGTTATTCTACCTCTACTGTTATTTGTATAACTTCATGTGTTAAAATAAAAATTTTAATGAAGGAAAAAAGATTTTTTTTTAAATCTTTTTATCATCTTTTAATAATCAAATTTCACTATTTAGCATTGTAAGCTAAAATTTTAAACACATGAAGCACAATTAAGACTATTTTCATCTGCGTTAACATTCTATAATCTGCAGTTTTTATCAGATTTAATTCCAAATTTTACAAATCTTGATTCCTCATAAGACTTAGTTATATACGCAATATTTTTTATTTTTAAGGTATACTTTTATTGAACATGAAACAATATCATGACTTTTATGAATTTGACATGAACATGACTTTTATTAGATATGAAGTATAATTTCTTTAAAAATAAACAAAACTTTATTTTTTCTCAGTTTAAAATTAATTGCGTTGGAATTAAGATTTTGGGAAACATGATTGGCAAAAGATTTCCTCAGACATCGGTGACAGTTGCAGAAACTTTTTTTTTTAATATCAGGAAAAATATAGTTAGTATATACTTAAAGCTGAATGTGAAAATATTTTACGTAATATTATAAATATTTTACTGGAAAAAATCATAAGATCAAATTTAATTAAAATCTAATATTTTCAATTAGACTAACAATAGACTTATTTTTGGTAGAATAATAACAACATGTTTAAGAGGTTTGTTTATAAAGTACCCGACCAAAATTACGTACAATGCTTAATGACTATTAAAAGATAAACACCTGCTCATTTTTTTCTTATAACAATAACACTACTAAAATAAGTATTTAGGTTAATAAAAAGTTGCAGAATGTTTAAATTCAAAAGTAATAATGGTTAAATAAGGTTAATAAAAATTTGAATAACATTAGCGCATTATATTATTCTTAAAACCAGAAGATTCTGAAATGCATATGCAAAAAATTCGATTGTGAATTCGATTACGAATTGCGAATTAGCAATAGAAAATAAAATCGTTGCATCATCGCTTGAAACTTGTTGTTGATGAAACCTAGTAAAAGTATTAAGTTCAGTATTAAGTTCGACATTCAATATTAACTTCGAAATATGCTAAAAGCTGAAATGAGCATTTTAAGATAGTACTAGAAATTTTTCGGAAACATTTGTTTAATTATTATTTTACACACAGAACAGTCAAATAATAAAAAATAAGACAGTAATCAAACTGTGAAAAAACCGTTTATTGACTGCTTTCACCCAATGCGGTTAAACAACCAAAATTTTATCGCACCAACTAGGCCTACGTAATGAAACCACCTTATTCTTTGCAGCATTGTACAAATTATAGCCAAGAAAGCAAATCTGTCTATATCATGATCAAAAGTACGGAGGTGCGAGTCCCTGTGTTGACACCACAATATTTCCTCTATTGTTGTTGTTATCATTTGACAAGTGGTAGAAGTCCAACCTCCCGAGGCAATGGTGAACCCCTTATGAAAAAATTTACCAATATTTCCTCTATTCCCTTCAACACATGAAGAGTTTTCAGTGTCCTGCTGTTCCCCATTTGTGAAACTTGACTATTAGAATACGATACCTTCATACATAGATAGAAACACCATCAAACAAAAAGTCTAGTATTTCCCATCTCTTGAGATAGGGGAAACAATAAGTTAAAATAATAAAATCATATTCCACGGTTCATTTGAAGAAACACAACTCAACCACAACCTACCTCCAATGCCAACTGCCTAACGAAAATCCTAGTTCCAATGTCCAGTTTTTAACTGATTTTGAAACATGATAGTTGTAATGGTTATAAAACCGAATGGTTTTGTATTCATTGTTTTTTTACCATATTAGTCGTAAATAGGTTTCAAAACCGGAGTGGTAAAAACGTTCTTTAATATGAACTGAACGTTTATTGGATGGTCATACTGCCCCCACTTATTTTTTCGTAATTTTAGAATAGAAATTATTACAGTACTAGTAAACGAAACGTGTTTTTGGAAAAAAATCTATGCTTATTTGATAATCATTTCTAAGTAAAAGTATCAAACATACATTTTAAATGCTTAATACGTTATTAAATCCTAGTATCAAACTTTTTAAAGCTAATTATGTATGAGATAAATCGTTCAATTTATTCGTTGATTGAACATTTTTTAAACTAGACGGAATATATGATTTTTCTAATCTTTCAACAGCAGCTGACGAAGAGAAACTAAAATCCTTTAATCTTTCTAGTTCCACACACTATACGTTCAAGGAAGAAAAAAAGGTCAATTTTTAAAATAATCCATTGCTCATTTATTAGAATCAAAAATGCTCATAAAACACATCGTTTCATGAGATATATTCAGAAGCCGTAGAACAATGTGATTTTTCTTTATTCTCACAGGGAGTTCCATTATACGTAAGCCTTCTTTTATTTATTACCGATTTTGGTTGTTTCATCTCTTGTTATTCTAATTAGGTAAACAATAACAAAAGCATAAAAATCAGTGCATCGATGAAAAAAAGATCATTAAAAAGCAACGAAAACTGTTGCACGCATTTTCTTGATTAATGGCAGGGACTAAAATGAATGAATAATGAATGTTTGATGCTATATTTAATCGGAAGAAAATTAAATTCGTTGGAATGAGCATTTGCATATGGTGGAGTAGAGTTGAGTTGTTTAATTCGCGATGAAATTATTGAACTTACTTAATGCGCTTTTGAAAGAAATAGATGTATGTATGTTGGTTTGATATTATTTAATTTACATGCGGAAAATTAAATTAACATATAGTTATTTCAGTTTCCACCAAAACTAATTTTTTGATTACTCATTGGGTTACGGTTTTGTATAAATTAAAAGATCGGGGTAATTTAAAATTGTTATGCAAACCATAATTGAATAAATATAATCGTAACCATATCAAGTTTAGGGATTCATATAATATTAAATCTTAATATTCATTAACGAAAATGTAATATATATTTTTCTAATTTCATCAAGCAAAAATGCTATTAATTTAAATATAAAATTAAATACTCTCAATATAAAGACCTTATGATCTTTATCAAAATAAAAACATTTCGGTTATTGTATAATAAATACTTAACAAGCGTTATTGAGAAGAAGCGTTCAAAGGAATATTTAAAGAAATATAAATAAGAATTTATAAAAGTCACAATGTTTTATATAAGCGTTATTGAGAAGAAGCGTTCAAAGGAATATTTAAAGAAATATAAATA